>JAEAOA010000879.1:0-362500 GCA_016746295.1 Potamilus streckersoni
GTGTAAAAAATCAATGTCTTACTTTTTTCAATGTATTCTAAAAAAGACCACTAAAACCTATATTAAAATCGTACTGTCGTTGTGTACGTTATTCTCCTAACTCGTGACTAATTCGAATTTTTCGCACCGCGTATGCAAAAAGTTGTACTCCTGATGAAGTAAAGCATTTTGAAGTGATTGATAGACACATTCCAATTATAACTTTAAATTATAGCTTTATTTGACTCGCACCAAATATATATCGACGTGGACCAAAACATGCAGACAAAATAATGTGCCGAAATATCCTGGCTAGGAATTAGCGGGATGAATGGGTTGGTGAAGAGATTTATCTCCACTGATCTTTATGCTTGTAAATTCGAACGATTCTCACGACAATTAGTCACACTTTATAAATTTAAAACTTCACTTACGTTTCCCGTCAAGCACTGTTCATACATGAAAAGTGATTTATCTCCATACCGAACCTAGCTATAATAGTTCTCTGTGCGGTGTCATGTGTCTGTTAACACTATCGTTCGGAGATAACCAAACTACTAAATATCAAGTGTTCAACAGTATATCGGTAACCATTTACCTTTATAAGCACTATATAAAAAAGTATTCATGGAAGAAAACACCTTGCTTATTCCGTCTAGTTCGGTTAAACTAATCGAAGCATGCAATTTACAAAGATCTTTCATATAAATATTATGTTCATGTTTTTAATCTAGTAACAATGATTACGAAATATTTCACAAAAGATAAAATAAACTGCCGATTAAAATTGGGTCAAAAATTACCTTCGTATATAATATCCTTAGATTTGTTCATACTCTGCAAGAAATTTAGACTAGCTAATATTTGTGACCACGTCTTCTCTCTCTCTCTCTCTCTCTCTCTCTCTCTCTCTCTCTCTCTCTCTCTCTCTCTCTCTCTCTCTCTCTCTCTCTCTCTCTCTCTCTCTCTCTCATATTCACATAAGATATCTAGTATTAAATCCACGTTGTATGAAATTGCTGACATGCACTAAATGTGACTCTTCTAATTACAATAAATAGGGAAAAACTCTTCCAGGTCTTAACGATATACAACGTTTGCGGATTAATAATAGAAAGACACGTCACAATATAGCAAGGCCTGCAAAGGGCTTAATCAGCTACTTCAGCCACATTTGAAAGAAAAACAAGAGTGTAGACCTCTCGTCGTCTACGGCCGGTATATCCATCCTGCTGTATGAGTTTTGTATGCGGTCCAGTTATGCGTATAGTGCGGCCCACAGTCAGGTAGCCATTTTGATTGGAAACAAGCATTTTGTTTAAAACTTGTTTTACAGTTTTTCTTTTCCTCTGTGTTGTCTTTTTTTTTGTTACGATTCTATGTACTTAGGCTAGGTTAAGAAGAAATTGCAAAAATCGAAACGATTAGTACAAGTAAACAATTAACTTAATTCCCTAGAATACAGTGACAATATAGGAAGTAAATAGATTTCTGAATTATATCCCAAATAGTCCTAAAAGTTATTTAAAAAGTGCAAAAGCAAAGAGTATTCCAAATTAATGCTAGTGGTTTTCCGAATGAAATACAATCTGGAATGTACCGTTATACCAATATCCTATACTGTGTTGATGTTCTAACGGTCTTGAATATAGCTCTAAATGTATCGACAATAATCCCAAAATAGTCTGAACAGTATTAATGAGCATTTTGTAATTCCAAATGAAAAACATAAATAAAGAAACCCTCACAAATTAAAACTGCATTTAACTAAAAACCTGGTTCCACTAGATTTATATTAAAGAAGGGAATGTAATTATTTTGATCATTAACTTTATATAAAAACCTAAAACACAATAAGAAAACACCAATTGGGGTCTAAGTTCGTTTCTTTGATGTTTAATGTTGTTAATAACTTCCGGTTTATTACCTCGGTTAAAGCAAGCTGTCTGGTAAAGATCGTGAAGGCCATTGTTGTTCCAGCGGGAAATACCAGTATATAAGCTAAACCAGAAGTAGAATAGCTTACATACCAGTACTAATTATCTTAATATATATTTAGAATCATATACAATCGTCAGCCAAAATTAGTCAGGAAGGCTAAAATAGCATCTTCAATTATAGACGAAGGTCTATAACATAATGCAATTCAAATATACAAGATACCTCCAACATAAAGAGAAAATTAATATTCCTACCATAAAATTATTTGTTATAGTAATCAGTTATGCGTATGATGCTACTTGATTAACAGTATATAGAAAAACTCTATTATTGATGTAACGTGATGTAAAATCATATAATAATACCGTGAAATCTCGTGTTTAATACTCATACATTTATATAATTCAGCCCTACCTTATCCTCTCACAATAAGGCAAAATTCTTAACAGCTATGTATAATACGCACCCGGATCTCTTGGTGTTTGGTGTGCATATATTTGAGAATGCAGCGCTTAATAGGTGCATAGCTAATAAGTGGTAGCGCTATAGCCTACATAACATTCCTAAAATTTATAATTTGGTGATCTTTTCCAGGATTGAACATTACCGGTATTTACCATTAAATATATCTTCCGTTATTCGTTTCGAGTTAACCATTCCTATCTTTGCAATCGTCGTTAACGGTTGCATATAATTATTGATATGCGAAATCGTCTTTGACTTGCCCTAGAATAAAACTTCATTGAAGTTACATATAGGCATAATAAGCACCACTGGTTTAAAAAGAAAATTTTCTTTAGAAACATGTGTATTATACCCGAGCTTTTACTGTATTTTAATTCTGCAAACGTGAACGTGACACTGCAATTAGATTTTCATTATTCCTTAATGTACCTGATGTCAAGTCTGTGTTTCTCCAACATCAAGGTCAATCTTAACAATCTCTCAATTTTGCTTTTCATCTGGTGATGAAAGTGCGTGGGTTGTGATTCCTGAATACAATAGTCAGAGATAGATCTGAACACCTCAAAAATTCAAACATTTTTTTCTAGTCTATGAAACATTTTGGTACTTGTTTACTTTTTGTAGGAAATTAATACACTGTATGATCAATTCTTATTTTCGTGAATCAATATTCCTCTAGAATCAGCATCACCTGGATCAAATAACATTTTATATACTGACTGAAATTTGGGTTTCTGCATCTTAAGATCTGTCAGTCCAATTAACTGTTATCTTCCAACTCAGCAATTATGGAAACATGTAAGCAATTCTGATATCATCGACCTTTACCAAAACATTCCGTCAGTTTTTTTTAATGATAGGCTCTGCGAAATTCAAGGATTGCCTTGATCTTGCCTGCTATTGGTATGACTTGACTGTGTCCCATAATGTCCTAAAATTGTTAACACAAGCAGTGTAAAGATCACTTTTGCCAAAATTAATTGTCAAATTTGCATCACCGATTCGATCAAAGAATTACCAAATGGTTTGTAAGTGACTTTCCAGGTGATGTAGATAACGACATCATTGATGTATTTTCATTTTTGTCAATCGCTTCTTGACACTGGAAACAAATCTGTTTTGGTGACTGATCACTTCTTATAGTTTGTACACATGCTGAAACTATTCACGAATACACAATGAACACCAGGAACTCATACTTTGTTCTTTGAAATCACTCTCCTGTATTCATTGATTTTTTTTTGTTTGTGGACCATGATTTACTTGCATCTAGGGGATAACTGTTTTATAATATTCATAATCACATGTTCTGCAGTACAAATCTTGCTTTCCAAATATAATGACTTTGCTTTTATAAAGATAGGCCTCGAATTACGAACTTCAAGAACTTATCGAAGGATTTTTCAAAGAAGGAATACGAATTTATAACTTGAAAGGATGATTCATAACATTTGTATATTAAGGAGTTCAGAATCTGATTCATGATATTTGTAAAGTCATGATCTGAATTAATTACCTCTAGAACCAAATCGCATCATTTTCGGATCGGCCCTGTATATAGGACTACAAGATCTATTTGTTTGTATGACTATATGTATGACTTCAAGATATTATTCTAAACATTTTTAATGTCAGACTCAGAATTTGTGACTTCAAGATCTGATTCGCAGCATTGATCAATAATTATTATCGGTTTGTATGGAAAATTAAAGAATTTGCATTCTTATTACAATATGACTTCGTTCCTAAAATAAAACGCACTATTAGTCACATGGTTCTTTCCAGCAATATAGGAATTCATTGTAGAATGAATGTTACGGTATTTGCTTGTGTCTAAAACTCCACCAATTAACGTGCTTAACATTGCTATGCTATGTGTGCTATGCTGATCATGTCGGGAAGATTAATACGGTGCTACGGTATTTGACTATGGGCTGGGTTACACGGTTATAGTTTTATACAGTGATACAATATGAGATTGTCAGTTAATGTATGTATACAGTGCTACAATATGTGATTTTGAGTTAATATATGACTAATCAGTCATTTTATGCAGTGGTACGTTATTTGTGTGTGTGTGTGTGTGTGTGTGTGTGTGTGTGTACTAGACTGAGTCTATTAAATAGTTTTATACATTGCAGTGGTATATACTTGCATGTTTAGATTCGCGTATTAAAAACACATTGTTACCTTACTACAGTATTTATGCGCGCGTTACGTTTTCAGTTATTAGGCAGTTTTATACAGCGCAACGATGTTTTGCTAGTGTACTGTCTTTGGTGTGTTATGAAGATTTGACTAGTTGTTAAGCTCACCAAATTGACAGCAGAGTGAGGTCATATATGCCGACATATAATGTTCCGTCATTTTCTAATGGGTTTTGGTGGTTAAATAGCGTCTCTATTTTTCTTTATAATAATACTTTCGAATGAAAGTCACGATAATTCATTTGATTGCTCTGCAAACAACAATAGATGATAGTCTGTTGAAAGATAAATCGACCTGTTGCATGTACCATAAATTCTGCTAGTCAGTTAGATCTTGTTGATAAATATCGTGAACCTGAAACATTCTAATGTTGTCCCTCGAAGCAAACATAAATTTAAGTTTGATGCTTGTTAAAAAGGTTTGCATATATTGCACTTTAAAGGTCTTATAATAATAATAATAATAATAATAATAATAATAATAATAATAATAATAATAATAATAATAATAATAATAATAATAACAACAACAACAACAACAACAACAGTGACAGTGGTTGCAATGGTAGTAATAATAGTATTAATACGGGAAATAAAATTCTCAGAGGAAATGGGGGTAAATGTTTTTGTATACCTGTCTAATGATTTGGGGACAGCAAGGAAACAAGGGTTAATGTTTTTGTATGCCTACCTGATGACTGAGGGACAGCAAGGAAACGTGGGTTCATGTTTCAGTATACCTGTTGGATGATTGGATGACAGCAAGGAAAACAGGAGTTAATGTTTTGGATACCTGTCTAATGATTGAGGACAGCAAGGAAACACTGGTTAATGTTTTGTATAACTGTCTAATAATTGGGGGAAAGCAAGAGGTTAATGTTTTTGTATACCTGTCTAATATCTGGGGAACAGCAAGGAAACATGTGTTGATTTTTGTATACCAGTCTAATGATTCAGGTACAGCAATGAAACGTGTTAATGTTTTTTGTATACCTGTGTAATGATTGGGGGACAGAAAGGGATTAATATTTGTGTATACCTGTTTAATGGTTAGGACAGGGTGTAATGCTTTTTTAAACCTTTCTAACGATTGAAGGACAGCAAGGAAACAGGGTTAATTTGTAAGCATACCTGTCTAATAACTGAAGGACATCAAGGGGTTAAAGTTTTTATGTACCTATGTAATAATTTAAGGACTAGAAGGGGTTAAAGTTTTGTGTACCTGTATAATGATTGGGAAACAGCAATGAAAACACTGGTTAATATCTGGCATACCTTTCTAATGACTGGGGGACAGCAAGGGGTTAATGTTTTTTTCTAGTTCAGTATACTCATCTGTAAATAATAAACGCAGACTTTTCGTTTATATGGACTTGTAAATCTTGAACGAAAACAATAACGGAAACAAGAACATCGAGAAAGAATACAATTTTGCATTACCATTTCAAGCAAGATTTATTTTAAGCTTGATGGCTGCTATAACAGTTTCAACGTTTTATAGCACTACATGATAATGATAATAATAACAGACGCAGTAGCAGTAGTAGTGGTTATAGTAGCTGTAGTAGTAGTAGTTGTCTTGATAGTAGTGGTGGTAGTCGTAGTAGCAGCCATTTTTCAGCACAAATTAGGCTACACATGGCGGCCAGTATAAATGGTGGAGGAAAAACCTGGGGAGAAACCCAAGAAAGAACCAACAACCCTCGATAATCTGCTGGCAAGCTTTCTTACATACCCATATTGGCCGAACCTAAGACTCGAACCCAGGCAGACAACGGTCAGCGCTTTAGACCACTGGGCCACTCATCGTGTCTTAATTACATCCTCAAAGATTTACAGCAGTCTTTTTAAAAACTATTACGCAAACACCCCCAAAGGGAAAGCATTCAATTCAGATATTAAGACTCAGCCTTGTT
The DNA here is from genome assembly GCA_016746295.1 of Potamilus streckersoni. Taxonomy (NCBI): domain Eukaryota; kingdom Metazoa; phylum Mollusca; class Bivalvia; order Unionida; family Unionidae; genus Potamilus; species Potamilus streckersoni. The sequence goes on from JAEAOA010000879.1 coordinate 6,509, forward strand.
CACCGTATAGCAAAGGAATGGCCATTTAGAAATGAAGATTCAACCTTCTTTCACCGTACAGCTTAGTAATGGCCATTTAGATATGAAGACTCGACCTTCGTCACCGTACAGCTAAGGAATGGCCATTTATACATGAAGACACAACCTTCTTCACCGTACAGCTTAGTAATGGCCATTCAGATATGAAAACATAACCTTCTTCACCGTACAGCTTAGGAATGGCCATTTAGATATGAAGGCTCAACCTTTCTTCACCGTAAACATTGCCTATTTACAATAGTACCCTGTAGACCAAATTACAAGCCAGTTCTTCTGTCAACATCTGTATTCCCGACTTCGATACACAACATGCACCAATTATATATAATGGTTTGTTAGCCGTGATACTCGCTAGTTTACAAAGATTTGACCACGCTTCTCAAGCTACAAATAACCACACAACATATATCGTAACGATATAAATGAAAAATTGTTCAAGCTAGGTTAGAAAACCAAAATGAACAGAGAGAGAGAGAGAGAGAGAGAGAGAGAGAGAGAGAGAGAGAGAGAGAGAGAGAGAGTTATATCTTATACTCACTGGAGAGAAAAAGTTGCTTCTATCTAACTCAGATACCCGGCTTGATGGAGATTACCATGTGTATTGCACAGACTTGCTCGATCTATTCACATGTCCACATTGCACATTACAGCGGTAAGTTTTTGTCATAGTTAGTGATATGCGTAGGAACCAGTTTTTGGGTCAAGTATTGTTTAACAAAGCAGCGTCGATATAGATGTAGACAACGGTAACTAGATACCGGTAGATGCAAAAGTGCGAATGCGAGAGAGAGAGAGAGAGAGAGAGAGAGAGAGAGAGAGAGAGAGAGAGAGAGAGAGAGAGAGAGAGAGAGAGAGAGAGAGAGAGATGGGGGTAATAGTAACCTCAGGATTTGGGTCTTAGATGTAATCAACATGTGTTAGAAATTATGTTTTTAACATGCATCGTGCAGATAATCAGTTTTCTCAAAATGATGGATGGAAAAGTATAAGACTGTAAATTATTTCAGATGGTAATGTTTTGGTCAATAAATGTCTTGCGTACTTTCAGCGTATAATGAATTTTGACGTTATCTCAGATTGCTATTTGTCAACTTAAGACAAAGTTTTTTATTAATGCATTCTCTTCTTTCAATCTGTACTAGCAGAAAATATAGAAAGCAAATTTATTAGTGTTTATTTACTAACCAATGCAATGTTATGCTAAGAAATAATTAGCATCGATTGGAAGTCTTGTTATAACTCTTAGGAGACACTAAGAATCTATTAAGAGATTGAAATTACATAGAGTGCCTCCTACATAAAATACCGACTTTCTCGGCCTTATATGATAAATTCCACTGATAAAGATACATCTTATATTCTATACAATAGTTGGAAAGGTTGCAGTGTAACCAGCCAATATATGAGCGTCATCCTTCACTTTCAATACTACAAAACAGCAAAATTCTTTCTCCAGAAAAAGCAATCTGAATGTAATGCACTAAAGGTATCTTTAAGTGTCAACATATAATGCGCATATTGTGGATAAGGGTATAAGAATAAGAGGCGGTGGGAAAGGACCAAGCAAGATATAATTATTCATGCTTAGACCATCTTTGTCGAAACTGATCATCAATTTTGCCGGTGCTGACAGTCAAATATATTTATCATAATGCATAATTTTGTGTGGTAAAAACGATAGCTCTATCTCAGATCATTGTGATATTGGATGCAGGGATTTGAACACACAATTCAATTATTTCCTTGATAAACGACTTAATAGACATACATTGTAACCAAATATTTCTTGCAACCGATGTCTATACGAAACAGTGTGCACGATTTAGATCGATATGATATGAAGGACAATGTTGCTTTGGAACAAGGCATGTAAACAAACATACAGTTAAATCCCCATTTTTCTGACATTTAAAGCACACAAAGTATGCAAATCTTGTAAACAAAACCCACAGTATTTCTTATATGTGTTTTGCACATGTCTGTTTGCATTTCGGAGAAATTTGATTGAAATCATAAAAATAATAATGCCAATAATAACAGTGAGAATGATCGCGTCAGTATTAACGGTATAGGAAGTATAACGTGAGGAAACAATGCTAGATAAGAACAAACATGACATCCGAAGATGTTTGTTTTAAATATCTATAAACATTTACACTGATCGGGGTATCATGTATTTATTCAAAGTAAACGTGACTGTTATCATAATAGTTATTCCTATTCATACAGAAAATGCATGTCAGCTTCTTTTGGAATGAAATTCATAATTTCCTTTCAACCCACCATCAACCACTAAAGAACAACCACTGATATACGAAGCTTCTACACTCGAGAGAAACAACATTGCATTGACAACGTCAAAAACTCCCTCCACTGACTGTCAACTTGTTTAGGGTATACTGCCTTCGCATATCATCTTGAGAGTATTGGTATTACCCAATCAGTGGTATATCTACCCGTATTCCCATGGGTCCCAATTCGCAAGCCAGCGCTGTGAACGTGATACTCAATATGCACACTCATATTATACACCATTTAAAACAATAACTTTGTGGCATTTAAGGAGAAAAACATTCCGTATAGATAAATAGTATGTGTTAATGTCCGGTTTGATGTAAATTTAAACGTCTTAAACGGCCTAACGAGATACAGCGATTACGGTTCAGTCACACCATTACACGTCACAACACAATAAAAACTGCATGGGGATTCTTCAGCTACTTCAATCGCATTTTAAAGAAAAACAAGAGTTGCGACATCTCGTCGTCTACGACCGACATGTACATCCTTCGGCCTGAGTTCCATAAACGGTCCAACTATCCATATTGTGCGGCACAGTCATGCAATCATCCCGTTTGAAAACATCCATTTTGGTTAATACATTTTTACAGTTTTTTACATTTTCTAAATTATTTTCTTGTTACGACTCTATGAACTTCAACTTGGTTAACAAGAAATTGCAAAATCCTAAACGTTTAGTATAATAAGAAAATATTTTTGGTACTTCTCTACATTTTGCAGGATTATAACACATTGGATGATCCATTTTAATCTTCTTGGATCAATATTCCTCTAGATTCAGCATCACCTGGATCAAATAACATTCTATATTCTGCCTGGCATCTGTAAAGCTAAGAGAACTGGTGCAATTTTACGTATGGTCTTTAATTTATCCCGTGCCTCTTAAAATCGATCCATCCAATAAAATGCTGTCTTCCTACTCAGCAAGTACGAAAACATGAAAGCAAAATTTCTGATATCATCCATCCATACCCAAACATACCGTCAGTTAATACTTATTACCAGGCACTGAGAAATTTAAGGATGTCCTTGACATTAACTGCTATTGGATTAACTTGACTGTCCCATAATGTCCTAAGATTGCAATTCAAGCAATGTAAAGCGCGCTTTTGCCTCAATTAATTGCCAAATTTGAATTACCGATTAGAACAATGAATTTCCAAATGGTTTCTAAGTGGTTTCCAAATGGTCTCCTGTTTTCATAGGTTTTCGTTCCAGCACCGTTATCATCTTTTAGCTCGATGATAACTGATTTACAATATTCATAATGGCATGTTCTGAGTAAAAATCTTGCTTTCCAAATATGATGACTGTGTTTATAACTTCATGCTCCGAATCAAGAAAGTCAATACCTTATCGAAGGGTTTTTCAAATCAGGAATACAAAGTTAGGACTTAAAAAAGTAATTAAAAGCATTGGTATATTAAGGAGTTCTAGATCTAATTCGTGACATGTTTACAGTAAGAATCCGATAAAATGACTTCTGGAACCAAATCACATCATTTCTGGGTCAGGTTCTGTATGTAGGACTTCAAAATTTAAATCATTGATTATGTATATTTATGACTGAATGGTCTTCTTTTTTTTTTAAAGAATTTGTATTGTCAGATGCAGAATTTGTGACTTCAAAATCTGATTAGTAACATTGCTTAATAACGATAATTGGTTTGCATGGAAAATCACCTACCTTGCATCCTCATGATATCACTTCATTCCTAATAAATATCTGGCATGAAGCCACAGTGCTGGACATCACTATAAACTGCAGACATCGTAGCTATATAACTAAAAATGTTTAAAGCTACATTAAGATCCAAATCACATACACAAAACATCTTAATTGAAAATATTTAACTAAGTTATTTATTAATCTTAAATTGAATATTAATATTTTTGATCAAAATATATCAATAACTCAGCAAGATCTCGAATCTTATCGGTATCGTGTGGTTAAGAAAGTGGGTGGTTCGGATGTCTGGTATAAGACAGGGTCTGTTTATATGCTTTGTCATATCTAAACTCTTCTGTCTACTTTACAAAAATTACAAAAATGCAATTTATTGATGCTATTTTAATATTCTAAACTCGTAAATCGTTTAGGTATCCTTTTAAAACTGCTGCCAATTGTGTAATCTCCATCGTTTCATTTCAAATCGTAGTTTCCATGTATGGTGACCACAGGCATCAACTGCTAAATCATTTCAAGGGTCTTTTGAAGCTGCTGCCACTTGTGTAATATCCATCGTTTCATGCCAAATCTTAGTTTTCAAGTATGGTGACCATTGACATCAACTAAAATGCTCCATTCACATTTGGTTAGAGGTTTTTGAAAAAAAACTAGCATGCAGATGACATCAAACGCTTATTTTATATTATATATATAAATTTTATTACTATATTTATTTTTATATATATATATATATATATATATATATATATAAATCATAACTTTGAAAAAAAATCGAAAATATAACTTAGAAATGAAAACATGATTCATAACTTTTATGAGTCCCCCTTCTTTATCTACTCTCATTCTAAACCCCGTCTCTTTCGCCATCATTTCTTCCTCTTTCTATTCCAAAAGAGACTTCGGAGAGAGAGAGAGAGAGAGAGAGAGAGAGAGAGAGAGAGAGAGAGAGAGAGGGATCTAAAGTCAAAGGAAATAACATGTAGAGAGAGCAAGTGACTAAAGCGAAATAAAGAGAAGGAAAGCAAGAGGAGAAAAATATTTGAAGGAGAGAATTTGCCATGAATTTATCTTTTGTATCGATAGTTCTGTTTTAAACAAAATGTTATTTAAACAACACACAAAATGTAAATAAAGGGCGTGAATCTATATTGTTGTTCCAAATTTAAAGAAGTTTTAGCAATAGTTAATACGCTCAGGATATTCTACTGGACCAGGTTCTATTTATTACTTACTTAGAGCTGAATTAGACTGTAATATACTTACTTATTTAGTCTTTTTTGCAATATATTTTACACAGAAGGCGAGGCGGCAAAAAAACATTTAAAACTTCCAATCAGCAATGCAAAACACCTTAATGAGGTACCTTGAATTAGCATTTGTATAACTAGGTGATATGGAATGTGAACCGTGGGAATGCCCCACAGTGAGATAGTGAGAAAGAGACAGAGAGACAGAGAGACAGATACAAGGAGAAACAGAGACAGAGAGATTCGTACGCATACTATACAATGAATATATTACTCTATTTTGTCAAAGAGCGAATAGTCGTTGCCGATGAGGCGAGTTTCCTGCCATCAATGCTCACATCCAGCCAAATGGTATTGTTACAAGCCATGGGTTTTCACTTGACTGAGTGGTGTCAAACCTTGGCGCGATTCAACTAGAAGTCATAAGTTTACCACAAATTGCAAGACTTCTATACAACATCACTTGTAAATTAGAGAGCCAACGTGTCCATTCTTTAAAAGAATATTTCGTTAATCAATTCAAGACCACAGATCTCGCAACTTGCCTACTATATATCAACCGCACATTCTGCATGGTTTCTCTTCATCAACTTCCCGTACCGTCATCAGTTCACGCCGTAGAAACTATTCAACCATCCCTTAACACAGGGAACTATTTTTGCTATGCCACCTTAGGCATGTCAAGATGGCAGGGGCCAGTTTTTATCTACAATTTAAATGCCGCAATCAGTGACCTAGTACAAAAAGTCATTAAAAACATCAAATACACACGTGAGGTCTAGATGGTCCATATTTTGAGATATTGTTGTTTTTGTTATTGGGCTTAACGCCATTTTTCAGCACATGATAGGCTATTCGTGGCGGCCAGTATTAATGGTGGAGGAAGAAACAGGGAATTCAACGGAAAGAACCACCGACCCACGAGAAGCTACTGGCAAGCTTTCGCTCAATTCACAATTCGGCTGAATCTAGACTCGAACCACCGCAAACAGCGCTTTAGACCTTCGGCATCGGGGCCCCGAATAAATATATTAAACACAGCAGAGGAAATTTATCAGAGGAAATCATTGGCAGTATAGCAAAAATAAGATTTATGCACCCATCCCAATATTACTGCAATTTAATATCAGAAGGTCATTTCTTGCACCATTTCTTGCTCAAAGTGCAAACAAAAGCCACTTTCCTAGATGACAATTCTGTAACACAATGTGTACAAAACAGGATGATGAAGATGAAAATGGTTGTCATCGAAGCCGTTTTTGAGATATTCTACTTGCCCCAAGCCAACGCATTTACTGCTATGGGAGGCTAGCTCTTCTTCCTAGCCAACTATTGGTATTTCACTATTAACATATTGCAGAGCAACTTTAGAAGGTGTACATGCCTGGCATCAATTTCAAGAACAATACAAGCCCGAAACACCTAGTTTAATTTGCAAACAATAATAGCTGAAAAAGTCACACCATAACCTTAAGTTAAGAAATTTGCCAGAGGCCAATTTACAAAACTGTTCCCTGCCACTCAATATATGGTTTCAGGACACATTTCGCCAATACAACTGCATCCCATTTGCCACCGAGTTGACAAAAACGGTATCTGCTGAGTCCATTCTTGTTTATTCCTTTATATCATTTAGCGGTCTCCTACTGTAAATACAACTGCTGTCAAACCACCAATGTTAGCCATTAGGTTTTAAAAGAGACTATGGTAATCCAGCAATGGCGATTTTGACCAGTATTCGTTGCATCATGAAAACTCACTATCACTTCACTCCGTTACGTTTACTACTATTAATTGGCCAATTGGTTTGGGCCAAAGAATATTCCCATTGCACCGAGTTCCAATATTCAAACAAGTAATTACAACAATCTATGAATTCCTTACAACAAGGCAATATAACCAAATGCGTATACTCCAAATTTATTACAGCATGATCTCCAAACCGGTGGATTATTCCTAAAAAAAAAGATTAATTGCAGGACAATCAGTCAATCACTAAATACATTAGTCAGTCAATAACAGCAAAATATATATTCAAATAATGTAATTGCCCTAAAGAATAGTTGTAGATAAAACCCTTATGGAAGTTACAGTTACTTAATATTAGTATGTCATTTAAATTTGATTTTAACGTAGCTTTCACAATCTTTCAGTCATATAGCTACGATGTCGAGCACTGGGGCACGACGCCGCACACATGTAGCATGATGTCCCACCCAGTCATATTACTCTGACAACAAGCACACTAGTAATAATACTAACCTTCTTATCTGAGCCCCTGGACTATACAGAAGATTTATGTAATCATGTGCTTCTTCCCTTGCTTTGATAAATTTCATATACCTTAGAATTGTTAATACATTTCACTCCCTGATACATCACCTTTTGGTATTAATTAATGTCTCAGACCGCATGTCTTTTCGCTCTAACATCACCAGAACAAATGTCCTTGGCTTGCGGTTACATACACGATTCGTTGATGTCCAATAAATACAAGAGTGGGGGTGAGGGAAAGAAGTAATACGGTGCCAAAAAGAAAAAGGAATACTCGAGATAATACAAATATAATTAAATTTTGGGACAAATATCACATAATTCAATTTATAGTTCTTTTTGCTCATCATACGCTTACGTCAAACTCACATTCTAAAGGGTGGATTCAATTTGCATGTCTGCATGTATAAAACGTGCAAATCCGTGTTAATAACACAGACAACTTTATACATTTTATGAAACAAAATGGTATGGACAAAGGAAAGGAAGTATACTGTTTAATATAATTTGAAACCAAATAATATGGTTTTAAAACCTAATGATCACTAAAATCCCTGTTCTAATGCCAATACAAGATCTAATAATAATAATAATAATAATAATAATAATAATAATAATAATAATAATAATAATAATAATAATAATAATAATAATAATAATAATAATAATAACATATTGCAATACTAATAATAACAATAGCACATATAGTAGTTGTATAAAATATGAGCGAGAAAGAGGGTAAATAAAGATAGAAAATGTACATACCTTTAATTCCACATTTATCTCACCTCATAATATTCACATTCTTTTGATAATAATATTTTCTAACACCACGAAAGCAAATTTTATCATGTTAGGTCACCCAACATGATGATGACCTGTGCCCAAAGGCTATACATATAATATCGGTCCACTTATCGCAATGACGCCATTAATATTTCAACATGTCTCCATCAACCAGTAAAGAATGGCAAGTCATATAAGTAGATTCATCGCTTGAAAGGTATAAAATTCAATTCACAACGTCAGAAATTTTGCCTATTCGACCTAAGGGTGTACGTTCAGTTAGTATGTGTTTATTTTCCTCGCCGTACATCTTCAGCATATCGGTGTTAACTCGGATCCACTTTTGAGTCTCAATTCACAAGCCAGCACTTATATCATCCAGTACTCTCGACATCAATATACAATACGCACCTGAATTGAGGAACGGATTATTAGCACCAAACACTCCAACATTAACAAAATTCACACACACACTCACAGACACACACAAACACACACACTCACACACACACGTTTCTCTGTGATCAACTTTCTCGCCACAACTTGACCAACGTTTAAATATCCTGGCTGATTGACATCCAAAGGTAAGCTGATATCTTTTTCACTTGTCTCAAGAATGGAGCCCGTTCTCAACAAGCCAGCATGGTGGACAAGATAATCTGCCGTTGGAAGACCTTCAGTGCTTTGCTTCGTGGCTTTCCAGTCCACTAGAACCGTTGTTATCTCACGATATTATTTTAAAGATTCTGAAGGTTTTCCACGATTATGCCTAAGGCAATAATTATACCTAAGGCAATACCTGATGTTCGTGAATCGCTTCAGCAGTTCGACGGGCAAGGTTTCTTCCGACTCCAGTTACTAGTGCTATCATCCCTGCAAATCTGGCGCTATTTAAACCGGCAGTACATAAAAATTTGAGCAGCATGACAAAACCTTCTAATTCAGGTAATCTTGAACCTGCAGATTCCTCTCTGTATTATATTATTGTTTTGGTTAAGATAGGAGATGCAATTGCAAGGCTCCTTAGCACTTGAGGTCATATAGCACTTATGAAAGGCTTATTTTCAAAAAATACTTTATATAAGTAAAATGCGTACAAATGACCAAGCATATATGGTACTTGAAGCCGTCTAGAACTTCAGATTCACTTTGTGGGATTCATTTATCATATTTTAGACCAGTAAGTATCTTTGCTACTTAAATCAGAACCTTATGTGATCCTACCAAGCAGCAGAGAGGCTGAACAGACAAATTTGCCTGAGACCTTATTTTTGAAAATTAAGGGTTCCTACGAAGGCTAAGAAAAAACGTTTTTGACTTAATAGTAAAACTTTCTTTAATTGACCAGATTTTTTCCGTGATTTATTCACAATGTGGTCACGACATGTATGTCCTTCAGTATCTCTGCTGATTGATCAATCTTATTTACTGGTTATTCCCAGATTTTGGTCGATCTTGTTTATCGAGTCTGATATCGATACGAGTTCCAGGACCGCAATAATTATATCCAGAAAGGTGTTTCTCACCAGGATATTTTGCACATGGAGTTCCTGGCAATTTCCCTAATAAAGCGGCTATATCACCAACACGCACTATTTGCGACGCGGAAACAAATTTATATTTTTTGTACCACATTTTGCACACTTGCCTGTGAGTGCTCGTCTCTTACTTTTGTTGTTATCGTTGGTCAATCAACTGTTGGTGTTGTCGCTCTACATCGAACACAATATAAACTCATATTATTATCATATGGATATAATTGACTTTTCTGCGACACGAAACCAAGAGCCAGTAAGGCACCATCCAGCGTTACCAAATTCTATCAGAATGATTATAATAGGTCCTTCTGGATCTGGTAAGTTGTATTTAGTAGCGACATCTGTAGATGATCAACGATGCTACGATGTACTTAAAGATTTTAATCAAAATGCGAAATTACTTGACAAAAATGATATCATTGATTTTATTAGCAATATTGATGAAGCTCCATCCGTAGATGACTTGGATGGATTCATCAATAACCTCATAGTGTATGATGATGTGATGCTGGCTGGAAAACAATCCAATTCCAACTTAGATATTTTCTGCGGAAGACATAAAAATACTGAGTGATTTATGTTTCTCAGTGATATATCGATACCTAGGTGATTAGAGATAACTGTAATATTATTGTAGTGTTTTAATGGCGATAGAGATAATTTCACATTGCAAAATATTTTAATTTATTCTTGGTGTTAAGGGGACATGAATATGATTTAAATTTAAAAGTTTCTTTTTAAATCGCAGCTGTTCTTTTGGATTTTATAAGTTTTATTTACATGATCATAGATCAAGCATGTCACTCTCTGAGGTAGCATTACAAATCAGATTTGCAACAACGGCATTCGCAGATGTGAAATTGATTCTCGCGTTAAAATTCTATACTAATAAATCTGGTCAGAGAATCTCGCGCTAGCTTTCCTGATAATATCTGCTATTGAATTAAAATAATGATAGGAGTGGTTTGTTTGTTGTTTGTTTGGTTGTAGGGCTTAACGCCATTTTTCCAGCACCGATAAGCTATTCATGGCGGCCAGTAATAATGGTGGCGGAAGAAACGGGAACTCCGGAAAAAAAAAACACACCGACCACGAGAAGATATGGCAAGCTTTCTAAGATCTACATACGCCGAATCTAGACTCGAAACACGCAGACAGAGGTGCGATGGCAGTGATCCGTAACGGACAGCGCCTTTAGACCACTTCGGCATGGGGCCCCCACTTCAATATAGGAGCTGTATTATCAATGATTATTAATATGGAATCTATTTACTATTCCCCGAAAGGATATTGGCGAGGAAAGGCTGCGATTAGCAAACGTGCCGCTTCAGCAAAAGTTTCACGTGATGCTGCTGAAACGTGGTTAGCACGACATGCAATATGGCAAATCTTTTTAAATCCACCTAAAAAAATTCAATACGCATATTTCGATGCCAACGTTCCAAATGAAGGTCATCAAGCGGATATCTTGTTTTTACCACACGATACCATTAAAGCAGGTAGACGTCAACACACATACAGATACGCTTTAACCATCGTTGACGTTGCGAGCCGATATGTTGTTGTTGTTGTGGGGTTAAACGCCATTTTTCAGCACACGTTAGGCTATACATGGCGGCCAGTATTAATGGTGGAGGAAGAAACCGGGAAATCAACGGAAAGAACCAACGACCTACGAAAAGCTACTGACAAGCTTTCTCACATATCCACATTCGCCGAATCCTAGACTCGAACCCACGCAGACAGAGGTGAGATGGCAGTGATCCGTAAAGGGACAGCGTATAGCCAACTCGCCACTCGGGGCCCCGGAGCTAGATATAAAGAAGCGAAGCCGATATCGACAAGGACAGCATTGAAAGTTGGTCTGTGTTTAAACAAATTTATAGCGAGGACCTTACAATGGCCAAAAACTACTTAAGGTGACCTGGCAAAGTATTTATTGGTGCAGTATCTTCCTGTGAAACGCACTAATGTTAATCAGACAGGACACTCGGATGTTATTTTAGATTGATTCCTAGTGATCAGGCAATCGTTTGCTGATTTAATCGAACACATGCTGATAACGGTTCTTCGGGTATCAATATGCAATGGAATTTCCACAGATACAAGGATCACGTGAATGGGTTGCAAGGTTACCGAATGTGATTTAGCTTGCGTGAATAAGGAAGTTACTCGTGCAACTTTTATGACACCGTCTGGATGCGTTCATAAAAAAAATATTTATACGATAAACGTAAATCTTTTATCACCAGTACTAGGTAATATTAATTAGATATTTATACGAACTGGCGAACTCGAAGGAGGCAGGAAAAGTGCAACTGGATACTATTTGGAGTATGACCATCACAATTTACCAGCGTGGTAAGGTCACATGAGAACCTGCAATCTACCAGATTTGATTCAAACTACTCCTACAACGTGGATTTGTACGCGAACAATTACTAATAATTGAGGATACGCAATTACCAACGAGTACACTTTATAAACCTTGGAAGGCCCTCGACGTTGTTCACTCCAAACAGGTCAACATCACATATTCGCGCGTGTGTGACCAAATGCTATTAATTCTATTCAACGGTAAATTGTCTTGGGTTATTGCTCGATACTGCCCACAAATGATTGAGTTGCTATTTGGCGCAATGATTATTTCGTCGTTTGTTTTTCACATCTTGATAGTATCCACATCTATACAAACTCGCCGATTATTTTTTTTTTTTCACACTGCTTATATGATGATAATTTTATATTGATATCGACATTATAAATGATTTCTGCGGTTTTTAGCATTCATGATAACCCGTTTTAGTTGTGTCTTTCCTAACGAGATTCTGGAGGTAAACTAAAATTTGACCACTCATCGATCATCGACTATCCAAACTTCGTATCATTGATAGTTTTAATCCCTGCGACGTATGGAATCGTTAAGCATACCTAACGTCCATGGTGATTTATCCATGTTTAAACGCGCTCTCGACAACTTCAACAGCGACAAGGGACAATATATGAACACAAATTTTGTATTCGGTCTGTGTCTGCACTAGGAATCTTAACATCAACATTTGTTGTTAGTATCTGCCGGGCGATAAACAACGGTAAGATAACTTTGGGATTGTTTTTGTTTAAACATTTAATTTTTTTTGTAATTCGGTCACGAACTGTTTTCTACTGGCATCTATCAATCAGTAGGTTTCCCATAGGGTCAAAAATCATTTTTGGAGGGTTTCTGAATTATCTCGCAATACTTCATATTGTGTTTTATTGGTTTTGTAGTCGTATTAATCTTTTATATTCTTTCAGGGACTTTCAGGCTGATATCATCACAATATTTCTTGTAATAATCTCATTTTTCTTTAGCCACTCATGGGAGGATGCCAACAAAGGGTGGTGGTTGTATTTGTAATATTCCTGATGCACGTGATATCTCGTCCCATATGATAATTTTAGGATTTATTTTTTTAACCCATTCTTGATTGGGGGCATGCCATCTCCGCACATCTAAAGTAACTATGTTTGTACAGGACTTTACATTTCGTTGCTTTATTTCCCTGGAGAGTTTTTGCGTCGTTGGTGTTAAGACAATCATATCTAAAATCTTGACTCAGTTAATGCGCGTTTGTTGTTATACCTGACTCCACATCCATTTAAGATAAACGGTCTTATGATCTACATTACAGGATCATAGTCGATGGCGCAGATGATTTGTACTTGTTATTTCTTGTAATATGTTTCTCAATTTTAACCTCGGCAGATTCACAATAAATCTAAGTATATTTCTTGTTTTATCCTCCAGTTCCCCATTACCATTACCCGAGATTTAATGATCTTTATATGTTTGTGTACATAAATGAAATCTGTCGCGACTCTAAACAGCGTAACGAGGAAATCGTTTATCTTCGATAATAGATTTATCGAAACAAAGTTTGCAACGAAGTTCTAGATGAGTAAACTGCGGTGACTCGCCTCAGTATATCGCACAATGGTACCTAGTTTTTGTTTTGTTGATAAATAAGCATTACATGACTTATTAAATGTGTCTTTCCATCGTCTCAGCGATTGTGAAATTCGAATTCAGCATACGTCCATGATCAAATCTGTACAAGTTGTTTATGATCATGTGATCCTCTGTGTAAACTTACGGTTTTTATTTTTCTCCCGAGACTTTTGCTAGTTTCTATCGTGTTATGTTTAGCCAGGTTCTGTCAACCAACTTGCTTTTGCACGCGAAATGATATAAATAGCTTCAGATATTTTCACGATACTAAACTTCCAAAATCGATCATATATCTTACAGAATATTGGAGCTCAACATTTTTCTGAGAAAAGTTTTTTCCGAACCACGGATAACAATCATATGAGCGACCTTCTCTAAGATCGAATTGATTCTATAAGAACAATCCTGTTAAATCAAAATCAGGGAAAGGGTCCATATATCGCATATATGATCATGTTCTGTGTTGGCTGCCAAATCTATTAAAGTATTTAGAACACTCTCATATCAAGAAATTTCCAGACTAAAAAGCGATTATCAAATATATAACGCTTTATAACTATAAACGTAGTATTCACAATCCACCGTGTCCGTATTCTATACAACTTTTACTACATCTTTCAAGAAATTTTAATCGTGTCGGTTTCCACGAGTTTTTTCTGAGCGATGAGAGCAGCAACCGATTGTACGGTAAAGAATTACTTAGGAATTGTCTAACTTGACACACGTCAGAAGTATATTTCAGGCAAGGTTTTCCATTTCTTTATAAAGAGATTCTGTACGATAATTATCTCGTTTAGACGTACAAATGATCCATAATGATCAATCAGAACTCTGAAACAACACTTAACGGGGTCAGGTTGTGTTAATTCACCATGGATCGATAATATTTGGTAAAATTTAACCATTCTTTCTCTTGGAATACAGTTACAGCATCAGTCCTGCCATGCGCGTTATGATCATTATTAATTTAGGAGTAGCTCGATTATATTTTGTTTTGTGTAAAATCTCTCGGTCAACGTTTTCACTGTTATTGGAAATTTAATAACTTTTCTAGCTCAGCAAACGTGCTGATAGACGTTCCAATGTCTTTTAACTTTTTCAGCCACTATTTATTTTTACGCCTATAACCTGTTAACCGGTTTTCCCCGTATCGCGTTGTGAAGTGATCTATAACTCGCTGAGCCAACAGTTTATTCTAGTCAGGTTGACACTTCATGTTCTTGAGATCTTAACGTCAGGTTTCTCATGTAATAGATAGAGCGCGTAGATACAGCAGTTAGGATAAGATCGTCATAATAGCTTGTATATTCCAGTCAGTATTCTGGTTTGGTATTTGCAGAGGATACTATTATTCCTGATTTTTGATGGATTCGCGTTGTCTCGGATGATCAATATCATCCTCTAAATTTCAATAAATTTTACTAAATTAATATATTTCCGAACCATCGAGAAAATCAATGATCTTTTACTCGGTTTGTCATTTTAACTAGATATTATTTCCCATCTTGAATGTGGACCCACACAGGAATACTGCACCATCGTGGGCGGAACTCATCTTTGTTCACTAATGCGTGTTAGTTATTTCAGGCTTCGTTAAAGCTAGATCTTGCATTGAGAACTAACTTTGTGTAGTCTGTCAAGATCAAATCTATTGCGGCAGGCTTTACTTGGGATGAAGTCGCATATTTATAATTGAGGCAATATGTATTTTAATTGAAGTATTAAATCATTGATATAATTGGGGAAAAATTTTTTCCAACCAAATCACAATTTGCCGCTTGCTTAAGATTGGTTTAACTTCACGTGTACAAAAATTGCGAGTAAACGAGTTCTGTAACTTATCACAATGCAATGCGTGGGCAATGGAGGCTAGGACCTAAACCGTGTATGCTCTGTGGTGCTGGTGTGGTGGAAGACGCACTTTGCGCGCTTATGCGGTGGAAAAAGATACAGAGTGTTAAAAAGAATATTACGATAAAAAAATATAATCTCAATATTTCATAAAAAGCGAATAAGAAGATTTTATTGTGAGATTTGCAAACTATGATTTAAACAATAGTATATAGTATATAAATGGAGCAAAATGAGTTTGTGCCTATCCAATCATACATTATGAAGCGAATGTGATGGTAGTATTAGAAATTGTTGATTGAAAAACCAGTAGTAGTGTTTACCAATGTGGTTATCTTGCGTTTAACACAAAGAAAATAGAATTTATTTATACAGAGATTTGTGATCGAATGTTTTTTGGTGACCGATAAAGACGGGTATTATGTGTTCCACCCACATAAACACGGTTTAAATAACGTTGACAACTATTCAAAATTTCGTATATCACGCCAAAGTGAAAACTGTTGTTTGGATAAAATGGGTGTGCACGATTTGCAAGCTATTAAATATATGAATAAGAATCTGGGAAGAAGAAATTATGTTCAAGTCATTTATTCGTAGTTAAATTAACTTTACATTGTACCACCCGCAATTAAATCAGTGGTCGAAGGGGTTACAAAGTCTGTTCTTATTCCTTTAAATTTGAGCAAAATATCATGTTCAGGTTTTGATATATTAAGCGAGATGGGACAAGCATAAAATTTTCAGTTATTGTAGTTGTTTGGTATTATTTAGTTTATTAGAAATATAAGATGTACTCCACAACGATATTAAAACTATTTATTCTATATCATGAACCACTTCTACTTAATCAGATTTAATTATTTTTTCTAAAGGTTTTATTTTGGTCGATTTTTATCAAAATGATTGTTTTTTACGCTATTTTCTGCATTTTAGTCGATCTGATCATTTGTTGGTTGACTTTACTTGTTTCTTAGCTGTATGAAATCCCAGGGTTGTTTAGGGATTTAACAATAATTTTATATTTGTATTGACCAAATACTAGTTTTTTCTGGCTTTTTATCGTAATTCGCTCATACAAATCTACACAATACGAACAAAAGAACTGGAAAGAACTGTATTGACAAACCAAAGTAAAACCTAATGCTAATTCCGTGAAATCCCGGGGATTTCACCAACAAAATATAGTAAATTCAACGAAATCTTTGTTCAGTCACACGATAAGCAGATATATCATAATTCTTTGATGGAGATCACTATATACTAATGATTGATAATAGTACGTTTTACAAAACCTACCAGTTTCTTTTCAATGCTAATTGGGAAACTCATTCCCTACTGATAAAATTATTTTTACCTATTGTCTTATTTAAATCCGTGTACTGCTGCTTTGCTTTTCATAAATTTCACGAGCACAATTCACCAGTGCATAGTTCATTGTGAGTGGCGGCTCTAATCTCGCTGTATAATTAGACCCGTAATCTCGTTTTATGTAGTTATTTTTAACCTGTATTTTTATAGCATTTTTCTCACTTAATTCAAATACAAAATACTAGCACATCTGAGAAAACGTACATAAAATACGAACAGGAATGATCTCTGTATAAAGAATTGGTTGTACATATTTCACATATTTGTATTTTATGTAATAAATGCATTTGAATTTAAGCTCGTGGGGTTAATTAAGGTCTGTTCCAAGCATATAGTTAGAACGAATAAATCTAAACCTATATATATGCGATGGCACAATAATACAATAAATTCTAAGTCGCTGTGTAAATTAGGTTGTTCTTTAGCGTATTTGCTTCAAACACTATGATAGATTTCTGCAATTATCATTGCCGTATGTGTGTGACCAAGTTCCTAAGTGCGTAAGTTAATTTAAGAAATCCGATTTTGACCTGGTAAACACAGGAGACTTTAACAGTTTATCAATTATGTTATGCAGATAAAAAATATATCTATATTGTTGGAACAACCTGAAAAAATAAAAATGCAAGAAATTGTGATATCTGTTAAAAATCAAACATATAGTGTTTTAACTAGTTTTTTCTTTACAGTAAATATTAATAATTCAATAGATTTCTATGATGTATCGATAGCCGAGAGGTTTAAACGTTAATGGCTGCGGAAATTGCAATTGGGGTGGTTCGATTCTTATGAAAGGAATAATTTGCTATGGGAGGGAGGCGATATTTATGCCACGAAAAATTATCTATTTAGTGGGGTACGGCCCGAACCCTATATTTGGGAACAGAAATTAATTCATCCACCCAAATGTCAAAAAATTGTTGATAGTTTTCACCTGAATTTATATATATGGGTGAGTTGTGTAGTTTCTGTTTCAAGTAGAAAGTCCATCATTTTTCATCATATATATTAATATAATCATTTATTTGTTATGAGTTTGTGACGTTCTTGTGGGGTCAAAAATGACCAGTAGGAGGTTAAATTTAACCCTATGACTGCTAATAGGTACTCAGACAAAAGGGCAATTCAAAAACACAATAAATAACCTAAGAGGTTCAGGTCACAAAGACCATTAGACCTTCTGATTGCTAGACTTTTGTATATAATAATTAGGATCTCTTTGCGAGGGCAAAAATGGTCGCAAATAAGACCTTACAACGCATGACAGCCTTGAAGTTCCTAACAGTTCGTCTTATCGTTTAAAAATTCGTCTTGGGTAATATCTAAACAAAATTTCAGAAACTCATTAGGTGATGATCACTAAAGGTTCTACGTCTTGCCCCTAATTAACAAATCAACCACATGACCACCTGTAAATATTCATGCTCATACAATCAGTTTATGTAAATGTGCTGTCCCCTAATTAACAAATCAACCACATGACCAACTGTAAATATTTATGCTCATACAATCAGTTTATGTATAACTGCTGTGCTGTCCCTTAAAAAAACAAATCAACCACATGACCATCTGTTTTTATTCCTGCTCATACTATCAGTTTATGTAAATGTGACGTCCCTTAATTAACAAATCAACCATATGACCATCTGCAAATATTCCTGCTCATACAACAATCAGTTTATGTAAATGTGCCGACCGAATCAAAATCACAACATCCAAATAATTATTGTATATAAAACCATCTTCCCATCTCAAAAAGTCCTCAATATGAGGACAAATATTTTTATATTAAATATATATATTTATTTTAATGAAACTGAAATATAAAATGTTATTGTTTTGCTATTAAAAAATACAACATAACGATATTAATGTTGACATATTAATATGCAAAGATTCTATGTGACTTTGACTGACAACAACTGAAAAAAACCAAACAGATTTACGCTTTGTCAGATTACAAATTTTTAAAGGATATGCAAAGTGGGTATGTTAGAGTCACTGGCAAAAGTCACTGATAATCAGGTAAAATTGTTTGTACCTCTTTTAAACGCTATTGACAAAATCAAGTTAGAATTATCTCATGAATACGAACAGAAAAAAATGATGAACTTTCGCATGAGGCAGCTAAGGGAACATTGTGCAAATACGAGTGAAAATGAAAGTAACGGGGGGGGCGGGCTATTACTTTTATAATGGCAAAACAAAAGCTTTGGGAAAATTAATGCATATTCTGCCTTAGTAATAATTATTATTATATATAATAATATTATATAAATATATATATATATATATATATTATATATATTTTTATTAATATATATATATAATATATATTTAGTAAACTACAAACAACACAAGTATACTTACGGACAACTTCAATTTGTGGATACTTTAATTAAAGAATACGGACAACCTTTGATTTGTGGATATTTAATATAAAAAACTACAGACCAACATTATGTATCAAGTGTAACCCAAAGATATTTTTTTTTTGTTTTCATTTGACGCATTACGAATCTCTCATACAGATTTATATTTATAATTTCATTTTGTTGTATCAAGTGTGATTATTTGGTCTGTAAGTTTGAAAGTGTATTCTTGATAATAACGGATATGAAACACGCAAGTATAGGGGTTTATAGGTTGCTGATACAAACATATATCTGGGGGTTCCCTAGGTGTATACTGTGTATAATTTGTTATCCTGCTGTGGCTGACTAGTTTGATGATTATTTGAAAAATTACTCAAACATCACAAAAAAGATTGAAAAACGATTGTTGTTTGTTATGTGTACGGATGACCGGCTTTTGTGTCTCCGGCACAAACGGGTTAAAAGTGTTAGTTTTAGTATAGACGGTGGTGGGGTAATTTTTTCCACGATTGATGATCCCGGAAAATATTCTTCAATAAGACATTGACTGATTTCTATTAGGTTATTTAGATCTGGTATAAAAAAGTTCGTAGATCATTTTCTTTTATTTTATAATGATTAAGAAAAAATTGTTTATAATTTGGAATTGTGTAACCATGTCTACTAAGATCAGTTGCAACGTTTATAATACTTCGATTGGCAATGTTTAAATCGAATAAGATACCATTTAAGTGTTGTATTGACTCGATTATTTGCTGCTTTACATTATGATCATAATGCTGTGATAATGAAGTAAGTAAATTTCTTAAATCAATAAACGCTTTATTCGATATTGGTTTAAGGGCATATAAAATCTTTTAATAAATAATTTCATCAAAACAAATGTCTATATCTCGCGACTTTGGACGTCTTTAATGACATTAAATAATGATTAGTTATATGTGGGATTCTTTTCCATCAAATCTGTAAAAAAGTAAATGATTATTATCGGTTTGGATGAGATTTAATTTTAATAAGTTCATGGATTATTTTTCTCGATATTCTGGATCTTTTAATGAATTTTTCGTCCATGGTTTTAAAAATCACTTTTAGTTGGTTTGAAACATTCCATTATAAACTGGTGCGACTTTCAGGCCTCCTAACATTCATCTGATCGAACTTGATAGATATCTCGAGGTAATTCAGGGGAATTTACTTCAATTACCGCTGATTTAGTGTTGGTTCGTAAAACAGTGATAGCTATTTTGGAGTCTTTACCTGTGATTGATTTAATTCTGCGTGGAAACTCGTCATTTAGTTCCTCTATTTGATAACTGCGTTGAAATTTCCAAAACTTGCAATCAGGTGTTCCATCGGTCTTTTTTATTAGCAAATTCCAGGAATTAATTGTGGGTATCCAAACGAATGGTTTTGATCTGATATTTGGCCAGTCTTATAAACGCGGAGTTGAGCCCAATGCAATTTACTTGTGAAATTGCAGTTGGAAAATTAACGCTAAATTAGGATTGGTTGGAAACTTACGTTATCACAGTCGTTTACATTGTGTTGTATTAGTGACGATCTATTGCAATAATTCCTTGACGATAGTAAGGGACTCTGACATTATGTTATCGATATTATTTAATTCTCATCGTTTCCGCTAAGATCTTAGAGAATGTGTTGTTTTCTATCTCGAATGCTTCATCGTTGGTTTTCTATCGTTACGAAAAAATTCATCAGATATTTTGAAGGGAAAGATGCGAGCCTAATTTAGTTTAGGCGGTGTTGCTGTGTGTAAGATATATGTACTCGGTAGTTTATCGCTCGCGCATGTAGATATTTTATTAGCGATCATATTTAGAATACCTGCCATGGTCTGTTGTCGTATCAACGATAATCGTTTAAAACGAGGAGCAGTCCTAGTTTTACGTTGATAATAATAATCCGGTTCCAGAACAACAGCAATAACGAGTAAACGTCTATGTTTAATAACAACCATGCCTGTCTGCGATGATTTTTTTTTACTTTAACGTTTGGTTAATCGTTAATGGTATTTTTTAGTTAGTCTGACATTACTTGCTGATATATCTGTGATGTTGAACTCAATGAGTGATCTGTCTTGGATTAATTATACCTAATGATGTTGTCAATTAATTAAGTGGTATTAATTAGAGATTTAGTTACAAATTCCATCACAACCAGTAATTAGCGGGATGCCTACTTTCTATTCGATGATTCAACATGAAGTTTCTTGAAAATCTTTTTCTTACCATTACAGATCCGGGTTAGTCAATTAATTAGTAATGAGATGTGGTAGTATGTTAAATGCTGCTCCGCTTATATACATTACAACAATATACCAGCGACTCCGCGGTATTATGTTTGCTGGTTATATTTTGTTGTGTCATGTAGTGAGCTGATCCGACGATGTACAAGTTGTTGAGATCTGTTGTGAAATGTAATCAGGCGCGTTTTTTCTGAATAATATCTGGAATTATAATAATATATGTTGTTTCCGTCAACGAGTTTTATGTCGACGGTTGGTGGGATTCCAAAAAATGCATTAATGATCTGTTTTGTTTTACGAAACAACTTAGAAAGTATTCACGTGACGGTATAAAATAAGTTCTTTTGAGGCTATTTATTGTTGGTCGTTCGTTATTGTGTCACTTGATGTTATTGCTATCGTCGACGTATTTTTTTGTTGTTGGGGTCGTTATTCCTAGGTGGGGTTTCCGAGGGAGAAGTAATTTTTTTTTGACATTATTATGTCACAGATAAATACGTCGCCGGTTTTCTTAACATAGTCGTTAACCGACTCCGGAATCTGTATTTTACATTGATCAGCAAAAGTAACGATATATTAGTAACGTGTAGGAATTCGTATGAGTACATGGGTAGTTGTATGTTGTCATTTTTAATCCGTCTTGTTTATCTTGGAAAAACGACGACTCATTTTGATCCACTCGTGATATTTAAAAATCATCGAGTTCATTTTTTCTATGTTGATCTACAGTAGCGTTCCCGGAGTCCTTAGACTTTTCCGTACCACGAGGGTGTGCTTTCCGGAAGTCTTAGACCTTCCCCTTTTTTTCTTAGTACTGTAGCTTTCTTTATGAATTCGGGGGGTGGGGGGGAAACTAACGCTGCGGCGTTGCGCTTTGTATTCTCGAGCTCAACTGCTGGGGCTGCAGCGGCTATTAATGCTGGTATAGCTGAGAGAAGTGGAAATATATTACCCGATTTAGCGATGTCTTTGGTAACCGCTGTAGAAAGATTAAGTCGTAACCCGGTCTTTGATCGTTTGGCTTTATTAAAGTGATTATACTCACGTTCGGTCAACGATAGCTTATTCAGACCATCCGCGAGTTGTTCTCGCTTTAGTGATATTTTTATCCCACGATTATTTTTTGATGATGATTATAGTTTTTTAATCTGACCAGGAGTCAGACTCACACTAACGTGATGATATGACATTATTAATATTATGGAGGACCCCTAATACCATGTTCTCTACTGGAGCATCAACGATCTCATTCGTCCACTGCAACTTCGATTAACATTGATTTATCGTGAGTATAAACTACAGATTGCTCAGTAATTAGGAATAGCTCCTGATCTTATTACGAGCTCGAAATGTATATCAACTACTGATTGTCTAGTTAGATATAAATGTTAGCGAAAGTATTAAATCGGATTCAGCGTGTAAAAATCTAGTGCGATTTTGTAAACCAGTACCAAACGTTTAGATCTGTATAAACGAATAAGGACGATGATAGCAAGTGCACATGATTTTTGATTCGAATTCAAAAATATCCTCGATGGTTCTTGATGTCTTTATCCTAATGAAACTTCAGAAAAACACCGAGTTTATCAAAATTCTTGGATAATACGCGTTTGTTCAATTTACTCGTGAGTATTTTGAAGTGCATAAAATATGTGTCTTGTGCAAGAAACATCTTGCTGAGTGCTATTTGCCATGTGAATAAAACGTTTATTGTACTTTGAACATTATCTGGGGTTGTTGTGAACATGTATCGTGATTTTCACCTTGATCATTGAAAGTTGTAAGAATTCTCTGCCATACATACCAGCAGGTTGCCATAATGCAT
Source organism: Potamilus streckersoni (assembly GCA_016746295.1). Classification (NCBI taxonomy): domain Eukaryota; kingdom Metazoa; phylum Mollusca; class Bivalvia; order Unionida; family Unionidae; genus Potamilus; species Potamilus streckersoni. The sequence goes on from JAEAOA010000879.1 coordinate 30,063, forward strand.
CATCGTCGGTTGCTTTTGTACTGTACCACTGTAGTTTAGCTCCGAAAATCACTTCCTAAAATCCTTACAGAATCCACAGTATGTGAGAGTGGAATCTAATGGAAAACTACTATTCCACGGCAACATCGATCGACGTGATGTGAATCCAAGTGAATTTTGCATTAGACCATGAATACGGGATGCAATCAGCGTCAGCGTTGTCAGCATTGTTTCTTGGTCGCTTATATCATATGGTAGTAGTTTGGATGGTCAGAAGTGGCCTTGGTAAACCTATTGATGGAAAGTGATCTTGAGTAGTGTCGCTGTATCTTGCAAGGACCAATTATCGTCGTGCGCAACATGACGTCTTTTGTATGATTCAATATTTTTCGTCGATATGTATGTAGCGTATCAAACACGCCATTATACTTATTTACGAAACCAACACTAATGCCGGCTACATCTTCAGTATTATCAGCTTTTAATATTTCACCTTCGACTTAATAAACACTTCAGCGGGTAAGGAGATATTCTATAGTATCTTGAACCTGTAGTTCGATTCGTCCACGCTTGATTTGGTATTCGTGCGACATAAGAATAGTAATGTATCGCTCAAAGACTCCTCTTTGAGAACTGGTGCGTCCTGTTCAAACGCGGGGTCAGGAAATTACTGAACATCTTTATTATTTCTATCTTTGTCTAACACGTGAAGACCACTTCTGCTATCAGACTAGCGGTTGTGTTTAATTTTTCCTTTTCGACATTGTAATCAGCCAACTTCCGTAGTCTTTTATTAGCGGCTTGATGTATCATTTTACGTGCACTTGCGGGCATCACTTCAGTGCTAGGTAATTTCACTGATTGAGATGGGTTGTTGTGGTCTGCGTATTAATTGCGTAGTCTATCTTTGATGTGAGAATACTTTGTAGCAGGTTACCAGCAGCATATATACCTTTTCACCGAAACACGATCATTAGCTTTCATTCTAGATTCTTTGCATCGGTAATAGTTTTGGGGCCATTATCTAAACAGACCTGAACAACATTGTATTCCATTCCGTAGGTTGCTCTGTTATACAGGTAATCGAGAGTTTATTACTGAACCATGGTAGGTCCACGTTGAGTACCATTGCACGATCATTGGTATTAGTTAATTGGAACTTTTTCATAATCTAATCTGAACGAAATCACTGTGACTTAGTCACTATAATAATCATCGGCGATTTCAATTATGAGGGATCGATATACTTCAATATCCATAATACCGCCATTAAATAATCGTTTCCAAATATCAGCTGCTTCATTAATAATTTCTGATGAAGTATTACCAGCTCGTTTTCCTCCGATGAGGATTTCTAGTCGATCGACATCATCAAGGACATTATTGGGACAAGTAATAAGAAAACTTCCCAGACCACTACTAGTTGCGCCTGGAACGTCTTGAAATTCTTCTTCTTCCTCTTCACTTGTTTTCGGTGGTGTTGTTTTACACGGTGATTGAAATCGTTTCATTGTTTATTGTCGTTGTTGTTCTCGTTGCTTTAGCGATTGTTGTAGTACTTGTTGTTGTTGTTTTGGCGGTAATTGCATGAAGGTAATATAACCATCTATTGCATTAAGATATTGTATATAATTAGGATCATTATTTCTAGCCTGATCAACGTCATGGTGTATGCGAAATATCAATTTGTACCAAATATCACGACTTACAGGTTTTTTCTATCACTGAAACTTTTCACAGCAATCGCAGCTAAATCTGCTGCCTTTTAGGCGCTTTGTCATATCATCAATAGCATCTTCGTATAAATTTGTCACTTATTTTAACTTGTTTGTAGACGTTCCTTTATATCACTATTTCAGCACGAGTTGGTCTTGATTCGATATTTCCGGGACTGGCATCGCAGCTGCTTTTTTTCTGGAAGTGTCTCAAAAAATCGTTTTTGTTTTCTTAGATCTTTTTGCTTTTTTTCAGTTGCTTCAGCGGTTTTCTCTAACACAGGTTGAATACCTTTTTGTGGTCTCATGATAGGTTAATACTGATTGTAATCCTCCTCAAATCAAATCGAGATTCCTGACGTAGCTTTGTAGTGTTGCTAAACAGAATCACGAACAGGTATATATTTTTTAATTGCCTCTAGTCGCTCTCGAGCTAATTTAGCTGAGTGTAGTTCTCCAATAATCATTATTGATAATATTTATACTGGCTGTTTAATTAATAGCAGCAGAGAGGCTGAAGGACATAATTGTAGTGACCACATCGTGAATAAATCGAACAAAAAATCTGGTCAATTAAAGAAAGTTTTACTATTAAGGCAAAAACGTTTTTTCTCAGCCTTCGTAGGAACCCTTAATTTTCAAAACTAAGATCTCAGGCAAATTTGTCTGTTCAGCCTCTCTGCTGCTTATCACATCCCTTTTGTAATACCAGCCCACGTGACATCGTGCGAGAATTTCAGATATCCTACATACAATGCAGAGATTCGTTGCTAAATATAAATAAATTACAAGCAAAAATTAAGAACAATATCATCTCTTCGTACCACACATATATCATTATCTCACACAACTATAAGTTAACAGCGTTTTATCAGATATTGAAGACCCAGTTCTCTTAGCAAGTGTTATCGATCCCAAACGTCCAATCCATGTTATATATCACAATTCTGAAATCAGTGAGCATATCTGCAGACCAGTCACACTGAAAAGGATTTAGGAGTCTCTCTTAAAAGTGAGCAACATTGCGTACATATATTTAGACACTTATGCACGGAAGGGCTACATCATATAATCCCAGTTTTGTCTTTGACAGCATAGTGTAAAATGTAGTAAGCTTAATTCTAGCAGGATAATATTTATTTTGACGATTACAACAGAATTATCAAAGAGAAAAATTGTACGCAGATATAGTAAAGACCCCTATTTGCAAATACGTACGATTGTTGAAGTAAATTGTTTTATTGTTGTTTATAGTCAAAAAAATTCGTCGCGCAGCTGATGTTCATTATCATATGATGCATGTCCGTTTCATAATTGTTATGTCTATTATAAAACACTGAAAATGATACCTTACAAGTATGTATACCTACTTACAGAAGTAAACCATTTTATATAGTGTAATTCGTATGCGTTGATGACGTGACTGAAGGAGTCTTTATATATCACACAAGTGTTCGTTCTACCTACAAGTTAACTTTATACATTATAGCGGTACAATTTATCATTGCTGCAGACAAACTTTGATAAAAGTATCTCCCTCGCATTTTGTAGAACAGGACAGTGTGTAGATAATATAGATCAAGGTCGACAAAACTATGATAAGAATTCTCACAGCAAATAAAGAACATAACTTATGAACAAATCGAGCGAGCATATAACTGAAAAATGTAAACATATACATATATTTTATAGATTTCCCGCTTCTTTTACTCGCATTATAACATCCGTCTCCTTCTCCGTTGTTTTGTCTGTCTACTCCAAAGAGAATAGGCGTATGGGCTATAGACGGATTCAAGGAGATATAATGCAGAGAGTATCAATGACTAACGCCAAAAACAGAAAATGAAGAGAGAGAGAGAGAGAGAGAGAGAGAGAGAGAGAGAGAGAGAGAGAGAGAGAGAGAGAGAGAGAGAGAGAGAGATAACTATGGAAAGATAAAGTTGATAGAGGGTTATGAGGAAAGCGGAAAAGGAACTCTCTTTATTTCTCTCATTCATATACATCTCGTCATCCTATTTCTCTCTCTGCTTTCGTTTATTTCTTTCTAGATAGTCTCTGTATCTCTGTCTTTGTCGTTTGGCTTTTCCTTTCAAATCTATAATCTATATAATGAGAGAGAGAGAGAGAGAGACAGTGACAGAGGCACAGAGACAGAAATGTTTTATTAAGTAATCACCAAAGTTAAAAAAAACTTGTGATAATATATAAATCCTTTTTTTTGCCAATACCAGATTTAATTTTAAAACAATTGTGTCATGATATACTAGTAGGGTGAATGCAAACTCATTTTCCAAGGCGAGGTTCAAGTATCTAATCGACTTATTTAAAGTTTGTAAATCCATGCTTCAATGGGAATCGAATTTATAAGTTTTACGGAACAAATAAGATGGAAACAGGGAAGAAATGACAAAGTTAGATATAATTTATAGCAATATAAGAGTGATTTAGCCACTAGGATCCTAAAAGAAATCATTGCAGTTGATGTCATTTAAAATAATAATAATAATAATAATAATAATAATAATAATAATAATAATAATAATAATAATAATAATAATAATAATAATAATAATAATAATAATAATAACAATGTATTGCAAAAACAATATTTCATCAGTTGTAGTAGTTTTTGTAGATTGTGAGGAGAAATTGGTAGATAAAGAAAGAAAATACAAGTATTTTCCATTTATTTCTCTTCACAATGTTCGAATTCTGATAAAAATAAAATTACCATCAATTGATAACGCCCAACCCCGATAAACAAAACAAGGAAACGATATTTTAAATAGTGTCATATTAGGTCTTCCATGATGATGTCTTGTGGTTGGATCTCAGCTTGGTAATCTACTTGCAATGGTACCCTTAATATTTCAGCAAGCCGCCATCAACCACTAATGAATGGCCGTTCATATAAGAAGACTCGTCGCTAAGGAGGAACAATATTCCATTTACAATTTCAGAGACTTCTCCTACTCGACGCAAGGGTGTCCGTTCAGCCAGCCAGCGTTTACCTTCCTCACCAAATATATTACCCATGTCGGTATTTACCCCGCCGGGATTGATTCCATTTACTCGGATCCCCTGTGGTCCCAACTCGCAAGCCAGCACTTCAGTCAACATCTGTACTCCTGCCTTCGATATACAATACGCACCTTCTTTGCTGATAGGCTTATTAGCGCACACACTCGCCACATTAACAAAAGTCCCGCAACGTTTCTCTGCAATTAGCTTTCTTGCTACAACTTGCGCAACATTTAAATACCCCTTCAAATTGACGTCCAAAAGAAAGTTGATATCTTCTTCCCTGGTGTCTAAAATGGAACCAGTTCTCAACACGCCAGCATTATTCACTAGCAAATCAACCGTTGGAAGACTTTCAATGATTTCTTTTGTGGCTTTCCAATTCCCTAGGTCCACATGAACCGTTGTTATTTCGGGATATTTACTTTTAAGACTTTGCAGGTTTTCCTGGATGATATCTAATGCAATGACATTTGCCCCTTGTTCGAGAAGCGCTTCAGCAGTTCCACGACCGATTCCTCTTCCGGCTCCAGTTACAAGCGCTATCTTCCCTGCAAATCGTGACTTGTATGCCATTTAAACCTGCAATAAATATAAATTTGTGCTGCATGACATAACCTTCTAATTCAAGTAATAGTAAACCCACAAACTCCTTGTTATTTTATTGGTTGTGAAGAATTAGGAGAAAGGAGTTTAATGTGTAATGGCCTGGCATTTGAGGTCATCTTGCACTAAGCAAGGTCTATATATATATATATATATATATATATATATATATATATATATATATATATATATTATATATATATATATATAGATATATATATATATATAGATATATTAAAGAATACAAATCATATGGCGAATCAAGCGTACTGGATCCACCAAGGGATCACGTTTGTCAGGGATTAATTAAAATAGATGCAATAAACTGACGACGAACAGTACGAAACTAGTAACTAACTAGCCTAGCGCTTTCGACTCTTAATGAGTCTTTTTCAAAGGCAAATACAAAACATAGTTACGACAAACAAATAAACACAAAAACGTTGCGTTTGTAAACCTCTACATTTCTATCTTCACATGTGCTAAAACTATAAATACAACCAGCTTGTATAGACTAGTTGCGGAAACTGAAACGTTGTATAATTCCCTAAAAGTCTACAAGCCAAAGCGACATCTATTTTTATTTTGTGTACATATGTAACGCAGATTATATCCCGGATATTTGGGTTCTCTACCGGTTATCCACAGCAAAAATTGAAGGATAAGAAAGACCCAGAAAATGCCACTTCTATGTGACGCCCATCAACATATTCCTTAGGGCAACGGAAAAAGGTTTCATTTATTTTTCCAATTAGAAGTTTGTTTTTTCACACGATCATGGTTCAAATGTCTGCGCATGTTGACAATGTCTTTCTGTAAATCCGCAAAATCTTCTCTCTGATCAAGCAAATCTTTCATCATCCGAGACACTGGCATCTGGAGATTATTCCCTAATACAAGTCCGTTATCAAAGAACGAAATGATTGCTAAAAAGGCAAACATCGGCGTCAAGTACAGCATTTTTAAATTGACGAAATGTCGGCTGTAGTCAATTTGTCAATTTAATGTTTACTGAATGCCTTGGTATTTTATACAGATAACATGTTAAGAACCTCTTGAAACTCTACTTTCACATCTTGTTTTGAAGAATCGTCTTTGCTGTGAACACTTGTTCATTTTTGCTCATATCCGTTCTCATATTCAAAGAGTGTATGAAAGCAATGTTGTCATTTCTGTAGAGAAGAGTTACATCCTCTTAATTATCAAAGTGAATAAAGTGCCGTAAGTAAAGTGCTGAGGGGTGGATAATAATTTAATACAATGGTACAGCGAAGAAAATCAGAGGGGTTATGGTTGTGATTCATGGACATATGTTGGTTTCAATTGGTTTTGTGGTCAATTGTCAGAAAACAATAGAGCATACATTGCTGCCAGTATATTTGGTGGAGGAATAACCATGAATTATTACAGTAAGAATCAGGAAGATATCAATGAACTTATACCGTATTTAAATCATCACAAAATGTTTATCTGAAAACATTATTCAGTTGGAAAGTTCAAGTCAAAACGGGATAGTCTAAATTGATACAGGTTTTGTTGATGCTTAACGTGTATGTCAAACACTTGACAAAAGCTGTTGTTGTGTATGCCGTAGTGGATGCTATATTTTGTCCGATAGGCAATTCAAACATTTACGGGAATGTCATAACTATTTCCGGTTTTCACTGCACAAAAATGAACGAAAAGGGCGAACAAGATAAATATAGCATAGAACTGTATGAAAGATTCATAATTTCTCGGCAATAGCGAAGACCTATCACAAACTTGCATTTTGTCATCATTTTATTAATCAAATTCCATTTAACATTGACAACAACGGATTGAACTTTACAATGCATTAATCATTAAAATGAACATTACCTTGGATGTAACATTACAATGGATTAAACATTGCAATTGGTACAAAATCAAAAGGTATTTGCCATATAATGTTACAGGATATAACAAGATACAAAAGAGGTACAAACAATTAATAATTTTCCACCATCAATTGTGTGTAAGATTTTAATGTGGATATTGACCAGAACTGATTGAATATTACAAGATATTGAACATTACAAAAGTCTTAAGACTGATCCATTAGAATGGATTTAACATTACAATGGATTGAACATCACAACGTATTTTTCATATAATATTACATGAAATAACAAGAGATAAAAGACGGACAAAATATAAACAATTTTACAGTGTGAATTGCGAATAAGATTTTAATAGCGAAAATGTGGATACAAGCGGACATACATACATACATACATGCATGCATGCATGCATACATACATACATTCATACATGCATGCGTGCATGCATGCATGTATACATACATACATACATACATACATACATACATACATACATACATACATACATACATACATACATACATACATACATACATACATACATACATACATACATACATACATACATACATGCATGCATGCATGCATATTTATTTATTTATATATTTATTCATTTATATTATATATAAATATTACTACGAACTAGGATTTACTACCAAGTGAGATAAAGCAATTTTGAACTCTTTTCTTCGGAGAAGCTACTTAATATGAAAGAAAAGCTAACGAAATAGTACGCCATATCTTTTAAATGTTAATATATATGGTATGCATGATTAAATAATTAATATGCTTAGTGTCACCGACGAATTCAGAGAACTAAGTATTCGGCTAATTCGCCTTATGACTTACAGCTTGGAAGACTAAACTATATTGTATAAAATCTTTATGAATTATAGAGTTTCGTAGTGAATTGGCTATATAATCACACAGTATTCACCATGCCCATATTATTAATATCTGATTACATTACAATGCAGCTGACACCTTTCGTTATCATATTACTTAGTAGCTGTTTAGTTGGCCCTTTCTAAAGTAAATGGAACAAACTAAAAACAGTACCACACCTTTCTTAACTAGCCTCAGCGCTTTTGCATCTTACCGATTCTTTTTCAAAGGGAACACAGAAAGCAAACTTGTAGAACGCTGGTCCACACAGACATCTACTCAAAACTTTAGCATCTTCTCACATCCAGCTGCCCTCTAAACCATTTCAATCAGAACAAGTCGCATACATGGGCAAAGGTATGCACAGAATTTGCTCCGACAATAAAACATTCCTTTAAAAGTTTGAAGGATTCTCTGAATGTTTTATAACCATAAATGATGGTACAAATTGTCTCCAATTTCATTGATGCTAGGCACAGAGACAGAGAGATACATATACAGAGAGAGAGACAGACAGACAGACAGACTGACATACAGAGTGAAACATACAGAAAGGGAGAGAGACAGAGAGATAGGCAGAGTGAGGGAGAGAGTTATAAATATATATATATATATATATATATATATATATATATATATATATATATATATATATATATATATATATATATATATATATATATATATAATGAGAGAGAGAGGGAGAGAGATAGAGATAGAGAGAGTCAGACATATATAAAGATTGTAAATGAGACAGACCGAGAGAGATACAGACAGAGAGACAGACACAGAGATAGACAAAGACAGAGAGAGACACCAACACAGAGACACACGTACGTGGAGTGAGGCAGAGAGAAAGACAGAGACAGAGAGACAGATTGAGAAAAACAGAGACATGGAGAGAGAGACACGGAGAGAGATACAGATATATAGACAGATACAGAGAAAGACATGAAGACAGAGAGCGAGACAGAAATATAGAGAGTGAGACAGAGAGAGACACAGAGTCTCAGACAGAGAGAGACAGAGACAATGAGATAGAGATATTGTCATAGATCACAGAGTCAGACACAGAGACGCAGCGAAAGAGAGACACAGAGCCACATACAAGCTTGATTATTCGCAATCAAAGGATCTGTATATTTGGACGGTTTGGCATAACGAACGTCAAGAAAAACACACTCTGATACCTTACTAAGGACCCTTTTAAATTATGAGGCGTTTGTGTTTAACTGCTGTTGTAAGCACTGTCATAAGAATGATAACTTTAGGCAATACTTTCCATCAAAAATGTCACGCGTTTTTTTTTTTTTTTTTGTTTAAAATTATTAATTCTATTTGCAGCTCTCTGTAGGTTTTAGCATGATTTATATCAGAAATTAAACTGTCATTTATAATCAATTATTATATTTTCAGACTTTTCTAACTTTGTTATAGAATATATGTAGAGTGTCTATGGCATGAACTGATGATTCTACGGAAAGTTGATGAAGAGAAACTATACCGATGTGCGTTTGATAGTTGGTAAGTTGTCAATAATGTGGTTTTGCATTGATTAGAGTAAGATCTATATATAGAATAGCCACGTCTGGGTTTCTGACTTACAACTGAAGTTATATAAAAGTCTTTGGAACGTTAGGGTAAACATACAAATTCTAGCGGTAATCTCGCCAGGGTTTTGACACCGCTCGGTGAGGCATAAACCTCTGACTTGTAAAATTCTATATGATGCATGAAAATATGTACTCAATGACACCAAAAAGCGAATCGATTAAAGGTTAACAAAATATCTCAATGTATCCTCGATATTTTTAACTAAACTATCTCATGTTGGCTACTAATTGTTTGGGCTGACCATTTTGAAATTATCATTGCGAAAACTAGAATTACAATCATTCGAAATGCTCGAAAATAGTCTTCTGTTGATCCTAAACGAAGTTTGATGACTATTTTAACTTCCTAAATTCCATTCTACTATTCAAGAAATCGGTTTATTATCCCTATACGAAGACAAAAAATCAGTGCATTATCTCAAATTTCGCAAGAGTTATTTCCATTTAAACAGTTAGAAGGAATGCCAGAAGGGCTTTAACGGGCCCGGATTATCAAATTAAGCTATAAATGCGTTTTGCTAGATCCAGATGGACCTAATGTAATCATTCCAATGGAAATCGGAAGCGCTAGTTAGTGCTTTACTGGTTCTTGATTTCTTATCGCTGAAAAGTCAACCATATAATATGAGTTTATATTGTGCTCAATGAAGAGTACCCACCCGACCGCTGGATTCACAACAAAAGCAAAAAAAGACGTGCAATTACGGGTAATTGTGCAAAATGTTGTAGAAAAAATATAAATTTATTTCCGAGTTGCAAATAACGCGTGGTGGTGATATAGCAGCATCATTAGGGAAATTATCTGTAGCTCCATGGACCAAATACCCCGGTGAGAAACATCTTCCTGGATATAATTAATGTTGTCCTGGAACTCGACCTGATATCCAACTTGATGATCATTATTAGCCATGACCAGGATAGTCTCCAGTAAATGAAATTGATCAAGCATGTCATGTTCATGATGTTACTTCTAAAAGTAAATATTTACGGCAGCAGCATCTCGCAGATGCGAAATTGGTTCATGCGCTAAATGCTATATCTAATCAATCTCTCCGAGAAAACCTCGATAGTTTTCTAGTAAAATCTGCTATGAAAGTTAAAATAATGCTAGTGACTGGTAATTAAATATACATATTATAATGGAGTATATTTATTATTCAAAGAGAGGATATTGGAGAGGTAAAGCAGCAATCAGTAAACTTGCTGATGCAACAAAAGTTTCACGAAATGTTGCTGAATCATGGTTAGCCTGACCGGCAATATGGCATATATATCTACCACCACTTAAAAAAATTAAATACGCACATTTTAATGGCAGCATATCCAATGAAGTTCATCAAGCAGATATTTTGTTTTTACCACATAATACTGTTAGAAAACGTGGACGAAAGTCACGCACGTACAAATACGCATTGGCTGTTGTTGATGTTGTAAGTAGATATAAAGATGCACAACCATTATCAACAAAGACAGCATCTGAAGGTATATTTGCATTTGAATGAATTTATCTACGTGTTGGTCTACGATGCGAACAACTATTGCAAGTTGATCCTGGCGAAAAAGTTCTTGGCGCAGTAGTATCTTTGATGAAAAAAACATAACTTTAAAATCAGATGAGGACATACTGAAATTTATCGTGATCAAGATATTATTGAACGATTTAATTTAACACTTGCTGATCGGTTAATTGGTTGTCCATTCGCAAAGGAAATATATACTGATTTTATATTGAGTGAGCGAGGTTACCAAGTGTGATATCTGCAATAAATAATGAAATTAATCGTGCAACTTCCATGAAACCTTTTGATGCAATGTCAAAAAGTAGATACCCCTTAGCGATCACTTACAACGACGTGAAACAACCAGTATTAGGTAATGTAACTGTGAGATATTTATTCGAACCAGGGGGGAGCATGAGGTGGGAAAACTGATCCTATCTGGAGTGTGACAACACATACAATTTCTAGCGAGGTTAGATCCACTGGATGACCTGCAATGACTAGATTGCATAGCACCTGGACGTTGATTTATGCGTGGAGAATTACAAGTAATTCCTGCATATACACAATTACCATCACATCCACTTATGTAAATTAGCACCAGAGCGTCCACCTCACCCACACAACGTCGATTACATGCAAGATACGTCAGCATCTGATTTATTTATATATACGGTAAATTGTCTTGGATAATTATTCGAATATTGCCATAGCATTATTGTGCTACAGATTGCCCAGTGATTATTCTCTAGTTGTTTTAGTGTTATAATAGCTTCAGTAACAATATCAAGGTCACGCTGATTTTTGTCACATTTTTTATAACATGCTAATAGTTTCTTTACTACAGCATCATCATTAGTAATTTGCTTAGTTATTGCGTGTTCTATAATAATCCTAAGTAATTGAGTTATTCTTCTAACACGAGATACTGCAAGATATAATAAGTTTGACCATTCGATACGATCATCTACAAACCAGATATTTGTATCAAAGATAGTTAATTTTTGTGACGAAGGAATCGTTATATCATATCCTAACATCCACGGTGATTTGTTCCATGTTCAATGCAAACTCAACACCATCAATAGCGACCAAAACAATAACATTTAGCACAAGATTTGGTACTCGATCACTTTCAGTGTCTCCACATCGAATTTCAGCTTAAATATTCTGTCGTCGAGAATCTGATGAGCGATAAGACAAAGGTACAGGTAACGTTGAGTACGAATTTAATTTATCTAACCTGTATTATAGTATTGCTTGTATTAAAGTATTATATATATATATATATATATATATATATATATATATATATATATATATATATATATATATATATATATATATATATATATATATATATATATATATATAATATTGCGTCACTTATTTGTTTTGTCCCAAAATTATCTGTTGTTTTTAATTGTATATTGAACTTGCCTTTGTCCAAAATCAAATTCATTGTGTTCCTGACTAGAGGAATTGTATGTATTTTGTAAGCAGATAATACATATCTGATATTTTGCATGTTTGGGTTAAACATTAGGCTCATTGGCAACAGAAGCAGACATATTGAATAGATTCTTGGTGATGGTTACTGTAATTTCACATAAAAACCTAGTCTTCCATATCTTTGCCTCATTCTATATTATTACGTTAATAACATAAACTTCTAGAATAGATGTATCTTTTGAGTAATAGTTTGTAATGTTAGTTGTGTCCTCTTTCAAACGATGCGTTTTATGCTGTTCTTTACTTGAAGAATAAAATAATTTTTCCTACAATAACATCCAAAGAAGTCATTTTGTCGTCGTATTTATTACATTTGTTCAGGAATGACTGATCCAAATTAGTATTCTCTCTAATTAGAAATTTCCCGGAATGAGATATAAACATGGAATTATAGATAATTCAAACTTGCATACCTTGTATTATATTAATGTGTTTCATTGAATGACTATTAGTTAATCATCACAATTCAGGCTATTCGTATAATAGTTTATATAAGACTACATATATATCAACTCCTTCAGCAATGGATAATGTTTTGAACATCAATGGAGATAAATTATAACTTAATTCTTTATGAATAAATATTGAATTTTTGAGATTATTTGTCATTTAATTAGCACTACTGTAACGTCTTTCAAATTTTCATATTTTATTTCTGATAAATAAATTACTTGATTATTTGTTGAATTTTACAAAACTTGGTTTTTGTTCTTTTTTCTAGAATCAAAATACAAGCTACGTCATGAACAACAATAAATTTAAAAGCGTTATGCGATCAAGGTTTTAGCGAAAATGAAGTCTGTCTCTTATCCAACCTTAAGTGTCTAATCAACCTTGTACGTTGATTCTGATAAATTACCAGGACGAAGCATTTAAGGAAACTGTTAAGAGATACGTTTACGGAAATCTGTGAATAATCTTGTAGTTATGTTTTCGTTTGGAAAGATATCTTAGCATCAAGTCGGCACCGCATTGATGGAGAATGGGTATACAATGCCCAGATGCCCAAATTGATAATGATTGCTTACTATCTAGATGTAATAAGTGAAATCAAAATAATATTTTATATACACGACATGTTCTTGAAAGTAATTAACATTTATTTTGTCTGATTATTTTAATTTTAAGTGAATTAGCAAGACAAGTAGCATTCGAATGGATCCAGGTAAAATAGGATCTTGTAAATAGAGACAAAACCATATGTAATATTATTCCAACATAATTAGTTTGAGAAATATGCTCGCACAAGCTTTTTATTATTTCACCATTTCTCTGGAGATACAAAGTGCTCAGTAATAGTATTGGACAGAAATAATTACTGGAAATTATACTAAATTGAAACAGTGACAACTTTGATTAAATTATTGTAATTAATTGGAGGAATGTAAGTACATAATCAATCCAGGGCTATTGGTATATTAGTACTTTCAAGGCTAGAGGCAGAAATTTCGATCACCACATGAATTTTAATTCATAAATACTGGTGATATAAGATTTTGGACTGATTGGGATATCATACGCATTACTCCAACTTATTTTTAGATTTTCACATTTTATTCCAGAGAAATAAAATATTTGTTGAATTTTATATACAGAGAGCGATATGGAAAACACATGATTCAAAAACAAATCTGTTGAATGGAGTTAGTTTTTTTTTATTCATGACCGTTTCTCTTATAAACTTGCATGAACATGTTCATAACAATACATCCAGTGAAACGGATATTTGACATATATATCTAGCCATTAACATACATTGACTGTCGACCAACAGAAAGTTTACTCGACCGTACATTTGAACACAATTCTCATTTATTTATGGTTTCACTTTCGCCCAAAATTGGAAGTTATCTGGAAAAAGGTCTCCTTGCACTGTCGTATAATTAGACCATTGTGGTATTTTAAAACTACCGATCCAGATTTGATTGCTACTATCTAAAATTAAAATACACTAACTATGAACAAATATATTCATGTTTCTTCAACCTCGGAATTGTATTCCATTTCATCACAAGGAGAAAACATTTGACCCACTGATAACAAATGATGTTAGCTGTTTTGATCTAGTAATTTGTTTCTTATATCCAGAACATCTGACAAATACCTGAAACTAATAAATAATAACTATGAGCAAATATTTTCCTGTTTATTCGAACATTGAATTGTATTCCGTTACATAACAATTAGAAAACATTGAATACCATTGATACAAACGTTATCCGTTTAAGATCTAATAATTTATTTCTTCTTCGGAAACCCCGTACGCAGACAATACCGCACAATAATGAAGTGAATAAATATTAACCATAAGTAAATGTCTCCCTGTTTTATCAAACCTTGGAAGCGTATTCCGTTACATCACAATGACGTAACAGTGAATAAAATAGTAACAAATGATTTTTTAATTGTTTGCTGTCTTATGATTTCGTAATTTGTTTCTTCTTCGGAAAACGTCTCTTAGCATGTAATCGCCACAGCATTGAGGGCAAGAGACAAAAAGACAAAGCTGATAAACCAAAATAACCGTTTCTATAAATGTCATGCTTCTTTGTACTAATTAACCTTTAATTTATCTCTGATCATTTTAATTTTGGTTATCATGGAAATAAACGTATAGTATCAAATGGTCAAGGTAAAATAGGATCTAATAAAGAGAGAAAACAAATATTATTCTGCAAAATATGAGACATTAAAATAATATAGAAAAATTTGAGATTTACTACCAAGAACATTTTCATTTAAAATTGAACGGAACTAGCCATCTTTGACCCTCAATGTTGTGTCTCTTCTTTTAAAATCGTAAGAGGTCAGTATTGTTCCATTATCTAACACCTTTGCTTTTGCAATATATCCATGTCTTTATGTCTTTAATGTGCATTCTATACGAATTTGCAGGATAAAAACAATATTGGGTACTTTATTGAAAAGAGAGGCAACTGGACGATTCTCACATCAATTGCTAAGTACTCAAAAGAGCCTTCTTACGTTTTTTTCTTTCTAAAGAACAGCGTTGATTTATTTATTTTATGTGAAGAAATATCTCCATTATTCTGTAAATATCATATATATATATATATATATATATATATATATATATATATATATATATATATATATATATATATATATATATATATATATATATATATATCGCCTGTCCATGTGTTTTGCCTTATTCTCTTAATTTCATTTTCCATTGTATGAAATGAAACCGATAATAGTCAGGTGAGCGACTCAAGTAAGATACATATGTAGTTTCTCAGAATTACAATGATCCAAGATATCCTACAAGCACAAAACATTTAACAATTTTCATAGCAAATATCATTCTTAAATCTCTTACAAACATTCAAAGAATTCAATCAAAAATTATTTAGTTATTTAAACACACATAGACACACAAAAATTATTCAGGCATATGCACAAACACATACGAATGATTCTGACATGTACACACATACACATAAAGTGATTATAATCTTCTATAAGGGTCAAGATAATGATTTGCATGTATCATAATATTTTATCAAAGTTCTCTGCAGGTCGCTCTTTATTTTGCTAATTCACTGTATTTGAGATTAGACAATAAGTCAATAGTTTACCATCGCTTAATTTGGCGGCAAGTTGCTGAAACAATGGGTAATAACATTCATCAGAAACCCAAAGGTCAGCTTTGTCTTCTCGGCAGGTGGCGCGTGCTCGCTGTCATTCCCTTCATGGTTAACTATTCAATCGATAGCAGAACTGGCCACAATCAGTTGAGTATAAGGTATATCCCGAGAGACATACTGATGTAAAATTTGACAATGTATATCTTGACTTGTCTATAACCATGGACAGACTGTCAATATTGGTCATTCGATAACCAACTTCTGTATAGTAACTGTAATTGATATCGAATATACAAAATATTGAGTATAGTTGGTATAGTTAAATTCGGCGGATTTGATCGTCGTGCGTGTGGTGTTCATTAGTGTTTCTCTTGTAAGGTTTCTGAAAATATTAGTAACATTAACATTGCACCTTAATAATATGTTTAGGGATGTATTAAACGTTTTAACAGTGGATACGCTTTTTTATTCTGGCAAACACAATGCCACTAATCTAACATACTCAGTGTTCTATATGTTTCCATAACGTATGTGACTCATGAAAACTTAATGTACCTCTATCTATCTGTATTATCTGTTCTCTTACAAATAATTCACACAGGACGTGTAAATGTGTCTAATCTAACAAGTAGTTGAGCATTTCCTGATTATTTTTATATTTATGACTTTTTCTCTGAGACCAAAATAGGCAATTAAGTGCTAGTAAATGAACATTATTAGAAACAAATCAAAACCAAGCATTCATTAGACCAAAAACGATATGTTCTTGGCACTACAAATGAGGGCAAATAAGACAACACCGTTTGTCTCATATTATTTTGGACGTGACAGTTGGCAGAGAACACCTTTCTGCAGAGACAATTGGTGCTGCAGAGTCCGCTAGAATTTCCTGATTATCTGGCGTTTTGCTTGTCATAAACACACTTGAAAATTTCCCTTTTCTAAAACGTATTCTTTATATACATAAGTGCATCAGAGAGAGAGAGAGAGAGAGAGAGAGAGAGAGAGAGAGAGAGAGAGAGAGAGAGAGAGAGAGAGAAAGAAAGAGAGAGAGAGGCCACATGCTTGGTGTTTGCGTTGATATTGGCGTTGAAGTTCGTTTTAGCGTTGATGTTGGTAAAGGCAGCAACAGAGTAATAAAAACTGTGATGCTCAGGGCTGAAACAGAAGGACAGTTCAAACTATTTACAATATACATTTGAAAAATATATATTTAGCGCCGGCAGAAACATCCCAGGGAGAAATCTAATGGAGAAGGAAACAAAGGATTTCGTAGTAAATAAATAAATGAATTAAAATCTGGTTTATGTCACCTATCAATTAATATTCAAGAATTGTCCATGAAGAATGAATGCAAGTAAACTGTAAAGATACGAAAGGCAGGAGAAGAGCCAAATCAAACGCTTTTCAAAGAAATCTAAAACAGGCACACTCTTAATTTTTTTACAGGTAATATCTAACCAGAATTTCAGACATGTCATTTAAAAATATAAGAAATATACAGACACATAGTAAATCAGTTAAATATTAATATATACATGTATAAATATAGACATTCATACATAAATATACACAAGCATTAATCCATACATTCATTCATTTATCCATCCATACATAGATAGATAGGTGCATGCACATGATTACTTACGTATAGAAAGATGAGAGAGAGAGAGAAAAATATCTGAAATGTTAACTAAAATCGGGACAAGATATACCCAGGGACACATAAAAATTATATGATATTGGTGGTGGCTTAAATTGTCCTCGAATGCAGTTGGTCATTGAACTAGAGTTGAGTAGCACAAGCAATCAAAGCAAAGTCAGGATCATCATGATTTTATTTCATCTGTTTCCTAAAATAGAATGTCAGCATATATAATGTTTTCTATTTATCGTTGAGTGCAAATATTAGTAAAAATGGCCTCTGAATGGGTCGCGAAGAATTGGATATCCTCTTATGAAGTAAGTACTTCTCTTTGGATTGACTACGTCGGTTATTGTTTTATGGTTTCCTTGGTTTTCTGTTTATCCTCTCTGTATCGAACTAATTTATATTATTTCTATTTCAGACAAAAATGATTTGTCACACATCACTACATATGTACTTATACTATCGGGTGGACGCCTGTTCATAGGGAAATGAGAACTCCTACAAATCCTGAACATAGGAACGTGATTATGTGCGCTTGAGCCTAATAAAAAATCATGCACTTAAGCAGCAGGGGGGGTGAACCCTACAAAATTTTTGCTTGTGAAATTAACCTGAAATAAGGGTTCTTACAGAGGCTGAAAAAGGGTCAATAACCCTAAACCAAAATATCTAACTTTTCTATCACCGTACGGACGGTTATAAACCACATGATGTTAGCTCAGTTTTGTTATACTATTATTGACTTTTTTTACCCTGATTTTATTTAACTATTTTTACGTTAAAAACTCGAGCAAAAATTTTGTAGATTTTCACCCTCCCTGCTGCTCCAGACTTTGTCAGGATATTAATATCGGGACTTTTAACAATAGATTTAGGTTTTTAAACAGATATACAGTTCATAAACAGATGGTCAAGGGGAACTAACCAAATATTTTATCCAGACCTATACGATATCTGGATCCAGGATCATGTAAATTTATCGTTATAAATCCAAAAAGAACTGATTGTGCTTGAGAAAAGAAATTTTTAAATTTAATTATGTCCATATCCCCTGAACACCATGTGTAATAAATATTTCGTAGGGTATAATTATCTACTCCATTAAACACAACCAAAATATTACAATTTTCTCTGATCACTCTAGGTATTTGTGTATATCTTTGAGTAGCATAAATCACGTCTGTGTTTTTGTGACGACCTCGAGAAAATATTCTAGTTGGATTAGATTGTTTGTCCAACATTACATCATCATATACTACCAGATTATTAATAAATCCATCTAAATCATCTACAGATGGGGCTTCATCTATATCTGTGATAAAGTCAATAATATCGTCACCATCTTTATTAACAGATTTTGCTTTTTCATTAAAATCTTTAAGTATTCGTAACAATGCTGATCATCCACAGATGGTGCTATTAAATATAGTTTGTTCCATCTCATCCATCTCATTATTAAATTTAATAATAATTGTGTTTTACCCGATCCAGATGGACCTATTATAATCAATCTTATCGAATTTGGTAATGCTGGATGGTGCTTTACTGGTTCTTGTTTTCGTGTCGCCGAAAAATCAATTATTGTATCCATATTATTAATAACATGAATCTAAATTGTTTTCGATGTAGATCATCTACACCCACCGTTGGATTGACAACAATAATAACAAAAAATAAACGACATGCATTAACAGGTAAATGTGTAAAATGTGGTACAAAAAATATACATTTATCTCAGGGACAACAAAGATAGGTGGGGATATAGCCGCATCATTAGGAAAATTACCCGGTTTACCATGGGCTAAATATGTTGGTGAGAAACACCTCCATGGATATAATTATTGTGGTCCTGGAACTCGACTTGATATCCGACTTGATGACCAAGATCAACCAAGACCAGGAGAGTATCCAGTAAATAAAATTGATCAAGCATGTCACATTCACGACGTTGCTTATAAAAATCCAGATTTGCAACAACGGCATCTTGCAAATGTAAAATTGATTCATGCATTAAATTCTATACCCAATAAATCCGTTAGAGAGAAACTCGCTAGTTTTCTAAAAAAATCCGCTATGAAAAGTAAAATAATGATAGGGGCTGGTAATTAATTATATAATTATTATAATGGAATCTATTTATTATAGTCCTAAAGGGTATTGGATGGGTAAAGCAGCGATCACTAAACTTGCTAAAGCAGCAAAAGTTTCACATTATGTTGCTGCAGCGTGGTTAGCACGACAGGCAATATGGCAAATTTATCTACCACCACCAAAAACAATTCAATATGCACATTTTGATGTCAGTATTCCTAACGAAGTTGATCAAGCAGATATTTTGTTTTTACCACATGATACTATTAAAACACGTGGAAGAAAGTCACGCACGTACAAATACGCATTGACTGTTGTTGATATTGCAAGTAGATATAAAGAAGCTGAGCCATTATTAACAAAAACAACATTTGAAGTTGCATCTGCGTTTGAGCTAATTTATAAACGTGGTGGTCTCCAATGGCCACAGTTATTACAAGTAGATCCTGGCAAAAAATTTCTTGGTGCAGTATTATCTTTGATGAAAAAGCATAATGTCAAAATCAGACGAGGGTATACTGAAATTCTTCGTGATCAAGCAATCGTTGAACGATTGCTGAGCGTTTATTTGGATATCAATATGCGAAGGAAATATCTGCTGACTTTAAGTCCGGTGAGAGATCTCGTGAATGGGATGCAAGGTTACCAAGTGTGATATCTGCATTAAATAATGAAATTACTCGTGCAACTTCCATGAAACCTTCTAATGCAATAACAAAAAAATATATACCACGTAGCTATGAATACGGACAACGAGGTCAACAACCAGTATTAGGTAATGTGATTGTGAGATTTTTATATGAACCAGGGGAGTTGGAGGGTGGCAAAAGACGAGCTACTGACCCTATCTGGAGTGTGACCACACATACAATTTCTTGCGTGGTTAGATCTACTGGAAGACCACCCATATACAGACTAGATTCTACTGCCCCTCAACGTGGATTTGTGCGTGAACAATTGGAAGTAATTCCTGCGGATACACAATTACCACCACGTTAACTTATGTAAATTAGCACTAGAGCGTCCAGCGCCCCGACGTCGGTTACATTCAAGACAGGTCAGCATCACATTTTCACGTGTGTGACCAAGATCACTATTTATTCTATCTAAGGTAAATTGTATTGGGTTATTGTTCGAATATTGCCAGAACATTATTGTGTTACAACTTGTACAGTGATTATTCTGTAATTGTTTTAGTTTTATAATAAATTCAGTATCAATATCAAAGTCACGTTTATTTTTTTGTCACATTGTTTATAAGACGCTAATTTTTTCTTTATAACATCAGCATCATTAGTAATCTCCTCAGTTATCACATAATCTATGACAATTATATGTAGTTGAGTTATTCGTATGACGCGAGATACTGCGAGATATACTAAATTTGACCACTAGATCCGGTCATCTACAATCCAGATATTTGTATCAGATGTAGTTAATCCCTGTGACGAATGAATCGTTATAGCGTATCCTAACGTCCATGGTGATTTATCTATACTCAATGCGCTCTCAACATAATTGATATCTATCAAAATAGTATCATTCAATACTAGATTTTGTACTCGGCTATCTCTACCAAGAATTTCAACATCAATATTCTGTCGGCGAGTATCTGATGGACGATAACATAATGGTACAGGCAGATGTGAAAATTTTTCTTTATGTAGCGTAAATAATTTCTTCGCAATTCATCACGAACTATCTTTCTACTTGCGACTATCAAATCAGTCGGTCTCCATAAAACCCAAAAATCATTCATGGTAGTTTCTGGAATTATCTCACGCATTATTTCACATTGTATTTTATCTGGTTGTAGTCTGATTAATCTCTAAAGTTCTTTCAGTGGTTCATCAATAGCTCTATGATCATCATATATTTCTTCAGATTAATCTATATTATTCTTTAGCCATTCATGTGGAGACTGTCCAATAAAAGGTGGTGGTTGACCATGATCATCACACATAATTACAGCAGCATATTTTGTTAATAACCATTCAAGGAATGTTTTTAATGTTTCTAACGACACCGTACATATTTCGTCCCATATAATATACTTAGGTATATATTTCTCACCCATTCGATCAGAAGTCCACGTATCTCCACACCATCTAAAAAAACTATGATATGTGCAAGTTTACACCTCGTTCTTTTATCTCTCTGGCTAGTATATTTGTAGGTGTCAAAACATTCATATCTAAATTGTTGTTCATAAATAATTTAATCACACGAGTTGTTTTACCTGACCCTCCACACCCATTAAGATAAACGGTCTTATATCAAGCCACAGGATCATACACATATGGTGCAAATGATTCTAATATTTAATTATTATTTCTGTAATATATTTCCTTAATTTCAACGTCAGAAAATTCAGAAAAACTAAGTATATTTTCTTGCTTTATCCACCTTGTTCCCCACTCACCATTACCAAGTAGCGGATTTAATAAATCCTTATATTTTTTATGTATATAAAATGAATCCGTAGTAACTCTAACAGCGTAACGAGGAAATCTATTTATCATAGACGGTAAATTTATAGAAACATAAGCTAGCATCGAAGATTTTAAATGAGTAAACTGAGGTGAATCGCCCTCAATATAGCTAACAATAGTACCTAGTTTGGTCCCATCCGATAAATAAGCATTACTTCGGCTTATAAATGTGTTTTTCTCCGTTGTATCATTAATAATAAAATCTAACTCAGTATCGTCCATAATCAATCTTGTACAGTGTCGTTTATGACCGTATGAACTACCCTAAGTAAATTTACTAATTATCTTTCTACCAAGATCTTTTGCACGCTTCTTATCATGTTCATCTCTACATTTACGTATATTATTAGTAATTTTAATAATGTCATCTTCGGCAAGATCATGAAATTCTCTCCTGGCATCATCAAAATTAAGTCTATCAGGTTCTGGTAACCAAAATTGCTTTTGTGTATTATAGGATATAATCGCTTCATTAACTTTTAACAATATTAATATTCCAACATCAAGCATATATCTTAATAATACTATTGGAGCCCGAAATTTTTCTAAAAAGTGTTTACCAAACCAAATATAAGTAATCGGATGGAGATCTTTTGCGAACTCAAATGATTCTACATATGCAAATCCTGTTATGTCAAAATCTAGTAAGGGTCCATTTATTGAAACTCTAGCCATGTCATGTGTGGGGTGTCCGAATCTGTTAAAATATTTAGAACACTCAGCATATTCAAAAAAACTCCCAGGATAACATGCAGCCATATCGACTGATATAACATCATCATACTCGTATTTAGTATTCCCTAATCCACTGCGCCCATATTCTATGCAACTTTTTTGTATATCTCCAATAAATTCTGATCTTGTAGGTTTCCATGATTTTTTTTTCCTGAGCGAAATGGGCCGCTACCGCTGGTACGGTAAAACAATTATTCAGTAGTTGTCTAACTTTGACCTCGTCAGAAGTATATTTTAGTGCAAGATTTCTCATTTCTTCATAAACAAATTCTGTACGATAAATATCACCATTCGGTCGTACAAATTGATCATGACAATCGTGTTTCGAACTCTGAAATAACCAAATAGATACAGGATCATTTTTACTGATATTTTTAATAAAATCAAATATATGACCATTATAAAATTTAATCATTCTGTATCGTGGAAATATATTCACTGCATCAATCCATGCATGTGCATTATGATCAATAATCGTTATAGGGTTTCCATTTAATATATATTTTGGTTTGTATAATATCTCTCCTGTTAGTGTTTTTACTGTTATTGGAAATCTTAATAACTTTTCTAGCTTAGCAACATCCTTAATAGATGCACCAGAATTTTTAACGGCCTCACACCATTCACATATTTTTTTTGCGTCTTAAATCTGTTAAGCCATTACCACGCATCGCATTTGTAAAATGTTCAGTATTGCGTTCAGCCACGCAATTTATTTTTAATTCTGACAGTTTCATCGGTTTGAGATCCTCAATATTAGGTTTATCATTCAGTAAAAACAATCCATATACCACAGCAGTAACCGGATACCCTCGCTCAAAATACGGTCTATCAATAACAGTCAGTATTCCAGGTTTGGATTTGTTACTTAATAATATAATTTTATTATTTCC
Organism: Potamilus streckersoni; assembly: GCA_016746295.1. Lineage (NCBI taxonomy): Eukaryota > Metazoa > Mollusca > Bivalvia > Unionida > Unionidae > Potamilus > Potamilus streckersoni. Next base: position 54,228 of record JAEAOA010000879.1, read on the forward strand.
AGACTGTATATGAATATGAGTTCTCTTGTCACGAAATATCCAAATATTATCGTCTGTATTCACAATAAATTTTATTAAAAAAAGATATTTTTAATTATCAAGGTGGTTAATAATTACTTCTGCTCGTTTGTCGTTCATCACATTAATAACTTTTCCAATTCTAAAAGTTGACCAAACATACACAGTACCATCTTCTCGAAATTCCATTTTGGCCTCACGGATACGTTTTGTTATATCTACATTTATTGAAGCTAGATCTTTCATCGAAACACTAAATTTATATCCTAATAATCTGTTACGATCAAATCTAGCAGTAGATGGTTCAATTGTTGATAATTATTCCATTATTATAATTAAGACAAATATTCAAATTGAAATTTAGTATATATAAAATGATTCAAACAGAAAATAAATGTGTTTGGTTAAAAACTGGACATAATTCTTATTGTAATAAGTCATGCGTAAACAAATATTGCGGTTACCATATGCAGAGTATCAGACATGGAAGTACTGGACCAAAACCGTGCATTCAATCTGGTATTGAAGTTAGAGGTAGCACACAATTATGTGAAAATTGCGGGGGTAAAAAATATAGAGAACTTAAACGATATTATGACAAAGAAAAGATATATCGACAGGTAAATCTCCAAAAAAGACAGAAAATGATTATCTAACCATATTTTAAAAATAATGATTTAGACAAATAAATATTATATACAAATGGAACAAAAAGAATTTGTGAGACATCCAATATATACGAATTACGAGGCATCCAGAGATGGTGTTATTAGACACTGTAGACTAAAGAAACCAATCGGTAATCTTTATAATAATGGTTATTTTAAATTTAATATTGGTGGGAAAAAAATTATTATTCACACAGGTTCATATACGAATGTTTTTATGGGAAAATCAAAGATGGATTTATTATTGAACACAATGATGGAAATCCTCAATATAACGAAATTTCTAACCTGCAAGCTATTACGCAGAGTCAGCATTGTAAGTTCGGAAATACAGGAAATGTAAATTATTTGGAAAGAGAGCGATTAAATCCATAAATGCAGAAACCGACCAAGAAATAATTTTCCCATCAATACGTGCAGCAAGTATATATTTTAGTATTTATCCACAATCAGTACAATTTGTCGCAAATAAAACATATAATTCTGCATATTCAATAAAGTATGACCAAAGAATTATATTTAAATATGTATAATTGTGTACCCTTACTCAGAAAAATATCATTTTTTTATATAAAATTTGACTATCCATCTTGCCAAGGGTCCTGCTTAGCTACAATTATATTTCCAGACTATTACCGTCTTCACTTTTAGTGTCATTTATAGCAGAATCAAAAAGCATAAGCTTTCTCAGTTGCATGATTCGGCCATCTGTGCGTTTTTTTAATTTCGTATTCGTGAGACAGTGCATTTTTGATCTTTTCGATTGAGCGTGCAAGAGGTATGAATAGCTTTATGTGTATTTCATTCACGACAGCTAAAGATTCTAACATAGAATTATAAATGGATTTGAAAAACCTATAATCAGATGATAATGTGAATTTATTTTGATTTTTTTTGCTGGAACAATTCAAACTCATACATAATTTTTTCAGAGTTAAGATTATTAGATATATGAATTCCTTTATGTTTTAATTTTTTAATATCCGAAATAATCTCATTAATGTTTTCATTCTATATATATATATATATATATATATATATATATATATATATATATATATATATATATATATATATATATATATATATATATATATATTTGTTTAAAATAAAAAATAGTATTAAATTGACTTAACTAAAGATGTTAAAAGTCATATTCTTTCAGAAATTTGTAGATTTTCTAGGAATCACATGAATTATTTATAAAAAATCTGAAATTAGGACCAAAAACCAAATAAAATATTAATATTATTACGCTAACAAAAAAATTAAAATAAATTATTATTTATGGTAAAATCTGTAAATATGAGAAAATTTATGATTTATTTCAGAAATCTGTAAATTTTGTAAAATCGAGTCATATGTTTGCACGACTTCCTTCAGAAATATGTATATTTTGTAAAAATGAGTCATATATTTGCATGAATTATTTTAGAAATCTATAGATTTTGTAAAAATGAGTCATATATTTGCATGAATTTTTTCAGAAATCTATAGAGTTTGTAAAAATGCGTCATATGTTTGCATGAATTATTTATAAAAATTCTGAAATTAGGCCCAAAAACAAAATAAAATATTAATATTATTACGCTAACAAACAAAAATTTAAAAAAAAAATATTTTTTATGTTAAAATCTGTAAATGTTTCAGAAATCTGTAGATTTTCTAAGTGTTTTATTGTCTGCCTGTTTAGAAACCAAACAACGGTTAGTTCCCTTGCCGGTTGTTTGTATACCTACTGACCTTGGATGACGTAATATTACCTATGTATACAGACGTAATTGAATCCTTTTTGTATAGTGTGGTAACTTACAACGATATCGTAAACTACAGCAAAGCGTGCGGCATTCGTCTGGTGAATTAAATAGCTTGAAGCAGACAGGTTTAAACAGATACCTTTATAAACATATCCGGCTGATGTATTTTAGCTGCAGACTGCACAAACAGTACTTCAATTTAATAAATTACACTCTCTCAGTGTATACAAATCTGGGTTATTCAAACACGTTAATCGATTTCCGGTATGGGTTATTTCTCATTTTTATGTTTGTAATTTTATTTATATATTTTAGTAAGATTCATACACATAAATTTATAAATGCTTGTAATTTTATTTATATATTTTAGTAAGATTCATACACATAAATGGCTAACTATCTTAGTAAAATTATATTTGTAAAACCATTACATAATATAGTAATAATTAATACTGTTATATTCATCGAACGCAGCATGGTGTAGAGGTAGATCGTTGGACTCTAAATCTATATATCTGTGGTTCGATTCCAGATTTCACCAACATGGATTTGGTCCTGGGGATGCCTTTTTTATATATAATTGGGGGCGGGGCGCGCCTCAGGTTTCAATAAATATCAGCCACGTGAGTACATTTTTGTGTACCCACAGGGTTTTCACACGGTTTTCTTTATCGAAACCACAATGCAATGCGTCTCCCCTAAAATAATCAGTAGCATGCCTTGAGCTCTCTGCCCCATGGTAAACCCCCAAAAACTCACATTCCAGAAAGGAATTCTAGCCAAAAAAAAGTAATATGAAGTGCCGCATAATAAGTCATAAGAGAGACAAACATGTTAGGACTTCATAAAAGACACACATGCTATCAGGGGTTCCAATGAAGGGTAATCGCTAGGATCGCTACTGATTATTTTTGACAAAAATCAGACAAATATATATAATAAATAATGAATATATTTATGAGTAATATAAAAATATAAAATATAAAAATCAGACAATATATATAAAATTTAAATAATATTTATCAGAAATATAAAAATATAAAATATAAAAATCAGACAATATAATAATTAAAAATAATATTTATCAGTAATATAAAAATATAAAATATAAAAATCAGACAATATATGTATAATTAAAAATAGTAATGAATATATTTATCAGAAATATAAAAATATAAAATATAAAAATCAGACTATATATATATATATATATATATATATATATATATATATATATATATATATATATATATATATATATATATATATATATATATATATATATATATATATATATATATATATATATATATATATAATTAAATATAATATATATTAGAAATATAAAAATATACAATATAAAAATCAGACAATATATAAGTAATTAAAAATAATAATGAATATATTTATCAGAAATATAAAAATATAAAAAACAGACAATATATATAATTAAAAATAATATTTATTAGAAATATAAAAATATAAAATATAAAAATCAGACAATATATATATATAATTAAAAATATCATTTGTCAGAAATATAAAAATATAAAATATAAAAATCAGACAATATATATATATATATATATATATATATATATATATATATATATATATATATATATATATTTATAATTAAAAATAATATGTATCAGAAATATAAAAATATAAAATATAAAAATCAGACAATATATATATAATTAAAAATAATAATGAATATATTTATCAGAAATATAAAAATATAAAATATAAAAATCAGACAATATATATATAATTAAAAATAATAATGAATATATTTATCAGAAATATAAAAATATAAAATATAAAAATCAGACTATATATGCTCGCCAGCGTTTAGAGGCAATTGACAAATATTCACCTATCCGTGATGCTGTCAAACAACAATTGCAACGACGTCAGGAAAGTCAAGTTGAATTTGCAGAGGATACAAAACAATTATTTAAACCGAAAATAGATACCACTAAAGATATTCAACCTGTGTTAGATCAAACAGCTAAAGCCATTCGGAAAATAAAAAAAAGAACTAAAAAAACCAAAACAATTCTCGAAAAACTTCCAGCAAAAACAGCTGATGCAATGCCAGTTCTTGAAATACCTGAAGATGCAGACCAAGCTCGTGCTGAAATAGGTGATGTATCTAACATAGGTTATAAAGTTGGCGTAGATTTTATTACTGATTTTAAAACCGTTAAAAATGTAGAGGGTTTAGCTGCGTTTGCAGTGGAAAGTTTTAGTGATAGAAAAAAGTTTTTAAAACCTGAATATGCTGATAAATTTGTAAGTCATGATACTTGGAACAAATGGATATTCCGTATACACTATAACGCTAGTCGGGTTAGAAATAGTGATCCTAATTATGTACAGTATATTAACTTTGTACAAAAACCATCAAAGCAACAACAAACGCCACCACATCAATTGCCACAAACTCCAAAACCACCAAAGCAACAAAAAACACCACCACATCAATTACCACGATCACCAGTATTGTTACCACTACCACAACCAACCCAAATAAAAAGTGAAGAAGGGCCGGGGTCGGATACCTCTTTCGGAAGTGGTCTTATTACTCAGTGTCCTAACAACGTCCTTGCTGATGTTGAACGACTAGAAATTCTGATTGGAGGAAAACGAGCTGGTAATAATTCCCCAGAAATCATTAACGAAGCAGCAGATATTTGTAAAAGATTATTTAGTGGCGGTATTATGGATATTGATGTGTATCAGTCTCTCATTAATGAAATTGCCGATGACTATTATAGTGACTAAAACGCAGTGACTAAGTCACAGAGATTAGATGCAATTAGTGATAAAGTTAATTAATAATAAAATGATAATACACAATGCTCAACGTGGAACAACCATGGTTAGGGTAATTAATTCTCGAATACCGATTTACAGGGCAACCTACGGAGTTGGCTTAGGAGATATTGTTCAGAGTTTGTTTAGACGGATAGCCACAAAAGCAATACCAATTGCAAAGCAGCTGGGTATGAAAGCTATTGATTTTGTTCGTGAATAGGGTACAGGTGTTGCTGATAACCTTGCTAGTAAAGCATTCTCAGCGATTAAAGATAGACTATCACGATTAATACGCAGACCTCAAGCCAGACCTCAGTCGATGAAATTGCTTAGTATTGAAATGATGCCTGCAAGTGTAAGTAAAATAATAAATCAAGCCGCTAATCAAAAACTAGCAGCAGTGGCGATGCCATCTATGGCTGATATACCTTTATCAAAGGGGGCCCCGAGTGGCCGAGTGGTCTAAAGCGCTGTCTGTTACGGATCACTGCCATCTCACCTCTGTCTGCGTGGGTTCGAGTCTAAGATTCGGCGAATGTGGATATGTGAGAAAGCTTGCCAGTAGCTTCTCGTGGGTCGGTGGTTCTTTCCGGTGATTTCCCGGTTTCTTCCTCCACCATTAATACTGGCCGCCATGAATAGCCTATCGTGTGCTAAAAAATGGCGTTAAGCCCAACAACAACAACAACAACAACCTTTATCAAAAAAGAGAATAACATAACCGCTAGTCTGATAGCTGTAAGTGGTCTCACTTCCCGAAGTGGTCTTCGTTTTAGAGGATAATAGTTATAATAAATATGTTCAAGCGTATGAGTGACCCCGCGTTTGACATGGATGCACCAGTTCTCAAAGATGAGTCTATACACGAATATCAGTATTATTCTTATGAAGCACGAATTCCAAATCAACGAAGAATTGAACTTCAGGTTCATGATACAAGTAGATATTTTCAGCCCTCAGAGGCTTTTATTGAGGTCGAAGGTGAAATATTAAAAACCGCTAATACTGAATATGCAGCCGAAATTAGTGTTGGTTTTGTTAATAATGGTATTATGGCGTTGTTTGATAGCGCTACGTACATGATTGACGGAAAAAATATTGAATCAATTCAAAAAGATGTTGACGTAGCTAAAACCATACTTGGTCTTGCAAGATACAGCGACGATTATTCAAGATCAGCTGGTCCATCAATGATGTTTGTAAAAGATACTTCTGATTCTCCAGAATATCAACAATATGAAATAGGACGACCAAGAAATTTTGCTAGAAACGCCGTTGCAGATGTACAAAGTATTATTATTAATATAGATCCTGATTTCAACTTAGGATTTAGATCACGTCGAGCGATGTTAAAGGGAAATAGAAGAATATTTTCATGTGCAATTCTACTATCACATATTTTTGAATTTTGTAGAAATGTCAGAAAAGTCATTTTCGGAGCCAAACATACAGTTGTACTAGTACGAAATGCTGCAGATGATGATGCAATATGGAGACCCGCTGGTGATGCTGGTATGGTAATTCTTACAAAACTTAGTCTCTGGATGGCAGAAATAACCCGTCAATATCTGAAGAACAACGATTATCTTTTATGTATCAAAGCGGTAAATCAATGCTACCATGGCTGACAATGACTACAGATGCTATCCAGAGTAATATTAACGGTTTATTTACATGGCAGATAGCCTCTCAGCAAGGTGTTTCTGCACCAAGACACATATTTATTGTATTACAAAATGCTGCACGAGTAAATGATCAAACGCGTAGTATTAAAATATTTGATAAACTCGGTGTTTCTGAGATTTCGTTAAGGATAAATGGACATCAAGAACCATCCGAGGATATATCACTTAATTTTGATCAAAATCATGTAGCACGTGCATATCATCGTCTTATGTCGTTCATGGGCCGTGATCAAAATGTTGATACTGGATTACAAATATCTCAGATTTTACACCCTTGTATCCTATTTATTACTTTTCGCTCGAACATTTAGATTTGGCCAGACAATCAGTAGTCGATATACATTTTCGAGCTAGTGTTAATAGAGGAGTTATTGATAATTATAGAGCAATTGCTGTTATACTTAGCGATAAATCAATGCTCATAGAAGGTGTTGGTGGACGAATGAGAGTCGTTGATGCTCAAGTAGAAAATACGTAATGTGTAATTAGATCATGTATCATTATTATAAATGTCATATAATCACGTTAATGTTACCCTGACTCCTGGCCAGGTCAAACGACTACAATCAGCATCAAATAATAACTGTGGAATAACATTATCATTAAAAAAGGAACACATGAGCGGTTCAAATAAATTATCGTTAACTGATCGTCAATTCCAAAATTTAAATAAAGCAAAAAAAATCAAATAAATGTGTCAAATTTGATCTTTCTGCGGCAGCTATTAAGGATACTTTTAAAACTGGTGGTCTATTTCCCCTTCTCGCAGCTATACCATCATTAATAGCCGCTGCAGCCCCAGCTGTTGCAAAAGACGCTGCATGAGGCGCCGTTGGAACAGCCGCTTGAATATCATTAAAGAAAGCGACCGGACAGGGAATAAAACGAACATCTAAAAAAAGGGAAAAGGTCTCAGATTACCAGGGACCCGCCTTCGTGGTACGGAAAAGGCCTAAAACTTCCAGGGACAGTTTACTAATCTCGCTTATGTCTAGTTTTGATTTACTCGATGCTGTTAAAAAAAATTAAAAATAAAAAAAAATTTAGAGGTGTTTTCATGCTCGATCAATTACCAAAACAACCAAATAATACTGAAACAGGTGTTATAAATCTCGATCAAAATTCTGGACAAGGTTCCCATTGGGTGGCGTATGCAATTGCTCCACGTGGAATTATTTTTTTTGATTCATATGAATTAGCGCCACCAAAAGAATTTATTCATTATGTCAGTAATAATACTGCACCAATCTGGTATTCAACGTTACCTACACAAACATTAACCGATCCACCAATATGTGGTCGAGAAGTACTTAGTGTACTTGATGCTATATCCATGGCACCGCAAGGAAAACTACCTCATAAAGTCGTGCTTGATTATACCATGATGTCACATTTAAATAGACATCAGTAAATATAATGGTAGATATTTATGGAAGATATGCTCGTGGTAAAACTCAACAGCAAGGTGATTTATCTAAATATGCAACCCTCGATCAACTTAGAAATGAGATTGATGATTTATTTAATATTGCAAGTGTGGATCAAAATGAAGTGGTTATTTTTCAGGACAAACAAGGACGATTAAAGACGAGTAAAGTACAACTGTCAGACGTACTTACACGACTTCATAATGCAGTTGATGATAATATCGTAACTTTTATTGATCGGGGTAAAATACAGGATTCTGGTAAATCATTTTGATGATTTTGTTAAAAAAGCTGGCGGTGAATTTAGTGGAGACGTTATTATGAACAAAAATAAAATTACAGATCTTGGAAATCCAACTTCAGATAATGATGCTACAACAAAAAAAAAATACGTAGATGATAAACAGACTCTAATCATTAATGGAATAACCAACATCGAAACTGAATTTACCGGTCACGTGAATATGTTTTTGAGTTTTCGCGAAAACTTAAACAGAATTAATAACGAATTTTTTGGAAAGCCACCAAATGTTAATATAAAACTTACTGATATTAATACAAAACTTAATGATATTATTGTAGGAATTCCTGATATTGTTAAAAAAATAGACCTGATTAAATTTCCTCACGATCAAATTAAAAATATTGTGTATACTGTTGCCTCTGGGTCTGGTACATGGACACCAGAAAATAAAACCATTACATATACAGCAAAAATCGCTGGTATATATAGGATATCCGTACTTAGCGGTGTAGATTTTATAATATACACTAACTCTCCATCAACTGGTAATATTTCTAGAATTATATCCGTAAAATTAGATAAAGATTCCGAGATAACATTTACGCTGGAATCGTCTGATAAACATTCGGTCTCAGTTGGTTACTGGTGGTATTTGGAATTTGTAACTCAATTAACTACTTAACATCATAGTATAATGGATCAAATAACTATCCACGTTCAACGTCACAGATATAATCAAGCATGTGAATGCCTGACCAAACTAAAATATACCATCGACCTTTATACAATAAAAATAAAAAATATCTTAGACGTATGGTCGTTATTGATATAATTGTGTATTCAGTTTCTGCTATTGTTGCTGGATCCGGATTAATATTATCAACATTACCGATGACAGCTCCAGCAATTATAACAATTATTGTTTCAACTTCAACGACTATTATAGCAGATATTTTTAATATTATTGCTAAAAAATAGCTACATGTGCGAATGATAAATTGCACGAGTATATGACAAAATTGCACACAGCAACAGCAACATACTCTAAACTATCTGGATATATTTCCACTTATCTCAGTGATGGTAAAATATCTGACGAGGAGTTCGTAACTATAATTAAAACCTACGATGAAGCATTCAAAATTGTTAGTGATTCTGCTGACAAAATAAATGGAGAATTAAACAATAATAATAATAATAATGTCAGCAACTGAGTCGAGAGGGTTGTTACAGCAGATCGTCGCTAATACAACTCCTCCAAAAACTACTATGATATCGATAAGTTCGACCAATCCTGAATTTAGCGTTAATTTTCCAACTGCAATTCCAGTAAAAGAGATAGCATTAGCTCAGTTACGTGTTTATTATAGCTGGCCTAATATTAGATCAAAACCATTTGGTGGACAACAACCAAGTAATTCATTAGTATTCGCAAACAAAAATAAATCTGATGGAACTCCCGATTGGCAAGTTGTTAGTATTCCAACTGATAGTTCCCAACTGGCAGTTATCAGTTAGAACAGATTAATGAGGAATTCCAGCGCAGAATGAAATCTTTAACCGGGAAAGAGTCTAAAATAGCAATTACTGTTTACGAACCAACATTATCGTCAGTAATTGAAATAAATTCTCCTGACTATGCTGTAGATATTTATCATAGTTAGATTAGATCAGTATTAGGTTGGCCTGAAGTCGCGCCAGATTATCAAGTTCCACCAAAACCACAGCGATCCGACTTCAATATAGATGTTAAGAAATTTATACAACTTCCAGAATATAGAAACAAAGTTCCATTATGGAGAGCACTACAGCAAGTTCTTATCGTAATTATATACATCATATTTATTTTATAAGTTTTATTCAAAGTAGGAGTGGTTTAGCAAGAATATCGACACTTGATGTTGAGCAAATTAACTCATTATCATGACCGATTAAATCTGAACACGAACACATGTTTAATAATCTTAAAAATTTACTTTTCAGCATCAATACTTTTTAAAACGATGATTTAAAAAATCAAATAATTGAAACAATACAACATCTAAATCAAGTTGTAGCAGACTTAGAATCTGTAAATAAGGCTATTATTGACAGAGAGAAAATAATAAATGTGCCGGCAGATAGATCTTCTAGCTCTTATATAGTTAATGAAGATGACCAAATCCAATGTGTAAGTCATAAGCGATTATTTAAGACAGTATGAAATATTACGGAATCACAGAAGAACAGCTACCAACATTTATAATACCCGGATTTGACTCCGAGAAGTTAAAAATATCAGTGATCTTATTGATGAACACTTTAAAAGAATATGTAATTCCTGGAAAACATTAATTCCATCCACAGCAATTCTCAAATATAATAATGATCCATATGGAACAGGTCGTCATATCTCACCTAATATTGTTAATATAACATCCACCATCTCACTGAATCTAGTTTGCGATATAATTGATGATAGCTACTATTTTGACCTCTCTAAGTCTAATCAGGCTCAGCAGGGGTATATATTATATTCATCTAGTATCCAATCCCTCCGGGCTGGCTGATTGTATCTGAGCCAATAAAAAAGTCTACCTGCGTGTACATAATCCGTTATTGTCAAGAATGAATTTCAAACTCACAAATCAAGATGGCAATATTGTGGACTTGCGCGGTGAGACGTTATATATTAATTTATATATACGATCCTAGATTGGTCTATATAAAATATTTGGTTAGTTCCCCTTGACTATCTGTTTTTGAACTGTATATCTGTTTAAAAACCCAAATCTATTGTTAAAAGTCCCGATATTAATGCCCTGACAAAGTCAGGAGCAGCAGGGAGGGTGAACCTCTACAAAACTTTTGCTCGAGTTTTTAACGTAAAAAATAGTTTAATAAAATCAGGGCATAAAAGTCAATAATAGTATAACAAAACTAAGCTAACCTCATGTGGTTTATAACCTTCCGTACGGTAATATAAAAGTTAGATATTTTGGTTTAGGGTTATTGACCCTTTTTTTCAGCCTCTGTAGGAACCCTTATTTCAGGTTAATTTCACAAGCAAAAATTTTGTAGGGTTCACCCTCCCTGCTGCTACACATCTTTTAACTGTGGTAGTATACAGCGACAACAATTTATTCGATTATTTCAGTCATGAGATATTTTAAGTCACAAATTCCTGAGCATGGTTCTGCAACAATATTATATATCCTGCCGATACACATTTGCGGAATACATCCCAGTGAAATATGCAATAAGTATATGATAATTATTAGTGATTTATACAAATATTCTCTTCATGTTTTATGCTTGAACAAACAATATCCACATTGATGTGATTACATTTTATCTGAATTAATTGCCTATTAGATTAAAAGTAATATTATTGTGTCTGAACCATCTTAATAGTCCTTTTGAAAAAAAAAAATGTTGTAGAATAGCAATCGACACAATATTGCGGTTCGTAAGATTGTCACGATGACTCAACATCGCGTAACCTCCACATACCATACCAAATATTGCCTTTCTTCCTCTGAGAAATGAAGTTTAAGCCAAAACAATAGAACTGCAACTGTTCAGTTTTTAATTATTGCCATGCCCTCTCTAGAATTAATACTATTAAGTAAAACAAAGAAACACGTGGCTTTATAAAGACGTAAAATGGTTTTAAAAGTGTTTTAAGATTGTGTCTGTTCATAATTATGCATTTTTGCTCCGTACTATAATGTCTCAAATTGAATACGGTTCAGAAATCAAGCAGTTTACATCAAATTTTTTTATCGTTTAAAAGAATTAGTATCCATTTTACGGTTTTGACGAAATAGCGGTTTCAGTTATTACAAGAGCAGATCTTCGTGTTCATATTTAGGCTCTGAATACAGCTAAACAAGTTATTGCAGTTTACATATATCAGTTTCGTTCTTTTGTTGTGATTTGATTTAAAGAGAATTAAAAAATGCATACAACCGTGGCAATGAGAAAGTAACGACAGATTTTCCAGTCAATACCACACATGACCTTGAATTAATTTTGGACAAAGTAAATGAATTTCATAAAGATTCTTAAAGATTGTATACTAATTATACAGTCATTATTCTTTCGATGTCAAAATCTAGAGAATATATCTAAGATATATGACAGATTAGAAACATTAATCGCATTTCGAGATTTGATAAATAGACGCGTTTTCAAGCGATTAATATGGCTGCGCCCATTATGTTCTGCCTTCATAAGTCCCAGTTTCATTAACTACCTAAATAACACAAAATATAGTTTTTATCCATTTACCATATTGACGTCATGTATACGTTAGTTTTGAACCAAATATTACGTTTGAGTCATCTTTTTATTTAGCACATGCTTTAGTATGATACTTTTTTTAAAATTTTCCTTGCCCTTGAAATGCATTTATGAAAACATAAGCACACAAACAGCTAGTGAAATTCCATTACCTATTGAAAGAACTCTTTCTATTTTTATTCAAACTAATTATTTATCATCCTATAATTGTGTTTATTTCGTATGCACAAAAAAGAATTTTAGCAAAATGGTGTACACCAGTATCAAAATATCATCCCTGTCGATAGTAACGAAAAGAAACAAGTTCCCACCCGAAAATATTTTAAATAAAATCAGGTAGTCGAGTGTTTTTAAGTAGAGCGTATATGAACGTCACTACAAAACATTTGTCAACACAATTTGTCCACTAAGTGTGATGTCAAATTGTTTGTTGTGGTGCGGAATACCGGTTCGAGTTAGCCTACACATCGCAGTGATCTTGTTTTCGTAGAAAGTCTACAAAAAACAAAACGTTACATTGTTGCGATATTTTTGTGAAAAAAAAAACATTACTGGATGCATAAATATGCATATTCACCGATATGTATTTGTGACTGGATATTTGCAGTATTTGATTTTGGAACATTAAACTGTACAGAAGACCTAAATACCATTTGTAGTCAGTCTTGTATCATATAATAACTAAGTAAACATGTTGTGGTTGGATAAAGTTCAATTAGTTGGCGTTATCGCTTTATGTCTACATTCTTCTGTTAAAACTTGGTGAGATTATATACACGAGTAAGTCCACATTTTAAACCCAGCTTGTATTTAGGATGAAATACATACTTCAGATCAACCACCACCACCCTCGTTATTATGTAAGCAATACTGGTAGTTTTACATGTTACTGTTCTTGTCATGGAGTTGCCTCATTTTTCTTATTATGATATGTTAAAAACAACAAAAAGAATTATGTTATAAAATTAGAAACCATTTTAAACATTTAAATATCCCTTCATATTGACGTTCAAAAGCAATATATGTGTGGGTGCGTGCGTGTGTGTGTGTGTGCGAGTGTGTGTGTGTGATTATCGGCAAGAGGTATTACGGTGTCAACAAAAAACATGAGTAATCATAAAATATAATTCCATGTTAGGAAAAAATTATTGTATTTAAATTTATACAGTTTATTTACTTATAACAAGAGTCAAACTGTAATCTCATAATTGCGGATTCAATTTTTAAATTAACTTGAACAAAATTTGCAAATCAGTTTTCAATATAAACAGTTATAAGAAACAAATTGGATAGACACAGGAAAGTGGAATTGTTGAATATAATTTGAAGCTAAAAAAAAAACATTTTTTCAAATGATTCCAATAAACATTGATCTAATCCCAATTAAAGATCTAGCCAAAATAATAATGTTACTATTAATAATTATATTACAATATTGCAATACTAATAGTTACAATAGCTCAGAGTTGTGTAAAATACAAAAAAGAGGGTACATAAAGACAGGAAATGTGCATACATTTACTTCCATTTTACTCATCACACCCACCATGAATATAAAATGTGTTTCATGTTAGAACTTCCAACACTGAGTACCTGTGCCCAAAGTTTATACAAATATTATCGGTCCACTTCTTGTAATGGCGAAATTAACATTTCAGAAAACAGCCATCAACCACTAAAGAATGGCCACTCATATAAGAAGAATCATCACTCAAGAGGTACAAAATTCCATTCACAACGTCAGATATTTCTCCTATTCGACGTAAGGGTATCCGGTCCGCTAATATGCGTTTACCTTCCTCGCTGATCATCATCATATCGGTGTCAACCACGCCCGGATTTATCCCGTTAACCCTGATACCCTTGGGCCCCAACTCGGAAGCTAGCACTTCCGTCAACATCTGAACTCCTGACTTCGAAATACAATATGCACCTATATTGTTGAATGGTTTATTAGCAGCAACACTCACCACATTAACAAAATTTCCACTGCGATTCTCTGCGATCAACTTTCTCGCCACAACCTGAGCAACATTTAAATATCCCTTCAGATTGACGTTCAAAAGCAAGCTGATATCTTCTTCACTTGTGTCTAAAATGGGACCCATTTTCAGCACACCAGCATTATTGACAAGTAAATCTACAGTCGGAAGACCTTCAATGACTTCTTTTGTGGCTTTCCAATCCCCCACGTTCACCTGAGCCGTTATTATTTCAGGATAATCCTTCTTTAGGTTACGCAGGTTTTCCTCGATGATATCTAAGGCAATGACCTTTGCCCCATGTTGGCGAAGCGCTACTGCAGTTCCTCGACCAATGCCTCTTCCGGCACCAGTTACTAGAGCAATCTTGCCTGCAAGACTGCACATTGACGCCATTTCAACCTGCAACATATATAATTTTGAGCTGTATAATAAAATATTATAATTCAAGTATTTGTGAACCAGCAAATTACTTTATATTTTATTGGTTAAGATTTTAGTTCCAGGAGTTGACGGTGCAAGGCTCTCCGATACTTGCGGGTATATGGCACTAAAGGGTCTTGCGTTTCTTATTTTGTAATTATTTTCTGGCCCTACCTTTACAGGGTTATTATACACCAATGAAAATGACATCTCGCATACTCATATGTACTAACAGAAGGAAATCGAAATCCTTTCTTAGTTTACTCCGTGTACGTTAATGTCGTGACTGATGGAACCTTTATATATCACAGTAGCACGCTTTCTATCCCCAAGTAAACTTGATACATTATAGCGGCAAATTTAATCACTGATATAGTGTTGAGTATCTACTTCCTGCACCACTGACTATAAACATAAATAACTTTCATTGGTACCTCTCTGAGGCCGAGTTATCTAAAGTGCTCACAGTTCTCAATCACAGCCATCAGTCTGAGACTGATAACGTGGGTAAGTGAGAAGGCTGTTCGGTAGCTTCTCGTGGACCTGGGGTTCTTTCCGCGGTTTTCCATGGTTCTTCCTCCACCAGTTATTATGGCCGCTATGTACAGCTTATAGTGTGGATAAAAATGGCGTTAAACCCAACATCACCCAGAATTTTTCTCTTACTGATCCATTTCAATACCTCATTATGAAATATATATCAAAAATATATAACCCTACTGATCCATTTCAATACCTCATAATGAAATATATATAACCCTACTGATTCATTTCAATACCTCATTATATATATATATATATATATATATATATATATATATATATATATATATATATATATATATATATATATAACTACAACCTCTGCCTCTAATTTTCACACCATTCTCCTTCTCCTAATCTCATTGTCAACTCATACGACTCGTCAAGGGAACAGAAGGGATTTAAATTAAAAGTATGTAATATGGAGAGATTCAACTAGCAATGCAGAAAAGAGAAGAAAAGAAATAAAGGGAAAATATGTAATCTCTCTCTCTCTCTCTCTCTCTCTCTCTCTCTCTCTCTCTCTCTCTCTCTCTCTCTCTCTCTCTCTCTCTCTCTCTCTCTCTCTCCTAGTTGCGTAATTAACCGTAACATTGTTGTAGTCTTTTCCCACATTGTAGTACATGCATAGAGTTATTTTTCATGTCAGATACACATAGTATGCAACCCAAATATTTTTCAATTTGTCTTAAATCTAGCAATATTCCCAATGTTTCCTTTTTATCTTGAATCTAGCAATATTCCCAATGTTTCCTTTTTGTCTTGAATCTAGCAGTATTCCCAATGTTTCCTTTTTGTCTTGAATCTAGCAGTATTCCCAATGTTTCCTTTTTGTCTTGAATCTAGCAGTATTCCCAATGTTTCCTTTTTGTCTTGAATCTAGCAGTATTCCCAATGTTTCCTTTTTGTCTTAAATCTAGCAATATTCCCAATGTTTCCTTTTTATCTTGAATCTAGCAATATTCCCAATGTTTCCTTTTTGTCTTGAATCTAGCAGTATTCCCAATGTTTCCTTTTTGTCTTGAATCTAGCAGTATTCCCAATGTTTCCTTTTTGTCTTGAATCTAGCAGTATTCCCAATGTTTCCTTTTTGTCTTGAATCTAGCAGTATTCCCAATGTTTCCTTTTTGTCTTAAATCTAGCAATATTCCCAATGTTTCCTTTTTATCTTGAATCTAGCAATATTCCCAATGTTTCCTTTTTGTCTTGAATCTAGCAGTATTCCCAATGTTTCCTTTTGTCTTGAATCTAGCAGTATTCCCAATGTTTCCTTTTTGTCTTGAATCTAGCAGTATTCCCAATGTTTCCGAGCAAGATATCGTCTAACAGTAATTCAGACGAACTAAGCTAATAAGGACAGTTCCGAACCTGATGCATACAAAACTATTATCATGAAGTTAATACCCATGTTCCTTAGCTGCTGCTCAGCGTTCCAAACTGCAACCACAACATAACAAGACCGTATTTAAATCGTTACATTCCCCCTGTAGCATGTACATTACCAGGTGATCGATGTTGGTAAATAAACAATTTCTCCATTAAAAGAATTCACATCTTAATCACAAAAGATTATGCAATTTGTTGTCTTGTCTTACCACCTTACTCGCTATCTAGTGATTTAGTAATATAGATATAATAAAATCAATTCTGCGCTTAAAGAGCACATAAAATTCAAGACATGTGAATTAATTCTCAATTCATGTCAATGTAACTCAAAAATGATACAATACCCGATTTCGATTATAGGCAAACAATAAATCCTAGCAGTTATATCAATAAAATATTGTTCTTACATTAAAAAAATACAAAAGTCTTTTAGCATGCTAGTTAACTGCAACCTCAACTTCTGAACTCAATTGTAAAATTAAGCATGAATTTAAACCGAATAAATAAAACTAATTACAAACTTGCATCGTGGAACATATTGTATGTCATTGAGACAATATATATTTGTCTTTTCGAACTATCTTATTCTATGCTCCATAATATAATTTGGTTATGGGTCTCTCAAATTCCGCCAGACCTACGTCCATGAACAGTTTAGCTAATGAAAAATTTTGCATGCTAACCTCCTTGGAGCCACTTTTATTTCGGAGAAACGCTGCCAAATTACGCAAGGGAAATTATTAAAAACATTGAATGTTGTCTGAAAAACGCACCACCCTCCTCTAACGTTTGCCCCTTTTTATTAGTAACAATTTCTTGCAAATTTCACTTATGACATTCATTCCAAAATGGTCCTAGACGTCTGTGCTACTTGACAATACATTGATATTCACCTCTTTCTGTATAACCTACAAAATGTACTGCGATAAAAGATATACAAGCATTTTACACCATTTTATATAACGAGCTTCATGTGTTTCCAAGAACACTCCTAACTAAAGTTTTACGAATCTGGTTTTTAAAATAACAAAGTGACACCTCCAATGTAAGCAAATCAACAAACAATCTAAACAAACAATCTACTTGTCTATATTGCAGGGAAAGAATTGGAGAGACACTTTATAGTATTGAAAACAAGTTGTCGATGAACCCTAAATGTTCTATCAGAAATCTCGAAATTATAGAATGTTCACACCGATTGTTTACTGTTGAAAATGCCACGATGTTCCACAATGAGGTAAGCCAAAATATTTTATAGTTGGTGAAGAATTAAACGCTTGCTAAGCATAAAATATCATTATAAATAATTGCTATTGAAATTATTCTAAACATAACTTAATTCGGATGGATGTCATAGACTGATGTAAAATAGGAATTAAATGTTTAATAGTTCACTATTTATACACATTCTTACTTGACCCATGAGATATTACAATGGAAAATTAAAGCAAATTTAAAAGACATTTCCTAGAACTGCTGTGAATTCAAACATCAATAAAAACATATTATTTAAAACTTACAATTATAGACAAATATTAGCTATGTAACATGTTTATATTATGTAAAACTTACAATAATGGACGAAGCACACACAATGAAGTCCCTAGTCGCCGAGTGGTCTAAAGCTCTCACCGTTCCGGATCACTGCCACCTCACGTCTGTCTGCGTGAGTTCATGTCTCAGGCTCAGCTAACGTGGGTATGTGAAAAGCCTGCCAGTAGCTTCCCGGGGTTTTCCTGGGCACTTGTTCTATCAGTGATACTTACCGCGAGCTATAGTCTATCTTGTGCTGAAAAAATGTTAAAACTAAAAAAGAGAAAGCACACGCATATGCACAACACCTCCCCTTGTCACGAATAGTAAATATCTACAATAAATCACTTAAATATTTGTCAAAATTTCATAGACATGACCGGCAGCTTACCTGTAGGAAATATACACAAAATATAGTTCATGTATGTACGTGGGGGTGCATCTGCAATTAGACTATACTTACCTGTGATGTTTCTAATGTCATTGCTGCATCCTTTCAGCATTAAACCCTACCTCAACAATCTCTGATTCCTTGTTTTTATTTTGTCAAGGAAAGTATGTGTTGTGCTTATTAAATTCAATACCTGGAGAAGGAGCTCAAATAACATTGACTTCGAAGTGTTATACAAACTAAAAGTAAAATATTCCCTCTCGATTGTGATATTTTTTTTTCTTTCTGAATGATCACACTGGATTATACCGCCTTCAATAAATACCTTATCTACCCTTACATCACTCGTACCAAGAGGCTTTTTAAGCAAATCAATGTAGCTTGAACGTGTACGAAGTGGTGTTCATTTAAGAGTCGCCTTAATTAGTCAAAGGATTCCTGACACTGGCGAGACCAACAGAACTTTGATTTCATACTAAAAATTTGATCAGGGAATGGGCAACGATAGAAACATATTAATAAAATTTTCAATTCTACATAGTCATACCAAAATTGCTTATGTTGCATTTCATTATTAGTCAATGGGACTAATATTGCCTGGACCTTTTCGTTTTGTTATTGCGCGTTTAGTGTCATTCTTCTGCACACGATTGGCTACACATTGAAGCCATTTTTACTTAGATTATACCACTAAATAATACCTAAGTCACAGTTGATTTCAAACGAAAAACTTTAATTATTAGTGGTGACAGTGCCATTACAGTACATTCTAACACAAATTTCAACTTGTCAGGTATTTCCATGCGAGTGTTTTAATTACAGTAGAAAAAGGAGCCTACATTGACAATGCCTCCATTTCCTGATCAATGAAAAAACAATTCTTGACTACATTTCGTACTTACGTTGCCTATGCAATTCACCCACAAGTAACTATACTGTCTGGTAAACGATGACGGATAGCCTTTTCCTTCCAAAGGTTTGAATAGTAACAATGATGATTAGAACAATATTACCGAGGTTACTGTCGAAGGTAATTCAGTGATCACATGTTATCCATGCTGTTTCGTGCTAGTCACGTGACTTAATACATATATTGTGTATTAATTTCCAGTATGATTTGTCCAGATACATTGTTTTCTTCACTTTCATCATAAGAACAAGAAATGTTTATGACAAAAGCTTTTTTGGGTGCATAATATCTTCCACCCACCCACCCCTAGTGTTTAATCTCTTTTTTTTTCTTTTTCTTATAATGAATTACAACTGTAACTTTTGTGGAGATAATTTTCCTTTACTTTACTTCAAAGCTGTTAAACTTCATTTAATTGCACTGCCGAAATGTACATTCTTTACATATTGTATGACTGGATAATTATACATTTCCTTTCTAAGAAGACTGTCATTCAAACGACATCATTTGATCTGCTACCAATCTCCCATTTTATATTTAGCAATATATCTGATTAGAGTTTAGTTTCATTTATATTATCTGACAATTACATTTTTCATTCATGTTCTAGAAATTAGATTATGTCTGCTTTGAATATATGAGATTATTATCATATTTATATTGACACAATAATCTACAAACTTGACATAAAAGTTTATGATTTTCGTATCAAAGAATACATTTTGGAATTTTATTTTGAAAACGTTTACATACCGTTATTCTTCTAATATATATATATATATATATATATATATTATATATATATATATATATATATAATATATATAATATATTATATACATTATATATATAATATATATATATGCATTATATATATATATATATATATATATATATATATATATATATATATATATATATATATATTTAATGCATTATTATATACATAATATATATATATATATATATATATATATATATATATATATATATATATATATATATATATATATATATACAGTATATCAAGATATATATATATATATATATATATATATATATATATATATATATATATATATATATATATATATATATATATATATATATATATATATATATATATATATATATATATATATATATATATATATATATATATATGCATTATGTTTCAACCAGTTAACTTCAGCTTGTTGCGGATCCTGGAAAATATTTGTACTAACCTAGAAATCGATGAGCCTTTACCATTACAACATGTTATTTTCTATACATTTCTGTAAGCGCAAATTACATCCAGGATATTAATTGTTATATTAGCAATTGTAGGTTTTAAGCAAATTTATTGGATGTTTCAAAAGTAAAATGTGTCGGTTGCAAAAGATAGTTGTATTTGTTCATGGCTGTCTTTTTCTAGTCTTCTTGGTTTAAACCGTTTGGATTCAATGTTCTAAGGCGTAATATTCCTTATCTTTCCTGGTTTTGAAACTCAAGTTTGAGGTTGTCATTAACTGCAACAAGTGTTATATCAATGAAAGTGTGACAAGGGGAGGATAAGTATTCTCTGCGACCAGGCTTCTGCACAGCATCTTATCATCCAATCAGATATTTGAAGGTTGGTCTTTTGTGTAGCTTTTGAGTTTCTCCGACATACTGAAGGCTACAGATCTTACATGTGATGAGATAAATTACATTCTCAGTGTTGGACGTATTGTTTGTATCATGTAAATTTAGTTTTTCGCTGGTCACTGTGCCTAAAAATGTCCTGATTTCTATCATATATTGACATGTTTTGCATCTTTTATCGCCACAAGAACCCGATTGGTTTGGGTGTTCTTGATTAAAAATTGGCGTTTGCTTCGCCCTGAGTAGGATGTCCTTGAGGAAATTTGGTGTCCGTTAAGCTCCTACAGTTTCAGAAGGATTAACTTTAATGCGTCCAACGATACCACGATGGGCCAGTGTTTAGCGATGATTTCATCTACTTTGGGGTTGTCTGGATGGTAGGTTATGATAAATGGTATATTGGGGCCTCGAGTGGCCGAGTGGTCTAAAGCGCTGTCCGTTACGGATCACTGCTATCTCACCTCTATCTGCGTGGGTTCGAGTCTAAGATTCGGCGAATGTGGATATGTGAGAAAGCTTTCCAGTAGCTTCTCGTGGGTCGGTGGTTCTTTCCGGTGATTTCCCGGTTTCTTCCTCCACCATTAATACTGACCGCCATGTATAGCCTTTCCTGTGCTGAAAAAGGGCGTTAAACCCCACAACAACAACAACATAAATGGTATCCTATCAGCCATTTCGTTCCCTCCATAATTTAGTAGGTTATCACGTTTTCAGCTGAAATAATGTTTGCTACAGCGTGCTAATGATTATTCA
This sequence comes from Potamilus streckersoni, assembly GCA_016746295.1. NCBI lineage: Eukaryota > Metazoa > Mollusca > Bivalvia > Unionida > Unionidae > Potamilus > Potamilus streckersoni. The sequence goes on from JAEAOA010000879.1 coordinate 76,681, forward strand.
TTTTATGGCGAATTTTTAGAAGAAATTTTACTTACAAGTTTTCTTTCTCTGACCTGGCATAATTTTGCACAGTCTTTGTTGATCCGTGTTTAATTGAGAGCAAAACGTTTGTAATTGTTCTTAAGTGGAAACTGAATTCAGCTAAATACCACAGTAAAACGTTTACAGTTTTTCTTAGGTGGAAACTGAATTCAGCTGATTGTATGTTTTCGTAAGTCATCAATATCTACAAAATATATACTTCATATAAGACAATGCCTATGTCTTATGTTCTTTAAGATTTAACTTTAAAATGCAATGATATAGGTCAGAAACGTATGGAACAATGCTCTACTGTGGAATTCAAAAGTGGTTTCTGACTTGAGTCGTATTTGTGAAAGTACTGAAAAAAGCTGTGAAGCAAATCATATCTATTCGATGCCCAAAATTAAGACAAGCACATAGACAAATAAATAAATTTGTAATCCTATCAATGAACTGTTGTAACAAAGCTGATCACATTGTGAAAACTCCTCCTTCTAAACATAGATACACGTCTGTGTTGATTCGGTTGGAAAGAAGGGTTTAGTTCATACACAGAATATAAAGTAGTCTTGTCTGTAATTATATACATTGTAGTGTGTTATGTATGAATGCATATGATAATGCTTTATCTGCAACAAATAAATGAATGAAGATGAGCAGTGTCATCTGAAGACACGTGCGCATTTGCCCTCATGTACATGGAATAGGGGTTGTTTCAAACGTGTTTAGAAATATTTGAAAGTGCCAATGTTATAAACTTTTAGAAATTATAAAAAGAAAATAAATGCAAAAAATATTTTTTAACATAGCAGACTAAGATTAGTTGATTAAGCATTTTTACCACCTTGCAATTAAAATGATGCAATTACTCAGTTAAAATTTGTAATAATGTGGTTTCTATTCTTCTCTTTCGAACTCGTCTGTAGCTTCTCGTGGGTTTGTGGTTCTTTCTCCATCAATAATACTGGTCGCCATGTATAGCCTATCGTGTGCTGAAAAATGGCATTAAAACATACAGCAACAACACCAATCTCTTAGACTCATAAGGCCAAAATAACTCAGAAAAGTTAGTGCGCTTGAAAATAAAGTATCATATAAATCCAATATTAATTGCAGATATTAAGGCTAGGAAATAGAGAGTACAATTCAAATGAGAGAATACACATTATACACACAGTATAATTCAAATGAGATAATACACATTATATATATATATATATATATATATATATATATATATATATATATATAATATATATATATATATATATATATATATATATATATATATATATATATGTATGTATATTGCATTTCTAGCTTTGTATCCACTTTCTCTTGTTGAGCTCTCTCACTTAACCCTGTTCTGTCTAGCTTGACCACTGCTGGATGACATAAATGGCAGTATGACAAGTGCAATTGGTACGCTGATAAATAATTGTTGCTTTAGGCTTAAGACTAGTTTACAGCGCAAGATAGGCTACACATGACCATCAGTAAAAGTGGTAGAGAAAGAACCCAGGTAAACCTCATAGCAGGAAGCATCAACTATCGGGAAGCAACATACAGTTTTCTCATTGATTCATATTGGCCAAGACATGATTTGAGCCCATGCTGATATAGGCATGATGGTACTGATAGGCAAAGGCAAACTCTTATTGTGATTAATAGTAGTTGTTAGGTACAACAATGACCCTTAAAGAACAATGGGAATTGAAAAAGTTGCTGCTATTTTGAAATTATTCCCCAGGCCAAGGAAATGTAATGTTAAAACAGCCAATGATATAGCTGTGGTTGGTACTGTGGGAAGGGAACTTTAACATGCTGTTTGAGACTGGTTATGACTTAAACTATCTTTCTAACCAGCACCAACACAAATTCAACAATGCACAGTCCTACAAACACCTACAACAACCAATACTATGTCTTATTGACCAGTACCCATTTCTACTAACCATTACTGATGTTAACCAGGACCCATATCCACTCATCAGCACCATTTCCTATTTACTGGCATGCGGACCTGCAATCCAATGCCCACAGTTTAATTTTACAGCAATTCATCAATACTCACATCCACAAGTCAACACCTTCACCTGATGGGTGAGGTCGAATTTGAAAATGACATCTGATCTAGAATTAGCTACATAGGGTGTCATTAATGCTGGCTAAGAGTAAATGGATGGTTGGTAGAACATTACTCCTTTTTGAAAATATTGCCAATGATACATCCCACAATGTTATTGTGAATGCTTGACTGTCATGGAAGAATTCAATGCTAAACCAAATGTTGATGAAGTTAGGAAAGCCCTTGATAGCCTAGGAAATGGAAAGTATCCCAGAAAATATATTGGTGTGTAAAACCACTTGTATGGAAATACCTCCATGAAATCCTTCAAGAATACTAGCAAGAGTCTGAAGTACCATGACATATGAAAGATGCTAACATCCAGATTCTCTACAAACATAAGGGCAAAAGTCATGATTGCAGCAACTATTGCAGCATCTAGCTGTAGAGTAATAAATGTTCGCTTGAATTGTCATGGTCATACCTCAGACCAATATGAATTTATTATATGCTGAATCACAGTGCAGCTTTTGGACAGAAAGATTCCACCATCAACATTATTTTCTCATTTAAGCAACTGCAATAGAAGAGTGTGAAATAGAGTTCACTCTTCATAGTCGTCTTTATTTACCTAACAAACGCTGTCGTTTTTGTCAACAGAAATGGATTGTTCAAGCTGCTAGAAACATGGTTCCCACACTTTTCTAAAGATAAATTTCTGGGAATTTCCAAGGTTTTCCATTTCCAGGATGAAATTATTTTTTATCAAGGTTTACATATGACCAAAACTGAAAAATGGAATTAAAGAACAATTTAGATTATAAAACATGCATTTTCTACATCCAAAGATGTTTCTCTTTTAAGACTATCCAAAACATCTAAGTCAGAAAATGTGATGATCATATACAAAACCACAAAATGTATCACACAAAACAAGCTTGATTATATTCCTATAAATGGGTATGCAAAGTCATTTCAATGTACAGAATCAAATTTCTAACTTTATTTTGCTGACCTGTGTAATGTTGCTAAGTGGGAACAACATAATGGACATACATTAGTTTTATTTCCTCTCAAATTATATAGCTATATATATATATATATATATATATATATATATATATATATATATATATATATATATATATATATATATATATATATATATATATACATGCTCTATCTATGCTGTATCGATAAGGAAACAAAGTTTGCTGACCTTTTGATGAAAAATTTATACAAGTGGCGTATCATTTATACAACGAACATACTGTATATTATATTTACATAACATACAAATATGTATATTTGACCTTTGAACAGAGTTCAGATTCATGATAGGCAGCTGTGTATTGACAGAGTGTTTACGCTACAAAATGTATGTGGCTTCTCGTGGCTATTCACAATTTCCTTGCATATTAATAAGTTGATTGATTTCCTTTTTACTTTACATTTTTCTTCAAATTGATTATATGAATATAATGCATAGTAACGATATAAAAATAAAGATGGTTTTCATCATAAAATTAGAGCACAACATAAACACATAGCTACGCCATTCACACTAATGCTGCCATTCATGTACTGGTGCTTGGAAATTAATGTGGAATATACACAGTGAAATAATGAACCAAAAGGAGGTAATTAAAATATTTTAATGTATTTATAGTTGAATAAACTCGTTATTATGCTCTAGTAGCACCATAAATTTATCTACCTATATATAATAAAATCTTGTATGTGTGATTTAGTTTTTTAACATAGCTTTAACAATTTCTCAGCTGTATAACTGTAAAGATCTGCAGTGTGACAGTTTATAGTGGTCCAGTACTGGGGGATCATGCCGAGGACATGTATCATGATGTCCTGCAGAGTCACATTATCCTGACGCCAGGCCAACCAGTCCTAATACTAACCTCTTAATGCTGAGCCCCAAGTGAGGCAGATATAAGTACAATTTTTGGAAGTCTTTGGTATGAGTTGACCGGGGATTGAACCCACAAAAGGCATGTCTCGATCAACAATAACACATGAAAAAGTATCTGTGTTATTAGTACTCTCTTATATGATACCATGTTATGGACAATGGTTTGGATATGTACCATGAATGAACTATGGACGCATGTCAAAGGATATTTTCAATGGTGAGCTGGCCACTAGCAAAATGACATTTGGTCGCCCCCATCATTGCTTTATAGAAGTTTGCAAGTGATACCCCACGGCCTTGGACATTGATGTGGACAGCTGGGAAGCACTTGCTCAAGTCCAAAGCAGATGGGAGGTATGAGCTCAGTCATCAGAGATGCAAGAAAAAACTGCAATTGGAGGAGAAGAAAAAAGCAGACAAAAATGAAAAGCTGTAACATCATGGGACATCTCAACACACCATTTCAAGGGCAGTAGATGGAACAAAAACTGTCATTCCTAAGTGGGTATTTTAAGCAATAAGAGATGCTGTTCCTCTGTTTGCAAAATACCTAAATGAGATTGATAACTATTGATTAATGTTGAACAATCAATGACTTTCACCATCCAACACCCACCTTTTTACTAAACAATGAAGGGAAAGGAAGTCGCATGGATAGAATGTTGCTTAGTGGTACTTCTAGTTATTGGCAAGTCTAAGAAGCCTTGCTGTTTCAAAAAAGTGCACCATCTTCCTGTGGATTATTATGCAAACACAAGTGCTTGGATGACATTGGACATTGTTATGGAGTGGATAAGGAAACTCTACAGAAAACTGAAAGTGCAAGGAAGAAAAATTGCCTTGCTTGTGGATAATTGTTCTGCACACCCATGCATGGATGATCTCCAACAAGTCCATCTAATATTTCCTCTGCCTATTATGTCACTCACACAGCAAATGGATCAAGGAATTGTCCAGAATCTAAAGCTATATTTTATTTATCGAAAACTTCTTGTTCACTAAAAGCTGGCTGCAATTGATCATCAAGAAGAATTTATGAAAGATTTGATTGGGGCTCTGTACCACTCAAGGATAGCTTGGGGGTTTGTGAAGGCAGACCCCATACAGAACTGATTTATGCATACTTTGAAGAATGTAAATAACAACTATGTAACGATGTGTTAAAGCCAACATTCAATGTTTTTCATATAAGGATGTGACAGATGCAATATTTTATTGTGGATTTTGTTAGACAAAGTTAACCAAAATATAATTTATCAATATACAAGTGTATTTCACTCTGCTTTTGTCTTTATGTACTCAAATTTTCATTGTTTGTTTTCTCAAATTGTAAATGCTACTCACCGATGACTGGTCACCACTTACTGACGAATTTAACTTATATCTTTATTCAGACCCACCCCAACACTTATCTCTACATTTGCCCATGTCGACAATATTTCCTTGAGCCTAAGGATGTTCACTTAAATGGGTAGGACTATATGTGTGTGTGTGTGTGATTTATGTTCAAAATTACCCCTCACTAAAAGCCACCTGGATACCGCAACCAGCGGCCAGCATATTTGTGCAAAACTATAAAATTTACTTGTCACAAGTGGCTGCAATTTATTTTGTAATATGTATCCAGAACCAGTTTTATTCAAAGTGAGTTAAGTATTCTGATTTCTGATTCCAGATGTCAGGTTTTCGTTCTTGAAACAAGTGTTGACTAAAATACAAGTACCACTAAGATTAATATTATATCATTTACACCTCACGAGAAGCCACATTTATTCCATAAAACTGAGAAAGTTTCTAACTTTAATCCATTCAAAAAGGAAAGTACGCGTAATCTGATTATCCTTATTGCTGTGTTATGAGATCTCTGGTTTAGCCACTGTTAATTGTTAAGATTACAATTATAAACAGTTGTAACATCTGAGAAGTGGCTGTATTGATGTACAATGCACAAGTCATCAGGAAAATGATTTGATAGCCTTTATGGCTTCCCTCAGTAAGAGGTTGAGCTTGTTCACTTCCATAATTAGTGGCTATTACTACTGACAATAAATGGGAAGTTTACAAATCTGAATGGCCATGAGGTCCTATTGTTCAGGTCAAATCTGAGCACAACTAAACCATTTTGGCTTCTCGCCGTTATTGTCAAGAAATCTAAAAACAACAGGGTAGCAGGCTGCGATTAATGAATCACGTGACAATCGCTGCCTTTAAAAATACATGGTAATTTGTTTAAATACAGAAAAAATCTGTTGTCATTCTTGCAGTTGGCAATTGTGATGATTATAATTGGAGGTAATTGTCAAGATCAGCATTGGCTAAAAATATATAACAAAAAAGTGTACCAGAGAAAGACAGAAAATAATGTGACAACAATTATCGCTTCCTGTACAAAGAAGGCATTTTGACCACTCTAAAAATGTTTTGTATGTATAATAATATTTGCATACAGTTAGCAACATCCGAATAAATAATTACCAAACATTAACATATCATAAAAACAGAGACGATTATTTCAAAAGAAGTTGGTTATCTTAGTCTACAACATCAGTTGAGGTGGGGGGTCAGGACTTAACGAACAGTGTTTGGTAGAAAAGACTTAAATAAAATAATTTTATGTTCAAAAGACTCGAATAAACATCATAACTGATAAGGAAATTATTTAGCAGCAGTGGGAAAATGGAGGAAATGGAAAGAGAATTGTGTATGTACCAAGATTTAAATGACATTTCTGAATAGTTTTGCAATATGCATGACAACAACCTGCTTACACAAAAATCACGCTTACATAAAAAATAAGAACTATTAATAAGAACTGTTAATGTATATTCAGTTTTAATAAGTCAATTATTATAACAACAAGAACCATTCAATAATTAATGTTACTTTCAAATGAAGATATTAAATGCTTTGAAAAATGTAGCTTTCTTAATGAGTACATTAAATATACTTCTCACAAAAAATTTAGCTCCCCCTCTGAAAAGTCCCTCTGCCTTATAAGGTGTGGCTATCAGCCATCTGTTTATAAAGAATTAATTATGGTTCAGATTGTGCTGGTTGTGTCACTAATAATGTAAATATGGTAACAATGTTACAAATAGCTGTAATAAAGAGAATAAGTTCATAATAATACAAACATTTGGAAAAAGACACTAAACTCAGTGGAGGTGAACTAGATTAAAAATATTTTATTTAATGTGATGGCTTACACTAAACGTAATGCTGAAATTCCAAAACTTTTAACCATTATCATTAATCAACAGTAGAAAAAAATCAGAGAAGGTATCTATAAGAAGTAAACCTAAAATATAGGTCACAGTGACCTTGAAATGGAAGTATGTCACAGAGACACATATAATAGACACATAATAATAAAGTTAAGTGATATTAACATAAAGTACACTGCATGAGGTTATGCCATAATAAGAAAAATACCCACCCCTCAAAATTACCTAGTAGTTCAAAATTCCACAGCAGTTCATAAAAGCACAAAGTTGAAATATAGGTGACTGAACTTGTTCTCTTCTAATGGTGTTCAATTTCACAATTCTAGCATAAACAGTGTCTGAGAATGAAAATCTAATACAAAATTTAGTACATGCCTTTGAGAAACATTATGGGTCATAATGACCTAATTCTGCAAAGGTAGTAGTATTCATCAAGATGAATCCCATCACAGATTTTATTGGTTTTAGAGAGGATGTGTTAAAAGCATTCAAACAATTTTGTTGGTCAAAAACTAAATACGAAATCTGAACCTAATAATGGTACAAAGGCCTAAGACTTCCAGGGACAGTTTACTAATCTCGCTTATGTCTAATTTTGATTTACTCGATGCTGTTAAAAAATTAAAAATAAAAAACTTTAGAGGTGTTTTCATGCGCGATCAATTACCAAAACAACCAAATAATACTGAAACAGGTATTATAAATCTCGATCAAAATTCTGGACAAGGTTCCCATTGGGTGGCGTATGCAATTGCTCCACGTGGAATTATTTATTTTGATTCATATGGATTAGCGCCACCAAAAGAATTTATTCATTATGTCAGTAATAATACTGCACCAATATGGTATTCAACGTTACCTACACAAACATTAACCGATCCACCAATACGTGGTCGAGAAGTACTTAGTGTACTTGATGCTATATCCATGGCACCGCAAGGAAAACTACCTCATAAAGTCGTGCTTGATTATACCATGATGTTACATTTAAATAGACATCAGTAAATATAATCGTAGATATTTGTGGAAGATCGGCTCGTGGTAAAACTCAACAGCAAGATGATGTATCTAAATATGCAACCCTCGATCAACTTAGAAATGAGATTGATGATTTATTTAATATTGCAAGAGTGGATCAAAATGAAGTGGTTATTATTCAGGACAAACAAGGACGATTAAAGACGAGTAAAGTACAACTATCAGACGTACTTACACGAATTCATAATGCAGTTGATGATACAAAACTTAATGATATTATTGTAGGAATTCCTGATATTGTTAAAAAAAAATAGACCTGATTAAATTTCCTCACGATCAGATTAAAAATATTGTGTATACTGTTGCCACTGGGTCTGGTACATGGACACCAGAAAATAAAACCATTAAATATACAACAAAAATCGCTGGTATATATAGGATATCCGTACTTAGCGGTGTAGATTTTATAATATACACTAACTCTCCATCAACTGGTAATATTTCTAGAATTATATCCGTAAAATTAGATAAAGATTCCGAGATAACATTTACGCTGGAATCGTCTGATAAACATTCGGTCTCAGTTGGTTACTGGTGGTATTTGGAATTTGTAACTCAATTAACTACTTAACATCATAGTATAATGGATCAAATAACTATCCACGTTCAACGTCACAGATATAATCAAGCATGTGAATGCCTGACCAAACTAAAAATATACCATCGACCTTTATACAATAAAAATAAAAAAATATCTTAGACGTATGGTCGTTATTGATATAATTGTGTATTCAGTTTCTGCTATTGTTGCTGGATCCGGATTAATATTATCAACATTACCGATGACAGCTCCAGAAATTATAACAATTATTGTTTCAACTTCAACGACTATTATAGCAGATATTTTTAATATTATTGCTAAAAAAAATAGCTACATGTGCGAATGATAAATTGCGCGAGTATATGATAAAATTGCACACAGCAACAGCAACATACTCTGAACTATCTGGATATATTTCCACGTATCTCAGTGATGGTAAAATATCTGACGAGGAGTTCGTAACTATAATTAAAACCTACGATGAAGCAATAAAAATTGTTAGTGATTCTGCTGACAAAATAAATGGAGAATTAAACAATAATAATAACAATAATGTCAGCAACTGAGTCGAGAGGGTTGTTACAGCAGATATTCGCTAATACAACTCCTCCAAAAACTACTATGATATCGATAAGTTCGACCAATCCTGAATTTAGCGTTAATTTTCCAACTGCAATTCCAGTAAAAGAGATAGCATTAGCTCAGTTGCGTGTTTATTATAGCTGGCCTAATATTAGATCAAAACCATTTGGTGGACAACAACCAAATAATTCATTAGTATTCGCAAACAAAAATAAATCTGATGGAACTCCCGATTGGCAAGTTGTTAGTATTCCAACTGGCGGTTATCAGTTAGAACAGATTATTGAGGAATTCCAGCGCAGAATTAAATCTTTAACCGGGAAAGAGTCTAAAATAGCAATTACTGTTTACGAACCAACATTATCGTCAGTAATTGAAATAAATTCTCCTGACTATGCTGTAGATATTTATCAAAGTTAGATTAGATCAGTATTAGGTTGGCCTGAAGTCGCGCCAGATTATCAAGTTCCACCAGAACCACAGCGATCCGACTTCAATATAGATGTTAAGAAATGTATACAACATCCAGAATATAGAAACAAAGTTCCATTATGGAGAGCACTACAGCAAGTTCTTATCGTAATTATATACATCATACTTATTTTATAAGTTTCATTCAAAGTAGGAGTGGTTTAGCAAGAATATCGACACCTGATGTTGAGCAAATTACTCATTATCAAGACCAATTAAATCTGAACACGAACATATGTTTAATAATCTTAAAAATTTACTTTTCAGCATCAATACTTTTTAAAACGGTGATTTAAAAAATCAAATAATTGAAACAATACAACATCTAAATCAAGTTGTAGCAGACTTAGAATATGTAAATAAGGCTATTGTTGACAGAGAGAAAATAATAAATGTGCCGGCAGATAGATCTTCTAGCTCTTATATAGTTAATGAAGATGAACAAATCCAACGTGTAAGTCATAAGCGATTATTTAAGACAGTATTTATGAAATATTACAGAATCACAGAAGAACAGCTACCAACATTTATAATACCCGGATTGATGAACACTTTAAAAGAATATGTAATTCCTGGAAAACATTAATTCCATCCACAGCAATTCTCAAATATAATAATGATCCATATGGAACAGGTCGTCATATCTCACCTAATATTGTTAATATAACATCCACCATCTCACTGAATCTAGTTTGCGATATAATTGATGATAGCTACCATTTTGACCTCTCTAAGTCTAATCAGGCTCAGCAGGGGTATATATTATATTCATCTAGTATCCAATCCCTCCGGGCTGGCTGATTGTATCTGAGCCAATAAATAAAGTCTACCTGCGTGTACATAATCCGTTATTGTCAAGAATGAATTTCAAACTCACAAATCAAGATGGTAATATTGTGGACCTGCGCGGGGAGACGTTATATATAAATTTATATATACGATCCTAGATTGGTCTAGATAAAATATTTGGTTAGTTCCCCTTGACTATCTGTTTTTGAACTGTATATCTGTTAAAAACCCAAATCTATTGTTAAAAGTCCCGATATTAATGCCCTGACAAAGCCAGGAGCAGCAGGGAGGGTGAACCTCTACAAAATTTTTGCTAGAGTTTTTAACGTAAAAAATAGTTTAATAAAATCAGGGTAAAAAAGTCAATAATAGTATAATAAAACTAAGCTAACCTCATGTGGTTTATAACCTTCCGTACGGTAATATAAAAGTTAGATATTTTGGTTTAGGGTTATTGACCCTTTTTTTCAGCCTCTGTAGGAACCCTTATTTCAGGTTAATTTCACAAGCAAAAATTTTGTAGGGTTCACCCTCCCTGCTGATACCCTGCTGCTACGCATCTTTAAACTGTGGTAGTATACAGGTGACAACAATTTATTCGATTATTTCAGTCATGAGATATTTTAAGTCACAAATTCCTGAGCATGGTTCTGCAACAATATTATATATCCTGCCGATACACATTTGCGGAATACATCCCAGTGAAATATGCAATAAGTATATGATAATTATTAGTGATTTATACAAATATTCTCTTCATGTTTTATGCTTGAACAAACAATATCCACATTGATGTGATTACATTTTATCTGAATTAATTGCCTATTAGATTAAAAGTAATATTATTGTGTCTGAACCATCCTAATAGTCCTTTTGAAAAAAAAAATGTAGAATAGCAATCGACACAAGCGGACACCATTATTTGATAATGACCGACATTTTATTAGTTATGTGGATATGTTATTTCTTCTTTAGTCCTTTCTCTCTTTTATTAGCGAAAATGCTCTGGTATTGCGGTTCGTAAGATTGTCACGATGACTCAACATCGCGTAACCTCCACATACCATACCAAATATTGCCTTTTTTCTGAGAAATGCAGTTTAAGCCAAAACAATAGAACTGCAACTGTTCAGTTTTTAATTATTGCCATGCCCTCTCTAGAGGTAATTAATACTATTAAGTAAAACAAAGAAACACGTGGCTTTATAAAGACGTAAAATGGTTTTAAAAGTGTTTTAAGATTGAGTCTGTTCATAATTATGCATTTTTTTCTCCGTACTATAATGTCTGAAATTGAATACGGTTCAGAAATCAAGCAGTTTACAGCAAATTTTTTTATCGTTTAAAAGAATTAGTATCCATTTTACGGTTTTGACGAAATAGCGGTTTCAGTTATTACAAGAGCAGATCTTCGTGTTCATATTTAGGCTCTGAATACAGCCAAACAAGTTATTGCAGTTTACATATATCAGTTTCGTTCTTTTGTTGTGATTTGATTTAAAGAGAATTAAAAAATGCATACAACCGTGGCAATGAGAAAGTAACGATAGATTTTCCAGTCGATACCACACATGACCTTGAATTAATTTTGGACAAAGTAAATGAATTTCATAAAGATTCTTAAAGATTGTATACTAATTATACAGTTATTATTCTTTCGATGTCAAAATCTACAGAATATATCTAAGATATATGACAGATTAGAAACATTAATCGCATTTCGAGATTTGTTAAATAGACGCGTTTTCAAGCGATTAATACGGCTGCGCCCATTTTGTTTTGCCTTCATAAGTCCCAGTTTCATTAACTACCTAAATAACACAAAATATAGTTTTTATCCATTTACCATATTGACGTCATGTATACGTTAGTTTTGAACCAAATATTACGTTTGAGTCATCTTTTTATTTAGCACATGCTTTAGTATGATACCTTTTTTTAATATTCCTTGCCCTTGAAATGCATTTATGAAAACATAAGCACACAAACAGCTAGTGAAATTCCATTATCTATTGAAAGAACTCTTTCTATTTTTATTCAAACTAATTATTTATTATCCTATAATTGTGTTTATTTCGTATGCACAATAAAGAATTTTAGCAAAATGGTGTACACCAGTATCAAAATATCATCCCTGTCGATAGCAACGAAAAGAAACAAGTTCCCACCCGAAAATATTTTAAATAAAATCAGGTAGTCGAGTGTTTTTAAGTAGAGCGTATATGAACGTCACTACAAAACATTTGTCAACACAATTTGTCCACTAAGTGTGATGTCAAATTGTTTGCTGTGGTGCATACTACCGGTTCGAGTTGGCCTACACATCGCAGTGATCTTGTATTCGTAGAAAGTCTACAAAAAGCAAAACGTTACATTGTTGCGATATTTTTGTGGAAAAAAAACATTACTGGATGCATAAATATGCATATTCACCGATATGTATTTGTGACTGGATATTTGCAGTATTTGATTTTGGAACATTAAACTGTACAGAAGACGTAAATAAATACCATTTGTAGTCAGTCTTGTATCATATAATAATTAAGTAAACATGTGGTGGTTGGATAAAGTTCAATTAGTTGGCGTTATCGCTTTATGTCTACATTCTTCTGTTAAAACTTGGTGAGATTATATACACGAGTAAGTCCACATTTTAAACCCAGCTTGTATTTAGGATGAAATACATACTTCAGGTCTACCACCACCCTCGTTATTATGTAAGCAATACTGGTAGTTTTACATGTTACTGTTCTTGTCATGGAGTTGCCTCATTTTTCTTATTATGATATGTTAAAAACAACAAAAAGAATTATGTTATAAAATTAGAAACCATTTTAAACATTTAAATATCCCTTCATATTGACGTTCAAAAGCAATATATGTGTGTGTGCGTGCGTGTGTGTGCGTGTGCGAGTGTGTGTGTGATTATCGGCAAGAGGTATTACGGTGTCAACAAAAAAAACATGAGTAATCATAAAATATAATTCCATGTTAGGAAAAAATTATTGTATTTAAATTTATACAGTTTATTTACTTATAACAAGAGTCGAACTGTAATCTCATAATCTCGGATTCAATTTTTAAATTAACTTGAACAAAATTTGCAAATCAGTTTTCAATATAAACAGTTATAAGAAACAAATTGGATGGACACAGGAAAGTGGAATTGTTGAATATAATTTGAAGCTAAAAAAAAAAAAAACATTTTCAAATGATTCCAATAAACATTGATATAATCCCAATTAAAGATCTAGCCAAAATAATAATGTTACTATTAATAATTATATTAAATATTGCAATACTAATAGTTACAATAGCTCAGAGTTGTGTAAAATACAAAAATGAGGGTACATAAAGACAGAAAATGTGAATACATTTACTTCCATTTTACTCATCACACCCACCATGAATATAAAATGTGTTTCATGTTAGAACTTCCAACACTGAGTACCTGTGCCCAAAGTTTATACAAATATTATCGGTCCACTTCTTGCAATGGCGACATTAACATTTCAGAAAACAGCCATCATCCACTAAAGAACGGCCACTCATATAAGAAGAATCATCACTCAAGAGGTACAAAATTCCATTCACAACGTCAGATATTTCTCCTATTCGACGTAAGGGTATCCGGTCCGCTAATATGCGTTTACCTTCCTCGCTGATCATCATATCGGTGTCAACCACGCCCGGATTTATCCCGTTAACCCTGATACCCTTGGGCCCCAACTCGGAAGCTAGCACTTCCGTCAACATCTGAACTCCTGACTTCGAAATACAATACGCACCTATATTGTTGAATGGTTTATTAGCAGAAACACTCACCACATTAACAAAATTTCCACTGCGATTCTCTGCGATCAACTTTCTCGCCACAACCTGAGCAACATTTAAATATCCCTTCAGATTGACGTTCAAAAGCAAGCTGATATCTTCTTCACTTGTGTCTAAAATGGGACCCATTTTCAGCACACCAGCATTATTGACAAGTAAATCTACAGTCGGAAGACCTTCAATGACTTCTTTTGTGGCTTTCCAATCCCCCACGTCCACTTGAGCCGTTATTATTTCAGGATAATCCTTCTTTAGGTTACGCAGGTTTTCCTCGATGATATCTAAGGCAATGACCTTTGCCCCATGTTGGCGAAGTGCTACAGCAGTTCCTCGACCAATGCCTCTTCCGGCACCAGTTACTAGAGCAATCTTGCCTGCAAGCCTGCACATTGACGCCATTTCAACCTGCAACATATATAATTTTGAGCTGTATAATAAAATATTATAATTCAAGTATTTGTAAACCAGCAAATTACTTTATGTTTTATTGGTTAAGATTTTAGTTCTAGGAGTTGACGGTGCAAGACTCTCCGATACTTGCGGGCATATGGCACTAAAGGGTCTTGCGTTTCTTATTTTGTAATTATTTTCTGGCCCTACCTTTACAGGGTTATAATACACCAATGAAAATGACATCTCGCATACTCATATGTACTAACAGAAGGAAATCGAAATCCTTTCTTAGTTTACTTCGTGTACGTTAATGTCGTGACTGATGGAACCTTTATATATCACAGTAGCACGCTTTCTATCCCCAATTAAACTTGATACATTATAGCGGCAAATTTAATCACTGATATAGTGTTGAGTATCTACTTCATGCACCACTGACTATAAACATAAATAACATTAATTGGTACCTCTCTTAGGCCGAGTTATCTAAAGCGCTCACAGTTCTCAATCACAGCCATCAGTCTGAGACAGATAACGTGGGTAAGTGAGAAGGCTGTTCGGTAGCTTCTCGTGGATCTGGGGTTCTTTCCGCGGTTTTCCATGGTTCTTCCTCCACCAGTTATTATGGCCGCTATGTATAGCTTATAGTGTGGATAAAAATGGCGTTAAACCCAACATCACCCAGAATTTTTCTCCTACTGATCCATTTCAATACCTCATCATGAAATATATATAACCATACTGATTCATTTCAATACCTCATTATATATATATATATATATATATATATATATATATATATATATATATATATATATATATATATATATATATATAACTAACTACAACCTCTACCTCTAATTTTCACACCATTCTCCTTCTACCAATCTCATATTGTCAACTCATACGACTCGTGAAGGGAACAGAAGGGATTTAAATTAAAAGGATGTAATATGGAGAGATTCAACTAGCAATGCAGAAAAGAGAAGAAAAGAAATAAAGGGAAAATATGTAATCTCTCTCTCTCTCTCTCTCTCTCTCTCTCTCTCTCTCTCTCTCTCTCTCTCTCTCTCTCTCTCTCTCTCTCTCTCTCTCCTAGTTGCGTAATTAACCGTAACATTGTTGTAGTCTTTTCCCACATTGTAGTACATGTATAGAGTTTTTTTTCATGTCAGATACACATAATATGCAACCCAAATATTTTTCAATTTGTCTTAAATCTAGCAATATTCCCAATGTTTCCTTTTTATCTTGAATCTAGCAATATTCCCAATTTTTCCTTTTTGTCTTGAATCTAGCAATATTCCCAATTTTTCCTTTTTGTCTTGAATCTAGCAATATTCCCAATGTTTCCTTTTTATCTTGAATCTAGCAATATTCCCAATGTTTCCGAGCAAGATATCGTCTAACAGTAATTCAAACGAACTAAGCTAGTAAGGACAGTTCCGAACCTGATGCATACAAACCTATTATCATGAAGTTAATACCCATGTTCCTTAGCTGCTGCTCAGCGTTCCAAACTGCAACCACAACATAACAAGACCGTATTTAAATCGTTACATCCCCCCTGTAGCATGTACATTACCAGGTGATCGATGTTGGTAAATAAACAATTTCTCCATTAAAAGAATTCACATCTTAATCACAAAAGATTTTGCAATTTGTGTCTTTTCTTACCACCTTACTCGCTATCTAGTGATTTAGTAATATAGATATAATAAAATCAATTCTGCGCTTAAAGAGCACTTAAAATTCAAGACATGTGAATTAATTCTCAATTCATGTCAATGTAACTCAAAAATGATACAATACCTGATTTCGATTATAGGCAAACAATAAATCCTAGCAGTTATATCAATAAAATATTGTTCTTACATTAAAAAAATACAAAAGTCTTTTAGTATTCTAGTTAACTGCAACCTCAACTTCTGAACTCAATTGTAAAATTAAGCATGAATTTAAACCGAATAAATAAAACTAATTACAAACTTGCATCGTGGAACATATTGTATGTCATTGAGACAATATATATTTGCCTTTTCGAACTATCTTATTCTATGCTCCATAATATAATTTGGTTATGGGTCTCTCAAACTCCGCCAGACCTACGTCCATGAACAGTTTAGCTAATGAAAAATTTTGCATGCTAACCTCCTTGGAGCCACTTTTATTTCGGAGAAACGTTGCCAAATTACGCAAGGGAAATTATTAAAAACATTGAATGTTGTCTGAAAAACGCACCACCCTCCTCTAACGTTTGCCCCTTTTTATTAGTAACAATTTCTTGCAAATTTCACTTATGACATTCATTCCAAAATGGTCCTAGACGTCTCCGCTACTTGACAATACATTGATATTCACCTCTTTCTGTTTAACCTACAAAATGTACTGCGATAAAAGATCTACAAGCATTTTACACCATTTTATATAACGAGCTTCATGTGTTTCCAAGAACACTCCTAACTAAAGTTTTACTAATCTGGTTCTTAAAATAACAAAGTGACACCTCCAATGTAAGCAAATCAACAAACAATCTAAACAAACAATCTTTTTGTCTATATTGCAGGGAAAGAATCGGAGAGACAATTTATAGTATTGAAAACAAGTTGTCGATCAACCCTAAATGTTCTATCAGAAATCTCGAAATTATAGAATGTTCAAACCGATTGTTTATTGTTGAAAATGCCACGATGTTCCACAATGAGGTAAGCCAAAATATTTTATAGTTGGTGAAGAATTAAACGCTTGCTAAGCATAAAATATCATTATAAATAATTGCTATTGAAATTATTCTAAACATAACTTAATTCGGATGGATGTCATAGACTGATGTAAAATAGGAATTAAATGTTTAATAGTTCACTATTTATACACATTCTTACTTGACCCATATGATATTCCAATGGAAAATTAAAGCAAATTTTAAAGACATTTCCTAGAATGGCTGTGAATTCAAACATCAATATCAACATATTATTTAAAACTTACAATTATAGACAAATGTTAGCTATGTAACATTTTTATATTATGTAAAACTTACAATAATGGACGAAGCAAACACAATGAAGTCCTTAGGCGCCGAGTGGTATAAAGCTCTCACCGTTCCGGATCACTGCCACCACACGTCTGTCTGCGTGAGTTCATGTCTCAGGCTCAGCTAACGTGGGTATGTGAAAAGCCTGCCAGTAGCTTCCCGGGGTTTTCCTGGGCACTTGTTCTATCAGTAATACTTACCGCGAGCTATAGTCTATCTTGTGCTGAAAAAATGTTAAAACTAAAAAAAAGAAAGCACACGCATATGCACAACACCTCCCCTTATCACGAATAGTAAATATCTACAATAAATCACTTAAATATTTGTCAAAATTTCATATACATGACCGGCAGCTTACCTGTAGGAAATATACACAAAATATAGTTCATGTATGTAAGTGGGGGTGCATCTGCAATTAGACTATACTTACCTGTGATGTTTCTAATGTCATTGCTGCATCCTTTCAGCATTAAACCCTACCTCAACAATCTCTGATTCCTGGTTTTTATTTTGTCAAGGAAAGTATGGGTTGTGCTTATTAAATTCAATACCTGGAGAAGGAGCTCAAATAACATTGACTTCGAAGTGTTATACAAACTAAAAGTAAAATATTCCCTCTCGATTGTGATATTTTTTTTCTTTCTGAATGATCACACTGGATTATACCGCCTTCAATAAATACCTTATCTACCCTGACATCACTCGTACCAAGAGGCTTTTTAAGCAAATCAATGTAGCTTGAACGTGTACGAAGTGGTGTTCATTTAAGAGTCGCCTTAATTAGTCAAAGGATTCCTGACACTGGCGAGACCAACAGAACTTTGATTTCATACTAAAAATTTGATCAGGGAATGGGCAAGGATAGAAACATATTAATACAATTTTCAATTCTACATAGTCATACCAAAATTGCTTATGTTGCATTTTATTATTAGTCAATGGGACTAAGATTGCCTGGACCTTTTCGTTTTGTTATTGCGCGTTTAGTGTCATTCTTCAGCACACGATTGGCTACACATTGAAGCCATTTTAACTTAGATTATACCACTAAATAATACCTAAATCCATTTATCACAGTTGATTTCAAACGAAAAACTTTAATTATTAGTGGTGACAGTGCCATTACAGTACATTCTAACACAAATTTCAACTTGTCAGGTATTTCCATGCGAGTGTTTTAATTCAGTAGAAAAAGGAGCCTACATTGACAATGCCTCCATTTCCTGATCAATGAAAACACAATTCTTGACTACATTTCGTACTTACTTTGCCTATGCAATTCACCCACAAGTAACTATACTGTCTGGTAAACGATGACGGATAGCCTTTTCCTTCCAAAGGTTTGAATAGGAACAATGATGATTAGAACAATATTACCGAGGTTACTGTCGAAGGTAATTCAGTGATCACATGTTATCCATGCTGTTTCGTGCTAGTCACGTGACTTAATACATATATTATGTATTAATTTCCAGTATGATTTGTCCAGATACATTGTTTTCTTCATTTTCATCATAAGAACAAGAAATGTTTATGACAAAAGCTTTTTTGGGTGCATAATATATTCCACCCACCCACCCCTAGTGTTTAATCTCTTATTTTTTTCTTTTTCTTATAATGAATTACAACTGTAACTTTTGTAGAGATAATTATCCTTTACATTACTTCAAAGCTGTTAAACTTCATTTAATTGCACTGCCGAAATGTACATTTTTTTACATATTGTATGACTGGATAATTATACATTTCCTTTCTAAGAAGACTGTCATTCAAACGACATCATTTGATCTGCTACCAATCTCCCATTTTATATTTAGCAATATATCTGATTAGAGTTTAGTTTCATTTATATTATCTGACAATTACATTTTTAATTCATGTTCTAGAAATTAGATTATGTCTGCTTTGAATACATGAGATTATTATCATATTTATATTGACACAATAATCTACGAACTTGACATAAATGTTTATGATTTCCGTATCAAAGAATACATTTTGGAATTTTATTTTGAAAACGTTTACATACCGTTATTCTTCTAATATATATATATATATATATATATATATATATATATATATATATATATATATATATATATATATATATATATATATATATATATATATATATGCATTATGTTTCAACCAGTTAACTTCAGCTTGTTGCGGATACTGGAAAATATTTGTATTAACCTAGAAATCGATGAGCCTTTACCATTACAACATCTGTTATTTTCTATACATTTATGTAAGCGCAAATTACATCCAGGATATTAATTGTTATATTAGCAATTGTAGGTTTTAAGCAAATTTATTGGATGTTTCAAAAGTAAAATGTGTCGGTTGCAAAAGATAGTTGTATTTGTTCATGGCTGTCTTTTTCTAGTCTTCTTGGTTTAAACCGTTTGGATTCAATGTTCTAAGGCGTAATATTCCTTATCTTTCCTGGTTTCGAAACTCAAGTTTGAGGTTGTCATTAACTGCAATAAATGATATATCAATGAAAGTGTGACAAGGGGAGGATAAGTATTCTCTGCGACCAGGCTTCTGCACAGCATCTTCGTCATCCAATCAGATATATGAAGGTTGGTCTTTTGTGTAGCTTTTGAGTTTCTCCGACATACTGAATTCTACAGATCTTACATGTGATAAGATAAATTACATTCTCAGTGTTTGACGTATTGTTGGTACCATGTAAATTTAGTTTTTCGCTGGTCACTGTGCCTAAAAATGTCCTAATTTCTATCATATATTGACATGTTTTGCATCTTTTATCGCCACAAGAACCCGATTGGCTTGAGTGTTCTTGATTAAAAATTGGCGTTTGCTTCGCCCTGAGTAGGATGTCCTTGAGGAAATTTGGTGTCCGTTAAGCTCCTACAATTTCAGAAGGATTAACTTTAATGCGTCCAACGATACCACGATGGGCCAGTGTTTAGCGATGATTTCATCTACTTTGGGGTTGTCTGGATGGTAGGTTATGATAAATGGTATATTGGGGCCTCGAGTGGCCGAGTGGTCTAAAGCGCTGTCCGTTACGGATCACTGCCATCTCACCTCTATCTGCGTGGGTTCGAGTCTAAGATTCGGCGAATGTGGATATGTGAGAAAGCTTACCAGTAGCTTCTCGTGGGTCGGTGGTTCTTTCCGGTGATTTCCCGGTTTCTTCCTCCACCATTAATACTGACCGCCATGTATAGCCTTTCCTGTGCTGAAAAATGGCGTTAAACCCCACAACAACAACAACAACAACAACATAAATGGTATCCTATCAGCCATTTCGTTCCCTCCATAATTTAGTAGGTTATCACGTTTTCAGCTGAAATAATGTTTGCTACAGCGTGCTAATGATTATTCATTTTATGGCGAATTTTTAGAAGAAATTTTACTTACAAGTTTTCTTTCTCTGACCTGGCATAATTTTGCACAGTCTTTGTTGATCCGTGTTTAATTGAGAGCAAAACGTTTGTAATTGTTCTTAAGTGGAAACTGAATTCAGCTAAATACCACAGTAAAACGTTTACAGTTTTTCTTAGGTGGAAACTGAATTCATCTGATTGTATGTTTTCGTAAGTCATCAATATTTAGAAAATATATACTTCATATAAGACAATGCCTATGTATTATGTTCTTTAAGATTTAACTTTAAAATGCAATGATATAGGTCAGAAACGTATGGAACAATGCTCTACTGTGGAATTCAAAAGTGTTTTCTGACTCGAGTCGTATTTGTGAAAGTACTGAAAAAAAGCTGTGAAGCAAATCATATTTATTCGATGCCCAAAATTAATACAAGCACATAGACAAATAAATAAATTTGTAATCCTATCAATGAACTGTTGTAACAAAGCTGATCACATTGTGAAAACCCCTCCTTCTAAATATAGATACACGTCTGTGTTGATTCGGTTGGAAAGAAGGGTTTAGTTCATACACAGAATATAAAGTAGTCTTGTCTGTAATTATATACATTGTAGTGTGTTATGTATGAATGCATATGATAATGCTTTATCTGCAACAAACAAATGAATGAAGATGAGCAGTGTCATCTGAAGACACGTGCGCATTTGCCCTCATGTACATGGAATAGGGGTTGTTTCAAACGTGTTTAGAAATATTTGAAAGTGCCAATGTTATAAACTTTTAGAAATTATAAAAAGAAAAAAAATGCAAAAAATATTTTTTAACATAGCAGACTAAGATTAGTTGATTAAGCATTTTTACCACCTTGCAATTAAAATGATGCAATTACTCAGTTAAAATTTGTAATAATGTAGTTTCTATTCTTCTCTTTCAGACTCGTCAGTAGCTTCTCGTGGGTTTGTGGTTCTTTCTCCATCAATAATACTGGTCGCCATGTATAGCCTATCGTGTGCTGAAAAATGGCATTAAAACATACAGCAACAACACCAATCTCTTAGACTCATAAGGCCAAAATAACTCAGAAAAGTTAGTGCGCTTGAAAATAAAGTATTATATAAATCCAATATTAATTGCAGATATTAAGGCTAGGAAATAGAGAGTACAATTCAAATGAGAGAATACACATTATACACACAGTATAATTCAAATGAGATAATACACAATATATATATATATATATATATATATATATATATATATATATATATATATATATATATTGCATTTCTAGCTTTGTATCCACTTTCTCTTGTTGAGCTCTCTCACTTAACCCTGTTCTGTCTAGCTTGACCACTGCTGGATGACATAAATGGCAGTATGACAAGTGCAATTGGTAGCTGATAAATAATTGTTGCTTTAGGCTTAAGACTAGTTTACAGCGCAAGATATGCTACACATGACCATCAGTAAAAGTGGTAGAGAAAGAACCCAGGTAAACCTCATAGCAGGAACCATCAACTATCGGGAAGCAACATATAGTTTTCTCATCGATTCATATTGGCCAAGACCATGATTTGAGCCCATGCTGATATAGGCATGATGGTACTGATAGGCAAAGGCAAACTCTTATTGTGATTAATAGTAGTTGTTAGGTACAACAATGACCCTTAAAGAACAATGGGAATTGAAAAAGATGCTGCTATTATGAAATTATTCCCCAGGCCAAGAAAATGTAATGTTAAAACAGCCAATGATATAGCTGTGGTTGGTACTGTGGGAAGGGGACTTTAACATGCTGTTTGAGACTGGTCATGACTTAAACTATCTTTCTAACCAGCACCAACACAAATTCAACAATGCACAGTCCTACAAACACCTACAACAACCAATACTATGTCTTATTGACCAGTACCCATTTCTACTAACCATTACTGATGTTAACCAGGACCCATATCCACTCATCAGCACCATTTCCTATTTACTGGCATGCGGACCTGCAATCCAATGCCCACAGTTTAATTTTACAGCAATTCATCAATACTCACATCCACAAGTCAACACCTTCACCTGATGGGTGAGGTCGAATTTGAAAATGACATCTGATCTATAATTAGCTACATAGGGTGTCATTAATGCTGGCTAAGAGTAAATGGATGGTTGGTAGAACATTACTCCTTTTTGAAAATATTGCCAATGATACATCCCACAATGTTATTGTGAATGCTTGACTGTCATGGAAGAACTCAATGCTAAACCAAATGTTGATGAAGTTAGGAAAGCCCTCGATAGCCTAGGAAATGGAAAGTATCCCAGAAAATATATTGGTGTCTAAAACCACTTGTATGGAAATACCTCCATGAAATCCTTCAAGAATACTAGCAAGAGTCTGAAGTACCATGACATATGAAAGATGCTAACATCCAGATTCTCTACAAACATAAGGGCAAAAGTCATGATTGCAGCAACTATTGCAGCATCTAGCTGTAGAGTAATAAATGTTCGCTTGAATTGTCATGGTCATACCTCAGACCAATATGAATTTATTATATGCTGAATCACAGTGCAGCTTTTGGACAGAAAGATTCCACCATCAACATGATTTTCTCATTTAAGCAACTGCAATAGAAGAGCGTGAAATAGAGTTCACTCTTCATAGTCGTCTTTATTTACCTAACAAACGCTGTCGTTTTTGTCAACAGAAATGGATTGTTCAAGCTGCTAGAAACATGGTTCCCACACTTTTCTAAAGATAAATTTCTGTGAATTTGCAAGGTTTTCCATTTCCAGGATGAAATTATTTTTTATCAAGGTTTACATATGACCATTACTGAAAAATGGAATTAAAGAACAATTTAGATTATAAAACATGCATTTTCTACATCCAAAGATGTTTCTCTTTTAAGACTATCCAAAACATCTAAGTCAGAAAATGTGATGATCATATACAAAACCACAAAATGTATCACACAAAACAAGCTTGATTATATTTCTATAAATGGGTATGCAAAGTCATTTCAATGTACAGAATCAAATTTCTAACTTTATTTTGCTGACCTGTGTAATGTTGCTAAGTGGGAACAACATAATGGACATACATTAGTTTTATTTCCTCTCAAATTCTATAGCAATATATATATATATATATATATATATATATATATATATATATATATATATATATATGCTCTATCTATGCTGTATCAATAAGGAAACAAAGATTGCTGACCTTTTGATGAAAAATTTATACAAGTGGCGTATCATTTATACAACGAACATACTGTATATTTTATTTACATAACATACAAATATGTATATTTGACCTTTGAACAGAGTTCAGATTCATGATAGGCAGCTGTGTATTGACAGAGTGTTTACGCTACAAAATGTATGTGGCTTTTCGTGGCTATTCACAATTTCCTTGCATATTAATAAGTTGATTGATTTCCTTTTTACTTTACATTTTTCTTCAAATTGATTATATGAATATAATGCATAGTAACGATATAAAAATAAAGATGGTTTTCATCATAAAATTAGAGCACAACATAAACACATAGCTACGCCATTCACACTAATGCTGCCATTCATGTACTGGTGCTTGGAAATTAATGTGGAATATACACAGTGAAATAATGAACCAAAAGGAGGTAATTAAAATATTTTAATGTATTTATAGTTGAATAAACTCGTTATTATGCTCTAGTACCACCATAAATTTATCTACCTATATATAATAAAATCTTGTATGTGTGATTTAGTTTTTTAACATAGCTTTAACAATTTCTCAGCTGTATCACTGTAAAGATCTGCAGTGTGACAGTTTATAGTGGTCCAGTACTGGGGGATCATGCCGAGGACATGTATCATGATGTCCTGCAGAGTCACATTATCCTGACGCCAGGCCAACCAGTCCTAATACTAACCTCTTAATGCTGAGCCCCAAGTGAGGCAGATATAAGTACAATTTTTGGAAGTCTTTGGTATGAGTTGACCGGGGATTGAACCCACAAAAGGCATGTCTCGATCAACAATAACACATGAAAAAGTATCTGTGTTATTAGTACTCTCTTATATGATACCATGTTATGGACAATGGTTTGGATATGTACCATGAATGAACTATGGATGCATGCCAAAGGATATTTTCAATGGTGAGCTGGCCACTAGCAAAATGACATTTGGTCGCCCCCATCATTGCTTCATAGAAGTTTGCAAGTGATACCCCACGGCCTTGGACATTGATGTGGACAGCTGGGAAGCACTTGCTCAAGTCCAAGGCAGATGGGAGGTATGAGCTCAGTCATCAGAGATGCAAGAAAAAACAACTGCAATTGGAGGAGAAGAAAAAAGCAGACAAAAATGAAAAGCTGTAACATCATGGGACATCTCAACACACCATTTCAAGAGCAGTAGATGGAACAAAAACTGTCATTCCTAAGTGGGTATTTTAAGCAACAAGAGATGCTGTTCCTCTGTTTGCAAAATACCTAAATGAGATTGATAACTATTGATTAATGTTGAACAATCAATGACTTTCACCATCCAACACCCACCTTTTTACTAAACAATGAAGGAAAAGGAAGTCGAATGGATAGAATGTTGCTTAGTGGTACTTCTAGTTACTGGTAAGTCTAAGAAGCCTTGCTGTTTCAAAAAAGTTCACCATCTTTCTGTGGATTATTATGCAAACACAGATGCTTGGTTGACATCAGACATTTTTATGGAGTGGATAAGGAAACTCTACCGAAAACTGAAAGTGCAAGGAAGAAAAATTGCCTTGCTTGTGGATAATTGTTCTGCACACCCATGCATGAATGATCTCCAACAAGTCCATCTAATATTTCCTCTGCCCATTATGTCACTCACACAGCAAATGGATCAAGGAATTGTCCAGAATCTAAAGCTATATTTTATTTATCGAAAACTTCTTGTTCACTAAAAGCTGGCTGCAATTGATCATCAAGAAGAATTTATGAAAGATTTGATTGGGGCTCTGTACCACTCAAGGATAGCTTGGGGGTTTGTGAAGGCAGAGACCATACAGAACTGCTTTATGCATGCTTTGAAGCATGTAAATAACAACTATGTAACCATGTGCTAATGCCAACATTTAATGTTTTTCATATAAGCATGTGACAGATGCAATATTTTATTGTGGATTTTGTTAGACAAAGTTAACCAAAATATAATTTATCAATATACAAGTGTATTTCACTCTGCTTTTGTCTTTATGTACTCAAATTTTCATTGTTTGTTTTCTCAAATTGTAAATGCTACTCACTGATGACTGGTCACCACTTACTGACGAATTTAACTTGTATCTTTTTTCAGACCCCCCCAACACTTATCTCTACAGTTGCCCATGTCGACAATATTTCCTTGAGCCTAAGGATGTTCACTTAAATGGGTAGGACTATATGTGTGTGTGTGTGTGTGTGATTTATGTTCAAAATTACCCCTCACTAAAAGCCACCTGGATACCGCAACCAGCGGCCAGCATATTTGTGCAAAACTATAAAATTTACTTGTCACAAGTGGCTGCAATTTATTTTGTAATATGTATCCAGAACCAGTTTTATTCAAAGTGAGTTAAGTATTCTGATTTCTGATTCCAGATGTCAGGTTTTCGTTCTTGAAACAAGTGTTGACTAAAATACAAGTACCATTAAGATTAATATTATATCATTTACACCTCACGAGAAGCCATATTTATTCCATAAAACTGAGAAAGTTTCTAACTTTAATCCATTCAAAAAGGAAAGTACGCGTAATCTGATTATCCTTATTGCTGTGTTATGAGATCTCTGGTTTAGCCACTGTTAATTGTTAAGATTACAATTATAAACAGTTGTAACATCTGAGAAGTGGCTGTATTGATGTACAATGCACAAGTCATCAGGAAAATGATTTGATAGCCTTTATGGCTTCCCTCAGTAAGAGGTTGAGCTTGTTCACTTCCATAATTAGTGGCTATTACTACTGACAATAAATGGGAAGTTTACAAATCTGAATGGCCATGAGGTCCTATTGTTCAGGTCAAATCTGAGCACAACTAAACCATTTTGGCTTCTCGCCGTTATTGTCAAGAAATCTAAAAACAACAGGGTAGCAGGCTGCGATTAATGAATCACGTGACAATCACTGCCTTTAAAAATACATGGTAATTTGTTTAAATACAGAAAAAATCTGTTGTCATTCTTGCAGTTGGCAATTGTGATGATTATAATTGGAGGTAATTGTCAAGATCAGCATTGGCTAAAAATATATAACAAAAAAGTGTACCAGAGAAAGACAGAAAATAATGTGACAACAATTATCGCTTCCTGTACAAAGAAGGCATTTTGACCACTCTAAAAATGTTTTGTATGTATAATAATATTTGCATACAGTTAGCAACATCCGAATAAATAATTACCAAACATTAACATATCATAAAAACAGAGACGATTATTTCAAAAGAAGTTGGTTATCTTAGTCTACAACATCAGTTGAGGTGGGGAGTCGGGACTTAACAAACAATGTTTGGTAGAAAAGACTTGAATAAAACAATTTTATGTTCAAAAGACTCGAAATAACATCATAACTGATAAGGAAGTTATTTAGCAGCAATGGGAAAATGGAGGAAATGGAAAGAGAATTGTGTATGTACCAAGATTTAAATGACGTTTCTGAATGGTTTTGCAATATGCATGACAACAACCTGCTTACATAAAAATCACGCTTACATAAAAAATAAGAACTATTAATAAGAACTATTAATGTATATTAAGTTGAAAAAAGTCAATTATTATAACAACAAGAACCATTCAATAATTAATGTTACTTTCAAATGAAGATATTAAATGCTTTGAAAAATGTAGCTTTCTTAATGCATACATTAAATATACTTCTCACAAAAAATTTAGCTCCCCCTCTGAAAAGTCCCTCTGCCTTATAAGGTGTGGCTATCAGCCATCTGTTTATAAAGAATTAATTATGGTTCAGATTGTGCTGGTTGTGTCACTAATAATGTAAATATGGTAACAATGTTACAAATAGCTGTAATAAAGAGAATAAGTTCATAATAATACAAACATTTGGAAAAAGACACTAAACTCAGTGGAGGTGAACTAGATTAAAAATATTTTATTTAATGTGATGGCTTACACTAAACGTAATGCTGAAATTCCAAAACTTTTAACCATTATCATTAATCAACAGTAGAAAAAAATCAGAGAAGGTATCTATAAGAAGTAAACCTAAAATATAGGTCACAGTGACCTTGAAATGGAAGTATGTCACAGAGACACATATAACAGACACATAATAATAAAGTTAAGTGATATTAACATAAAGTACACTGCATGAGGTTATGCCATAATAAAAAAATACCAACCCCTCAAAATTACCTAGTAGTTCAAAATTCCATAGCAGTTCATAAAAACACAAAGTTGAAATATAGGTGACTGAACTTGTTCTCTTCTAATGGTGTTCAATTTCACAATTCTAGCATAAACAGTGCCTGAGAATGAAAATCTAATACAAAATTTAGTACATGCCATTGAGAAAGATTATGGGTCATAATGACCTAATTCTGCAAAGGTAGTAGTATTCATCAAGATGAATCCCATCACAGATTTTATTGGTTTTAGAGAGGATGTGTTAAAAGCATTCAAACAATTTATTTGGTCAAAAACTAAATACGAAATCTGAACCTAATAATGGTACAAAGTGAAATGAAAGTCAGTGTTCTCATTTGGTACAGATATGGTACTAACAGACATGAGTAAAATTCTCCATTATGTTGAATCTAGTATGAGTGGTTAAGACATAAACACAACCAAGGATGAAGAAATGTTAATTAATGGAAACAGTAAACGTCTTTTTTTGATGATGTAGTACCTTCTAGATGCATCAAATCTGAGCACTATGTCAGGCAAACTACAACCCACCTATTTATACCATTGGGCGTAACTTCAAAAAATTGTCCACCAAGTAAAATATTATGTTGTCATCATCTCAATACAAAAGTTTAACTCATGTTAGTAATATAGGTTACAGTGACCATTTATTGTGAAGTTGTGGGAATGATTGATAATACAATCATCTACTTCAATAATTCTAGCATGAATATAGCTAAAGAAATATGCACAATACTCAACATTAAGACCATGTCTGTGTAGTATGAAAAATGGATCATAGTGACATACATTGTGATGAGGGTGTGGCCAAGAGGAAACCACTCAGCAAGTTTCATTTTTCCAGGTATAGCAATATATTAGTTAAAAACTAAGTTAATATACAAACATCACCAAGAATGTACAACAACTGTGCATGTATACGGTTAATCCCAATATAAAATCAACTCCACAATGTTGTCTTGGACTGAGAAAGTTATAATGTTATGAGAGATTGTGAGGCTGTAAAAATGTTTTTGATATTATAAATGAAAACACAAATGCTGGGATTGTACTAAAGCTTTACTTCAATGTATATAGCTAAAATTTATTCATGCAACAACATAAAAATCACATTTAAACTTAACACTACTCAAGTCCTAAAAATATTACAAAAATCCAAAACAAGTTTAAGACCTAAACATTTCTACTTTAATCCTAAAAATGTCTTTTAAAGTCCTAAACATATATACATAAATCCTGAATATGTTGTTAAGGTCCTAAACATATATACTCAAGTCTCAAATATGTCTAATGAAGAAAGGATGGCAGACCAAGAGTATATGAATCATCGACACATGGAAGCTAAAACATGTTATCAGAAATGATACATTGTGATTTAAATCAAACAGAACAAATAAACATTGATTTACTCTTGCAAAATACAGAGAGTACAAAATATTTTTCTTGTGTAATAATTAAATTTCTCTGGATTTTCTAAATGCTATATTTTCAAGGCTTCAAAAATGTAATTGATTGTTGGCTGTCATGTATAGGCATTAGTAACAGATTGCCAAATCATTTCTTTCTAACTTTTCCGAAGAGACAATCAATCTGGCACCTACAAAGAGAGTCAAGAAAATGATATTTCAAATGAAAATAGGTATTTTATAAATGTCAATGTTTCCTAAGCAGAATCCTTCATTATAAAAACAGCTCTCCACTGGAAACTTCAGTCCAGGAACAAACCAATTACAGCCTCAAATATATTCCCGTCATCAATGTCAATGTGATTCATAACTCATCCAGCTGCAAAGAAAGAGAGGTACATGAAGATAACAAAATACACACAATGACTGACAAGTAGTAGAATTTATATGAACATATTTTGCTGATTACAAGAACTATATAACAATGAAGGTCCTGAAAATAATGCATTTGATCAATCTATATCAACTACAGGAAATATGTAGTAAAGAATGGCCTAGGAGTAATGTGGTTGATAAGATGATGCCGATTACAAGAACGTACTTTCAGTAAAGGGCATTATAGTGTGGAAGTGTTGTATTTGAAATTGGCTGGTCCATTTAAATATCAATGGTACCCTGGGAAGACATAGCTACAATGTCTGCAGTGTGACAGTTTATAGAGTTGTCTTGCAATGGGGCATCATGCTGGAGACATGTAGCGTGGTATCACATTATCCTGATACCAAGCCAACCAGTCCTAACATTAACCTCTTAATGCTGAGTGCCAAGCGAGACAGCTGTTAGTACCATTTTTGTTAAGTTTTTGGTATGACTCAACTGGGGTTCGAACACACGACCTCCCAAACAGAAGAAACATGCACAAATTTCAGAAATGCATGTACTCTTGTCATCTCTCATGTCCACTTGTGCTGGGGCATCATGCTGAGCACTGGGGCATCATGCTGCAGACAATAGCATCATGTCCCACCCAGTCACATTATCTTGACACTAGGCAAACCAGTCTCAATATTAACTTCCTAATGCTGATAGCCTAGTGAGCCAGTTGTTATTATCAGTTATAAATCATAAACCTTAAGTATGATTTGGCTGGGGTTCGAACCCACAACCTCCCACATCCAACGAGAATGGTCTAACCACTAGGCCACAGATGCAGTCACCTCGATATGGAAATACAAATAAATTAATGAGAATAACACTGTGAATAAACCATTCATTATAATACTATAACTTGTAGTATGTTATGGTCGTTCATTTTTAGTACATAGCTGTTATCATGTAACCAACATTAAATATTGGCCGATGCCTAATCTTTCATTCACTCTGGAAAAAAAACCTACTTTCTTTGATAAAAAAAATTGTTGCTAAGTTTCACTAAAATGTTTTATTTTATTTATTAGGGCTGTGCATATCTTCACAGACATCTTATACCTATGCAACATGCATGCAAGTTGAAGTACAAATATCTGTCTGTGCAAAGTATGCAAATAGCATACTCACCAACTTAGCTGTTGCCAATGTGGGTGATGTCATAATGAATATTTTTAAGTAAAAATACATCTGATAGGTCACTTTTGTACAAACAGAAATTCTGCTGATAACGAGTGAAATTAAAATGACCAACATAAATAGACACAATATATACTGATACAAAGAGAGAGAGAGAGATGAAGGTGTGGTCAGACATAATGTCAATTGGTCAGAAATAAAGACAAAGAAGTCAAAGTAGATCTGAGATAATTCACCTGGCTGATATTCATCCACTAGCAAAATGCAAAAGCAGTTAACAATGAAATCTCAATTATTAAGAAGCTTTTTGTAAATGTTACAATTAAGGTGGCACTCTACAGTTTTGTATTTAGCATAGGGTAGAATTCTTAAAAAAAAAAATTTCCCAGGGTTTTCTCACTAGTTTTACTGGCTATTTAAAAAAAGCTTTGTATATCTAAGGAATTGTTTAAAGAACCTTTAATTCTTTTTTTTTTGGTTTATGACTGATGGGTGTAATATCGGTTATAGAGTATACAGCTTGGCCTTACTCCAGATGTGCACCTTTCAAAAAAGTGCTAGCTCCACTTGCTCATTTTCATTTCCTAAACTTCAGAGGTAAATTGGAAAAAAAAAGAGACGATAACATCTTTTACATTTTATATATTTGGTAATTCATTAATTGCAATTTCAGAAGCTGGTATTGTCTAGTCTGACAAAAATTTTTTTCCTATTTTAATAGCTGCCAAGGATAGAGAACTTTAGACAAATTCAGGTTGATTTTTGGAGTCATTTTAGTTAGCAGTGTGCTAAGATCATGTACAATTTCCAAAAGTACAATATCTGAAGAAACGTCAGCCACATTAAATGAAAGTAGCATAGAGATATGCCAACATTCTATCCACTGTGAATGTTTTAAATGCAAACAACTTCACCTTACATGCATCACTCTCTAAAAAGTACATATTAACTGGTGAGCACCACCTATATTGATTTCATTATGTTATGAAAACAAATGCTTATGGGTTCTCTAGTAGAGACTTTGTTGCTTCATCAATGACTTAACGTAAATCAGCACCGCTCCAGTGGCCTAGTGGTTAGAGCATCCGCCTCAAATGCGGTAGGTCATGGGTTCAATTCCTGGTCAAATAATCAAATCATAGCAAAGACTTAAAAAAATGGTACTAACAGCTGCCTCGCTTAATGCTCAGGATTAAGAGGTTAGTGTTAGGACTGGTCAGCTTGGTGTCAGGATAATGTGACTGGGTGGGACATTATGCTACATGTCTCCGGCTTGATGCCCCACTGCTAGACATCATTATAAACTGCCACAATGCAGACATTGTAGAGATATGACTGAGAAATTTTTAAAGCTATGTTAAAAATCATAATCACATCACATCAAATAAATCAGCAATATTTGTCAAACATTGAAAGGCCTTTATTTGTCAAACATTGAAAGGCCTCTATTTGTCAAACATTGAAAGGCCTCTATTTGTCAAACATTGAAAGGCCTCTATTTGTCAAACATTGAAAGGCCACTATTCTGTGATGCAATCAGATCCTGCAAAGCTGCTTTTTCTAAAGCTGTGTAAAACTTTCTCTATTTTAGTAAAAGCATTTCATGACAATTGTAATCATCTGTAAAAATCTGAAGGATAATTCCTGTCCAATCTGCTCAAATTCTGTTCAACGATCTCTTTTAGCAGTAGCTATTTAATTTTTTTCTTCTATTTTTACCAACAGCAGTCACATTTGATAGCAGTTTTACATAATTTATAGAAGCTAAGAAACCTGTTCTACATGGATGCATTCTATCCAGTTTGTTCCAATGGTTTCTGAGAAATAATTTCAAGGATTATCAACCCCTACTAATTGTTGCCATAGTCAACAGCAAATTAATATTATTTGTACAAATTAGCAACCCTATATATCAGATTCCTCATTTACTATATATACAATTTTGATTGGCTGAGTCAGATATGATTTTGCATCTGATTGGCTGAGTTTGATATGTCTTCGGAAGCCATATTTCTGATCTGATTCTTATCAAATTTTAATATGGGTTTTTATCTTTATTACAACTGGAATGTTGGCTTACTTCATCAAGATTTTAGTCAATTCAAAAGTAATGCTGCATATGATTGGTTGACTTTCTCTCCCACTCTAAAAGGCATATATTATATCTATTGGGTTTATTATCAACAACAGTCTTGGTAGACTTTAATTATCAGCAAAAGGGACAATGTTTCTATTTTGTATTCTTTTTAATGATTTATTAGGATTTTATATTATTTATATCAGTTTTATAGAATTAGTATCTTGAAATAGTAAATTAGATAAAATCATGGGAGATAGTTTACATAGAAAGTATCCTTCCGATACTGACTAATCTAGCCTGTGTACGCCCCAAAATTATGCATTTCTTGTCAGCAAACCATCTAAATGTTTCATTGCTGAACCTTAGAACTTTGCCTCTCTCCCATATAAAAAAAAATCCCCAAATTAATTTGTGCCTCTAGTTTAGTTTAGTACTAGTGTGCTTAGCACATTATATATACTTATCAATATCAAATATATATAAATATATATGTTTTATAAAAAATAAGTAAAAAAAAATCAATACCTACATACCGTAATTTTAAAACCAGAGCAATAGACTTTTATTCTTTGCCTTAGTAAAATAATCAAATGTAAAGTTCTGTACATCACAACGCATGCAATTTTATGCTACATTTACTTATATAACCCTGAAATTACATAATTAATGGTAAAATAGTAAACAAATATTCCAAATGTACAAAATTATTTGGTCATGACAAGAAAATAGGCTTGTCTTCATATTAGATTCAATGGAGGTACACAGGGACCAAGACAAACTTTACGGGAATACCTCAATTGCTTTAACCTGGCAATGTTTTTCATGTAAAACATCTGTATCATCAATGTGTTACTTCCAGCGTTCTTTAGAAAATGTCCAAAAATGAAAACACACTGAGGGGCAAAATGGACACTCGATCATTTATAAAATTCCAGGTTTTTGTATTTTTAGTAGCAGATGCCAAATTGAACACTGGATCAAAATAATTTTAAAAATATTTAAGACCTTAATGCCAGCTAACTTTCTATTAAATTTTCATTAAAATCTGTGAAGAGGTTTTAGGGGAGAAGCAGTCAAAAGATGTATCTACTTTCAGTAATAGAAGCCATGTTAGATTGATATCCACTGCATAAACTTTTAATGCCTTCATGGCCAAATGCTCCCTGTAAAATCATGTTGCAAATTGTTTAGTTTTTTGAAAGGTTATTAATGAGAAAAGTTAATGGACAAAGCATGACAGTCAATGGATCATGCAATAAACTCACTTGGCCACATCGCTAGGCAAATTAATGAAAGTTACTTACAAGATCCTCATCCTCATCTTCATCTGATGGCATTTCTTCATCGTCTTCTTCCTTCCCCTGCACAAACCTCTGTGCTTCCTCTTTAGTTACATTACTCTCCTCACATTCAATCTTAGAAATCAATCCCTGCTTGTCTGCAACAAGATTTAAGGTGAAGGCATGGCTATAGTACAAAAAGTGCTATCTATAAGTAAAATATAATTAGGAAAGATTAAACTGAAATATCTTCAACAGTTATATTCCATGGAAGAATAATATTCACAAATTATGTTTTTGATGCCTTGATCTTGAAGCAAGTGACCTGGCTATGATACCATAATGACAGTAATGTTTTGTGTACGAAGACATATATGCACATAATAAAATGCATTTTCAGAGTGAAAACACTTAAAGACACAAATTTCAAGGCAAAAGTGAAAAAAAAAAACTGCTATAGTGCACTCAGCAGTGACCAGCTCTTGCTCACCTGCAATTTCATTAAACTGTCATCAAAAATTTATTTATGTTATCATTTTGCATGTGCATAGTTTCTGATTTCTCCAACACAATACAAAATAATGGCAAATAAAGACTTCATAATTCATGGAGCACTAAGACTGTACCTGTATATCTGTGCTAGAGTGTACAGTACTTACACAGTGCATTTGCTTAGTGACACTTATAGCCTTATTTATTCTCGAAAATAGTTCATGCAAATTTTCCTTTATTCATCTTTTTTACCAAATGGGATTCTTCGTCTTCACATTGCTGTTTTATTCACTTGGATCAACAAGTGCAACAGTTCCAAATTACCAGTGATATAAGCAATTCTATGCAATCTATATCAAGAGACACATTTGATTATAGAAGGTACACAATTAGTATATATTCACAAAACAAAAATAGTATATATTCAAATAATATAATCAGTAGATATTCACATAATACAGCCAGTATATATTCAAAAAATATTATCAGTATAAAGTCATATAACACAACCAGTATTTATGTACATAACTTTCATGCTTTCATTAAAGAATAATCATAATTTAGGTTCAAATGCTGAATAAGATCATAATCGATCCAGTTAAGCTTTCATTTCAGTTTAACACAAAATTATTAAATTGTTATTCCCATTCCTATTTTAATTTTGACATCTCCTTTTATTTAGAACTGACAGATGTCTTATTCTCCAACAACAATCCAGGCAAGTCAATCGTTTAAATCCTGAAACTGGCTTGACTAAAGAGGTGATTTTACTTTTCCTTCCAAAACAACTTCAATAATTGCATGACAAAATATGTTTCTGCATAAATTTAGTAACTTGTGTCAACTTCAAAAGAAATTAAATCTTTCTCACCAAAGATGTGACTTCAGCCTCAAATATATGTTTCACTAACAGCAGCCAAATACTTTACATAGCAACTCAGCCAACTGTCACAAACTTTTAATGTTTTCATTGCCAGATTCTTCATTTTAAAAAAAAAATAAATTATTGTCATCTTTTATTTTTTATCATAACTTGAAACTTTGGACATAGCTAACACTATCTCAGAGAGAGGGACATAGTGACAGCATTAGTATCAACTGTATCAACAATGTCATAATTCTGTGCTAAATGTATACAGGATATATCTATATGTTGTTCAAGAAAAAACAAACTGTGCAATATAAATAATAAAACACAACAATATGACAGTACTAACCTGATACAATCTTTTCCCAAAAGTCTCTCCTAGCTTTAGAAATGAGCATCTCCTTGAACTGCTTTACAAATGTGTTATACTGTCTTGGCTCTGATTTCTGAAAGAAAATTATACATCTGCATCAAGTACAAATTAAGTGTGCCTATTCAAAGCTATATCTGCCATAATCTATTTTCTCTTACCTTTAAAATAAAATCAAAACAGAAGAAAACAGAATTAAATTTGACATTTAATAACCTGTGCAATCTGCTTGTGGCTATCGCAGAAATCAAGGTCCAGTGGGAAGTGAGGTGCAAGCAGATGTTATGCTGAGATAAATGATTCACAACCGATACAATATTTTAATTGGCCCAGTTAAAGTAGTCTAGGGTGCATTATTTTATTGCCATGTTATTATTATAGTTATGGTTTTAAAGCTATTTTACAGTGTATGCCATTTAAACCCACCAATATAACTGCTGATAGAGGAAGAACTCGGGAAAATTTGATTATCCACTGACCCACAAGAAGCTACTGACACGCTTTCTCCACATTGGCTGAGGCTGAGACTGAGACTTGAACCCAATGCCATGCATTGATGCCTTTATTGTACTGACTGATACTGACTGCAGCATTAAAATCAAGAGCAACACGCAAAGTGAAACCGAAAAATTTTTACTGCAAACTAAAATCAATATTTTGTGCAAGCTAAAGATATGTTTATATACAAATTAATTAATAAAACCCCAGAGCCTATACCTTTTCTAAATTAATTCCATAGATGTTTAAGGGACAATATAAAGAAATGAATGCAGCAATCAGACACCTATCGTAAAGGCTTGATTAAGAACCCATAGATTTTTATATAATAAAACAGCCACTTAAATTGTGGAAGCAACATCCTGTATTGGCTTCTTAAAACCGACTCATTGGCTTCTTAAGACCGACTCATTGGCTTCTTAAGACCGACTTATTGGCTTCTTAAGACCGACTCGACCGAATCATTGGCTTCTTAAGACCGACTCAACTCTGGCATAACATACTTTATACTACCGTCATACTTTACCAATCTGGACGTATAAACTGTCAATGAACAATAGTTTAAAGTTTTTCTGAAAATGTATCTGCACACAGCACTGTACATCCTGGCTGTAATAAGCACAGGGCAAACAGTCGCTCAATCTCAAGGTAATATTTCTTACTAAATCAGTAAACAATGTGAACCAGTGTTACATATATGTAATTAAATTATGTGTGTGTTCCAGTATGGAGGCGATGATGTCACATGTCTGTACTGATGGTAACAGATCCTTGATCCTGAATCAAGATTTATAGATTGAATCACGGTTTATAATGTTTCCATTAAACTTCAGATTCAATTTCCACTGAATTTCTTTGTCCTAGAACTTCTATAAAGCACTTGTTTAGTTTTCTAGAGAATAAATAATTAGTTCCAAAAAATAGATGAACTTCAAAACAAACTGACAAGTGACATTACTTCAGCATGCAAGCTTTAAAATACAACTAAATCTACAAGGGAGCATCTATTGAAATCCATTGAAAATTATCATTATAATAAAATATAATACAAAAATTTAATAAAAGAAAATTGAAACTAACGCAAAAGTAATTTAATTACATATTTGTAACACTTCCCCTCATAAATGAAAAGAAAGATTTATATAATACAGATTTCTTTTAACCATATGTAACTTATACATGAAGTAAACAAAATCACAAAAGAAAACTCTTATGAATTATACCGTGTACAACAAATAATATTTCTATACACGGGAAAGTGTGCCTGCTATCCAATTGTCTTTTCTTTGATGAGAATGATGTTAAGGTTATATTCTTGCAAAAACAAACTCTATTTTAAAATCTTTGTTCTTTATTTTTCATCTTGTCGACAGAAAGGGGTTGAGATCAATATATATAACACCCAGAGAATGAACTAACTAATGTAAAACTTAAAATGCTGTAATGCCAACATTAAAGCCAAACATTCCCTCTCGACTGTTTAGTAATTTTCTTGTTGCTTAATTTCTTAGATATAAAGCACAATGAAGTTATCAGAGCTCCAAATGGCCGAGTGGTCTAAAGGACTCACCAATCCGGATCACTGCCATCTGACCTCTGGCATCTATCCTCATGGGTACGAGTCTCAGGTTTGACTAATTGGGGAGAAAGTTTGCAAGTATCTTCTCATGGGTTGTTGATTCTTCCCGGGGTTTTCAAGGGTTCTCCCTCCACCAGTTATACTGGGAGCCATGTATAGCCTATCTTGTGCTGTAACATGGTGTTATACCCTACAACACCAACAACACCACTGGGTGATCAACACCATTTCTGTCTTAATCAATACTGTTCCAACCCCAACATTACACGCATCCAAAGATAACCTAAAATATTGACTGAAATTTGGAGCTGTGGGATCCGGCAAACATTTGAGTATGGCTTTTAAATTACCAGAGGCCTCCTGACATTTTTCAGTCGAAAAAAATTTTTTTTTGTTACTCAACAAAGTTTGTCGGCTTCAGCAATATTAGAAAAATTGGAACAAAACTATCAATATTATCCTGCCATACCCAGATGCTTTTGACTAACAGGCACAGGGAATTCAGAGATAGCCTTGACCTTAGCATCATAAGGTTTAACTTTACCATGTCCAGTAATATGTCCTAGGAAAGTTACACAAGCACAGCAAAACTCACTTTTTGATAAATTCATTGTCTAAAATTCGCATCAGATGCTTTTTACTAACTTGCACAGGGACTTCAGAGATAGCCTTGACCTTAGCATCTATAGGTTTAACTTGACTGTGTCCCACAATTTGTCCTACGAAAGTTACACAAGCAGGGAAAAAGTTACTTTTAGATAAATTGTCTAATTTGCATCAGTCTTTCAAAAAATTTCCAAATCGTTGTTATATATGTCCTTTCCATATGTCATTGTATATGATAACAAGTGAAACGGCAACCCCTGGCTGTTCTGAAAGTGAGAGGTCTGTTATGTTGCTGAATGTGATGTGATGTGGATTTTAAACATAGCAATAATACATTTTCAGTCACATCACCATGATGTCTGCAGTGTGGCAGTTTATAGTGATATCTAGCACTGGGGCATCGTGCCGCAGACAAGAGAGGTGGATGTTAGTACTACTTTTGTAAGTATTTAGTATGACAGCTGTTATACAACCCACAATGTCCCAAAATGTGAGGCAAATGATCTAACCACAAGGTCACCGGAGTGGCAATGATGCTGAATAAAGCAGCCTTTGAAAAACTATGTGTCATTGTTAGAAATGCTGTTTTTTTTATAGGAATATTGGTACCCGTATATAATGTGAAATTATGTGAGTTGGACAAGGTTTGGAAATAGGCAATACCTACCTGATGGACAAATATTTTCAGAATTTTATCAGGGCTATTGCACATAATCGTAGGGTCACAACAGGACCATATCATTTTCTTCAATCATTTTTTTCTCTCAGTTATTAGTGATTGTTTTACTGACATGTTTAACATAGTAGCAGAAATTGTATATATTCTTTCATGTGAAAGGTAAATTTTATATGGTTTCATTTTATACTTTTGAATTTGAACTATCAAACACAAGTTTAAATTAAGAACCATTCCATTTATAATAATGTAATCTCTTAAAACAATTTAAAATTAAACCCAGTCCAGTTTTTTTAACTATGTTAATTCAATAATTTAGTATTCCTTCTTAGATTTAAATTCATTATTTTGGTATAAAAAAAATGTACCCATTGTAGACATTGAAACCATCAGTCTTGCTATAATGGGCCTTATGTCAGAGAGATATGGGAATAAATGGATGAAAAAAAATGTTGCAATGGGAACTGATGGTGTCTAACAGTGATGTTGATGCTGCTTATGACAATGATGATTATGATGATGATAATAAATTCCATGTTCAAGATTTGTCAGCATTACCAAACAAATTAACAAATTAATTGTAAAATGATAGAATAACAACATTTTATGTGTTTTTTTTTATTGTATAAATTATACATTATTTTTCACTAAGTAAATCCATTAACAAAAAGACCTTATTTCAGTCAGAAGTACCACCATTTTTCAAAAGCAGGAAGTTAAGCAGGTTTCCTATATAAAAGAGTTAGTGTCAAACCCTGAAATAATTGCATTTTATAGCTATATCTTGAATAAAATAATACTTAAGACTTTGATTTCTATGAAACAAATATTTTCCTGCCGACCCAACAAAAATCTTTGGGTGAAAGACATAATATCTTTGGGTGGCTATTTTGAAAAAAGATGAGTTGCTTTAATGTACCAGAAAATATTATCTTTCTGAAGCAAAATCTTCTTTAACGAAACAAGAAATTAAAACATTTTCATTCAGTATTTGGTAGAGAAGAATGTTTCTAAAAACAGTGTTTTGCTTTCAGTCAGTATGCCTGTATCAGTCTCTGACATACAAGCAATGGAATTAAAAAGGAAATACAAGATGGAATTGGTTGCTGAGGAAGCTTGAGCTTCAGAAAGAAGAGTTAGAGAGAGAAGCAAATGCAGTTGCAATTTGAAGAGAAGGGGAGAGAGAAAGAGAATAATAAACAAATGAAATTGTAGTTTGAAGAGAAGGAGATAGAGAGACAAGAGTTGTTGTTGTTGTTGTTATTGGGCTTAACGCCATTTTTCAGCACACGATAGGTGGCCAGTATTAATGGTGGAGGAAGAAACCGGGAAATCATCGGAAAGAACCACCGACCCACGAGAAGCTACTGGCAAGCTTTCTCACATATCCACATTCGCCGAATCCTAGATTCGAACTCACGCAGACAGAGGTGAGATGGCAGTGATCCGTAACGGACAGCGCTTTAGACCATTCGGCCACTCGGGGCCCCTAAAGAGTGAGAAAGATAAAACAATTACTACTTGAGAAAGAGGAGAGAGAGAGGGACAGGAGAAGGAAAAAGATAAACAGTTACAATTTGAAAGAGAGAAGGATGAAAGATAATTTCAAATTCAAATGAAAAAATTGAGCTGGTAAGTGAAAAGCTTATTTCCTCTTCACATACAAATTCAAGTTTTCACATTACAAGCAATATAAGTTCAGTGCCCCCATTTTGAGAAAAAGAATTAGATAAATATTTTATTTTTTTTAAAATGTTGCTGAAAATTACAAATGGCTACGAGAGCATTGTGTAATTTCTGGCAAGGCCCGAGATATTTATGAATTCCGGTCAGTACAACAAAGTTATAATTATAGTGTAGTTAAGGAGTGCGGTTATGAGTTAGTCCCTGAGGTTTATCAGCAAAAATTTAGGGATTCTAGAAAATCCGCTGAGGGCTGTTCCATTAAAAATACATGGGACCGGGGTCAGGCAGTTTGGAAATTGGGTATTCAAAGTGAGGTGCCCATCTGGCTTGTCAAAAAAAAATTGTCTGCCTGAGAAAATGATTAGATGCGTTTTCAGGATGTTGACATACATACCATCTAAATCAAATCACCACAATGCTATGTAAAATTGAGATCAGATTTTAATGAAAAGGAAGCTTTGCTAAAAATAAGATTCTAAACCCCTGACACGGTCTTGTTTTGAAAAAGCACAATTTTGAGTAATCTTAACACTCTTTTTTTAAAAAAATTAAGAAAAAAAAAAACAACAAAAAAGAACCTTTCAGTCTATGCCGGTTACATGTAGTATGTAGAAACGGTAATCTGTAGTGATTGGAACTGATATAGAACTTTCCTTAGGGAGTTTAAAGAGCAGCAATTAAAAGAAAGAGAGGTCAGATATAAAATGAAAGTGCCACATTAACTGACAGACAACAGAAATTGTAGGACGGCACCTGTTGCCCCCCACCCCCATCGCCCCAATGTGCGAGAGCTCAAGGGACACTCCATTTCTCCCTGTGATACACCTTATAATCTCCCATAAAATGTCCCTTTTCATATTCTGGTTATCTGTGGCTAAACAGCAAAATAGCTAAAGTTTTGACTCAAGTACACAAGCAATAAAGCCAGTGTGACTAATTAACAGTTATTATTTATCCTTGTATTTATTATTTGTAAAGGACTGCTCATTGGACCATTTGATACACAGTGTATCTAAGCACCAGCAGTTAATTGTCAAATAAATAATTCCCTTTTTTATTGTAACTTACAACATATATTGGACTTAATTTTGACAGTTCAAATCTGCAGTCACAAGTTACTGTACCTGTTGCAACTGTTTTCCCAACATTTTATGTCCCACCTTATTTCCTTAGGCTTAAGTCTTAAGGCCTGTAACACTGTTTACTGAATGAAAATATTAATTCCGATTTAGTTTTTTTGGGGTTTACATACTGCATGGTATTACTGTTTTATTCCTTCTTTTAATTTAATAATGGTAATAAATCTTTATATATATTCTGTAGAGAATATCAGGTGTTAACTGGTCGATTCTCTTTGGCAGAAATGGAGATGTTATTTTGTTTGTAGAGAAAATTACACAGCATTTACAGTGATCATTCCTGGGAATTGGTGACACTTTTTTTCATCTTTTTTTTTATGTTAGTACTGTTATAGCGATTTTAAAAAATCTGAAATATATATGAATAATTTTCAATCTTAACATTCTTTTTATTGAAGAAAAAAAATGTGTGATAATGATTTCATCCAGTGCTCGATTTA
This sequence comes from Potamilus streckersoni, assembly GCA_016746295.1. NCBI lineage: Eukaryota > Metazoa > Mollusca > Bivalvia > Unionida > Unionidae > Potamilus > Potamilus streckersoni. The sequence continues at coordinate 120,058 of JAEAOA010000879.1, forward strand.
GACATAGCGGGGCTTTAAGCTATGAAAAGCTGTTGAGGCCCTTTTTGGCATGAAATAAATTTGAGAGACCCCTTCAGACTGTGAGGCCCTAAGAATTGGGAGATATTACTAGATTGGGAGGTAGATGTGAAAAAAAAAAAAACAGAATTGGGAGTATTTTTCTCCCAGCTTGAGAATTGACAGGTATGAACTGTCCAGTCTTGTGGAATTTCGGTCAGTAAGTTCATTCAAGTCACTAGCTCTGGGCCTGTGCCTAAAAATTTTTTTCTTTGAGCACTGACCAAGACAGTACATAAACTATTATACCAGACATGTATATATTATCAGATTTGACAATAAGCTAACTGTAGCCTGCATGTAAAATGCACTGTAATTGAATCATATGAAGGAAGCTTCTAAATGTTTAAATTAATTACTTATGACTTCTGCTTTGCAGATTTATTTGTGGAGGATTTTTTTTCAACTGCTTAACCTATTATGACCGATAAAAACTTTTCTCAATGCCTTTTTACACCTTCCCGGTAATGGATATTGTTTCACACAAAAGTAGGCCCATAATTTAATATTAACTCTCAGTTTTTCAGTGTTAGATGTATATATTCAAAATATTAGGTGGTGTGTTGGGGTGGTAATAAATATATCATTTACATATAGTACGATTAAATCTCATCCTTCTTAAGTGTATTTATTGCATTGTGGTAAATTTTTAATTTTCACATTGGGCACCATCACTTAATCATTATCACATTTTTGTACAGCACACAAAAAAAAATATGTATAAATATTATGTTAAAATGCCTTTCTTTAAATTTGTAACACACAGTTCAATAGATAAAAGTTATGAGCATCTCATGGAAACAGATTCAACTTTTTAATGTGCAACCCAAATCTGATTTCCCCTGTATCATTTGCCTTGTTTCTGTTTCAGGACTGGCTAAAATTGCATCATGGGACCATGTGATCTGTTGTCTTATAAAAACTTGGTAATTTACAGAATCGTGGTATCTTCCACGCAATATAATCACTAATTGCCTACAATATGTAATTTGTATACAATACAGTCGAATTAAAATTTGTAGAGAATTACATACATAAAAAACTTTTATTTCTGGTCTCCTTTAAGCCTGATTAAAACACAAAATATTTTTAGCTGACCTAGTTCTGTACCTTAATATTGACTTCATACAATGAGTGAAAATCATTTGTCATAATCAAAGTCATACTTGGCCTGCACGTTAGTTGAATAAACATTCGATTTTTAAATTCATTTCCTGTGTGTGAATCAGATTCTTAGCTAAGGCGATATTAGTCTATTGACCTTTTTTTTCTAACTTTGTGTTTAAATATGGTGACGACGTGATCCATCACATGATTCTGATATTGTCTTCTTAGTTGTGTTAACGAGATTTCAGTGTTTCTGAGTCAGGCTGAAAGATATTCCTGTTGTTGCCATTTCAATCGAGTTTTATTTATTGAAATTATTTTCCTTGGAGACTTTCTCACTTGTATTCACCATAATTCTTGAACAAAGACATTTAGTAAATTATTAAGAATTCTAAAACCAGAATTATTTTCTTGGTGACTTGACAAGGAACTTTTGGCACATCAGCACAAATTAGTTATAGAGGACATCATCACATTCCATCATGGAACTTCATTGAGATTCAAACTTCGAATCAATTAGAACTGTTTACCATTATGACTTATATTCTTAAATTCTAGGATTAATTTTTGGATTATATTCCATAAGACCTTTTCACATTTTTACCTTGTTTTCTAAGGAAATAAATTATTTTGCTAAATTTGCAAAGCTTTTTTGGCTTCACTCTTTTCTTTGTTACTTTATACAAGCCTAGTCATGTAACAGTCTACCAAACAAGCATATACTGCCAATAGCCACTATTGCCACTGTCAATAGCTATTACTACATGTTATATTTGGTATTAATCACAGATAAAGTGTCATATATTTAATGCCGAAATGATTTGTAGTTTGATGACTACATCTGAAAGCAGCAGATCACAGATGATCTTTAATCATAGCAAAGCTTAGGTGATCATTTAATGCAGATCCAAGCAAAGTTCCATCTGCTAAATCAATAACAGATGCTGATTAATTGATTATTGCAGGTAACCATTCCTGATTTGACAACACAAATCATTGATGTGATTCTTTTAGCAAACAACATTCCTTACCTTCACACATTCTTTGCGTAGAGTCTTGAGACAGTCCATGGCCTTCTCATAAAATTGGTCTCCAAATGAATCAACAACCAGCTGTTTGATTCTCTTCTGCATTTGTTCACAAGCTGTAAAAGTTAGCAACTGGTTTAGTTCTCTTTTTATTACTATCATTTTATTTACCAGTCTTACCAATAAATTAGAATTAAAGCAACGATTACAATTTCTCCCATTAATGTAAATGTTTTAATGGGTTGCTATTTCTGGCCATTGAAACAAGTTATAACCTATATACAGTGTTGTGTAATGGCAGAAAAATACAAGCAGAATTGACCAGTGTTTCAAATCAGTATTCTTAGTATAATATCAGACATTCATTACTTGAGAAGCATCTCTGTGACTCTTATGTGCAGTCTGTTGCAGAAAGTCTAATTTCTTGTGATACAAATATTTTCTACGTGTGGAATATTTTGGTTAATTAGACAGGTTCAAGACCGGTCAGGTAATTTCATTCATCACAACCTTTAAATAACTTTATATATAAATATTATATCAATATATACAAATATATATATATATATATATATATATATATATATATATATATATATATATATATATATATATATATATATATATATATATATATATATAATATATATATATATATAATAATATATAACAATATTAATACAATATATATAACCATATATATATATATATATATATATATATATATATATATATATATATATATATATATATATATATATATATATATATATAGATGCAATAAACTGACAACGAACAGTACGAAACTAGTAACTAACTAGCCTAAGCGCTTTCGACTCTTAATGAGTCTATTTCAAAGGCAAATACAAAACATATATACGATAAATAAATAAACACAAAAACGTTGTGTTTGTAAACCTCTACATGGCTGTCTTCACATGTGCTAAAACTATAAATACAACCAGCTTGTATAGACTAGATGCGGAAACTGAAAACGTTGTATAATTCCCTAAAAGTCTACAAGCCAAAGCGACATCTTTTTTTACTTTTTGTACATATGTAACGCAGATTATATCCCAGATATTTGATTCTATACCGGATATTCTTATAGTAAAAATTGAAGGATAATAAGAAGATTTAGAAAATGTTAAATTTTACTAGTGCATAGTTTTCATTTTCTAGTCTTCTTGGTTTAGACTGCTTGGTTTCAATGTTCTAAGGCGGCGTATCCAGTATGATTCCTTTTCCTTACTGGTTTCGGAATTCCAGCTGTGGTTGTTAGCAATAGCGATAAGTATTATATCACTGAAATTGTGGCCAGGGGAGGAGAAGTGTTCTGCGACCAGGCTTCTGTACAGCTTTTTTGTCATCCAATCAGATCTATGAAGGTTTATCCTTTTGTGTAGCTTTTCAGTTTCTCCGACGTACTGAAGGCCACAGATCTTACATGTGATGAGATAAATCACATTCTCTGTTTTGCACATTTTGTTTGGACCATGTATGTTTAGTTTTTCTTTTGTCACTGTGCTAGTGAATGTCTTGGTCTCTATCATATGTTGACAGGTTTTGCATCTTTCGGTCCTGTATTTATGTCGTGCTACTGTATCCGTTCCATTGTTTCCTTCTTATACTTAAATTGTTGCCGTATCTCTTAGAATGGAGACGATGTCTCAACAAATACAGAAAACATTCAAAACTTTACGCAATGAAACTGATGCCTTAATTCCCCTAAAGTATTATTGCACTTTCTTGCATCATTTCCTCGAAACAAATACAGTCACTAAAGGTCTTCAAATTCATGTGAAACCGCAAATTATTGGCAAGAGTTCAAACAGATTCAACAAAAGATGGAATAAAATAACTCACGACGCTTCCATGAAACTCATAGTTCTACTTAGTAAAAACGTAAATCATCAATATCTAGCCAAATCAGCAAACACTGAAGAACTAAAACATCAGCTCAATTCCGTCTCAACAGAAGAACAATTGAAAACGTTTTACTCCAAATTAAATAAAGATGAAAAAAGACTCTCTTCGAAACTATACAAAGTCAGAGATAGAAAACTTAGAAGTTATGATCTACAACCAAAGGACTGTTGTGAAGAAACTTCAATTGACGATATTTCTTCTAAAAACAACTGTAAGAAGAAAAATCGCCGCAAAAGGAAGAATCACAAGCACCTTGTAACAAACACTAATGCAACTGTTACTAACACAGTAGTCAACATCTCCAATTTAGAACTTACTGATGCAGAAATAAAACTTTTATCGAAAAGTTTGAGTTTCTGTCCCCGTCCAAAAACATACGACAGAGGGAAGCTTAAGAATGACACCAAAGAGTTCATCCGCCGACTAAGATTTCAAAGCTCATTTTGCCTTGCAACCAACAAACAAATCAAAGGAAAATATAAGCTGCGACCAACCCACATTTAGAAAGAAAAGTAACTGGACCCCACCAAAAAGTTTAATTCCGAATCTGGAAGCCTTTATCAACTCGGTTGAAAACGATCCTTCCAGACATATTAACCATACTAACAAATATTCTAATTTGACAAAAGAAGAAACAGATGCCCTGCACTCACTGAAAAGCAGAACAGACATTATAATTAAGCCTGCAGATAAGGGTTCCGCTGCTGTCATTATGAATAGGGAAGACTACATTAGTGAAGCAAGTAGACAACTAAGTGACGCTAGGTTCTACCAAAAACTAGACCATGATCCAATGCTGGAATATGCAAAAATCATCGCTAATGTTATTGACGAGGCGTACAAAAGCAGACACATAGACCAGCAAACGAAAAATTACTTAAGCCCTGAAAACCCAAGACAGGTAGATTTTATCTTCTACCCAAAATCCACAAACAACAAAACCCTGGCAGACCTATAATCTCAGGTAACGGGCACCCCACAGAAAGGATATTAGAATATTTAGATCATTTTATGAGACCACGTGTCCACAAATTACCATCATATCTTCAAGACATGACAGATTGTCTCATAAAAAGCAAAGCTAGTGAACCATTACTGCCAGATACATTACTTGCTTCCTTAGACGTCACATCTTTGTACACAAACATACCGCACAACGAAGGGTTACAGGCATGTAGCGAAGCATGGGAAACAAGAACTGTAAACAATCCACCCACACACTTCTTAGTCCAACTCCTGGAGCTTGTCCTAAAACTCAACAACTTTGAATTTAATGAAGAAAACTACCTACAAATCAATGGAACTGCAATGGGTACTAAAATGGCCCCTTCATATGCCATTTTCATGGGAAAACTTGAGGGTCAGCTCTTAGCATCGGTTCAGCGTACACCATACCAGTGGGTACGCTTTATCGATGATAAAGAAATGAAGTGGCAGTATGGAAGAGAAAGTCTGGATGACTTCGTATCAAAGGCAAACAACTTCCATCCTGCAATAAAATTCATGGCAGAAATGTCCAACTCAAACCATGTTTTCCTGGACACTACAACCAGACTAGTGGAAAACAAATTACACACAGACATCTACTCGAAACCAACCGACAAACACCAGTATCTACTCCCAACCAGCTGTCATCCAAAACACTGCATTAAGAACATTCCATATAGCCAGGCACTGAGGATACGCAGAATTGCTCCGACGATGAAAGATTCCTAGAAAGGTCTAAAGAACTGGCTAAACATTTAATTTACCGAGGCTATGACAAAGACCTGATTGCGGAGGCAATCCAAAGGGCCAAACAAACAAACCGTGATGACCTACTCAGATATGGACAGAAAGAAAAGGTTGATAGGATACCATTTATTCTGACCTATCACCCAGACAATCCTAAAGTAGGTAAAATCATCGCAAACCACTGGCCAACCGTGCAATCATCAGACATACTAAACCTAATACTTCCGAACAAACCTGTAGTAGCTTACCGGAGACCAAAAATCCTAAAGGACATCCTAGTCAGGGCAAAGCTAACGCCAATCGCTAGTCAAAACCAACCTAGTCAATCTGGACCCTGTGGCGATAAAAGATGCAAAACCTGTCAACATATGATAGAGACCAAGACATTCACTAGCACAGTGACTAAAGAAAAACTAAACATACATGGTCCAAACAAAATGTGCAAAACAGAGAATGTGATTTATCTCATCACATGTAAGATCTGTGGCCTTCAGTACGTCGGAGAAACTGAAAAGCTACACATAAGGATAAACCTTCATAGATCTGATTGGATGACAAAAAAGCTGTACAGAAGCCTGGTCGCAGAACACTTCTCCTCCCCTGGCCACAATTTCAGTGATATAATACTTATCGCTATTGCTAACAATCACAGCTGGAGTTCCGAAACCAGGAAGGAAAAGGAATCATACTGGATACGCCGCCTTAGAACATTGAAACCAAGCGGTCTAAACCAAGAAGACTAGAAAATGAAAACTATGCACTAGTAAAATTTAACATTTTCTAAATCTTATTATCCTTCAATTTTTACTAAAAGAATAACCGGTACAGAATCAAATATCCGGGATATAATCTGTGTTACATATGTACAAAAAGTAAAAATAGATGTCGCTTTGGCTTGTAGACTTTTAGGGAATTATACGTTTTCAGTTTCCGCATCTAGTCTATACAAGCTGGTTGTATTTATAGTTTTAGCACATGTGAAGACAGCCATGTAGAGGTTTACAAACACAACGTTTTTGTGTTTATTTGTTTATCGTATATATGTTTTGTATTTGCCTTTGAAAAAGACTCATTAAGAGTCGAAAGCGCTTAGGCTAGTTAGTTACAAGTTTCGTACTGTTCGTCGTCAGTTTGTTGCATCTATTTTAATTAATCCCTTACACACGTGATGCCTATATATAAGAATATATAAAGAATACAAATCATATGGCGAATAACAACCCTCTCAAGCGTACTGGATCCACCAAGGGATCACATTTGTCAGGGATTAATTAAAATAGATGCAATAAACTGACGACGAACAGTACGAAACTAGTAACTAACTAGCCTAAGCGCTTTCGACTCTTAATGAGTCTTTTTCAAAGGCAAATACAAAACATAGTTACGACAAACAAATAAACACAAAAACGTTGTGTTTGTAAACCTCTACATTTCTATCTTCACATGTGCTAAAACTATAAATACAACCAGCTTGTATAGACTAGTTGCGGAAACTGAAAACGTATAATTCCCTAAAAGTCTACAAGCCAAAGCGACATCTATTTTTACTTTGTGTACATATGTAACGCAGATTATATCCCGGATATTTGATTCTATACCGGTTATTCTTATAGTAAAAATTGAAGGATAATAAGAAGATTTAGAAAATGTTAAATTCTACTAGTGCATAGTTTTCATTTTCTAGTCTTTTTGGTTTAGACCGCTTGGTTTCAATGTTCTAAGGCGGCGTATCCAGTATGATTCCTTTTCCTTCCTGGTTTCGGAACTCCAGCTGTGGTTGTTAGCAATAGCGATAAGTATTATATCACTGAAAGTGTGGCCAGGGGAGGAGAAGTGTTCTGCGACCAGGCTTCTGTACAGCTTTTTTGTCATCCAAACAGATCTATGAAGGTTTATCCTTATGTGTAGCTTTTCAGTTTCTCCCACGTACTGAAGGCCACAGATCTTACATGTGATGAGATAAATCACATTCTCTGTTTTGCACGTTTTGTTTGGACCATGTATGTTTAGTTTTTCTTTAGTCACTGTGCATATTTTTTAGCTTTCTTTGCTGAACCTTCACAAATTTAAGGCATGATGAAAAAAATCCAGTGAAAGGCTAAGGACAAGTTTTAGAGAAGGGGAAATAGTCTTCATCTCTGCTGGAATGATCGTAGGTACAGCAAACAAGACAGAAGACAACAGAATATAATCACACTGTTCCAATGTAATTTACACTGAATACAACTGGATATAATCCTTCTGTTCCAATGTGATTTACATTGAATACAACTATATATATATATATATATATATATATATATATATATATATATATATATATATATATATATATATAATAACAATGTCTCAATGCAATTACACTGAAGACAACTGAATATAATCACACTGTTCCAATGGAATTTAACAGAATAAAACTGAATATAATTTTTGCCAAGGCAGGTTACACTGAATACAACTGAATATAATGCATTGCAATTTACACCGAGTAAGAATGAGAATAATAACACTATTCCAATGTAATTTACACTCAATACAATATAATCCCAATATTCCAATGTAATTTACACTCAATACAATTGAGCATAATCACACTGTTCTGATGCAAGTTCTACTCAAGACAATTGATATAATCATAATTATTCCAATGTAATTTACATGGAAGACAACTGAATATAATCACACTTTTCCAATGCAATTTATACTAAAGACAACTAAATATAATCTCTCAGTTCTAGTACAATTAACCAAAGAAATGTCATATTACAATAACAAAAAGATGTTCTGATATTTAGGACAACAGCATTTTACATATTTTTCTCCTATACCTTAAGTTTCAAATATGTCCTTTGTCCAAATTATTGGTATTTTAAAAGAATAAATAATGATCCATTTAATGTATATATTGTAAAAGTTGGTGTTGCATTACATTGAAGTCCAACATCTGACAGCTTAGGAAAAAATGTCACTTTAAAGACCATTTGCTGCTACGGGGCTTAATGCCATTTTTCGGCACATGACTGGCTATACATGGCGGCCAGTATTAATGGTGGAAGCATATGACTGGCTATACATGGCGGCCAGTATTAATGGTGGAAGAAGCCGCAAAACATACAGAAAGTACCATCCAACAAAGAGAAGCTACTGGCAAGCTTTCTCACATACCCACATTTGCAGAATCCGTAACTCAAACCAATGAAAATAGAGGTGAGATGGCAGTGATCCATAATGGATAGCATTTAAGATCACTCGGCTCCTCAGGGCCAATATTGCCATTTTTGAACAAAAGCAATTAAAAATTATTTATTAAAAATATGAATTGTATGTGTTTTATCTACACATTACAGAAGCAGTGGGAACCAGACTACTGGAGAGAGAACTTGTTATACTAGTGCAATAATGTCTGAATGAATATTCACCTTAGAAGTAAAACACATGCATGCAACTGACAATTCATTATCTTACTGAAGTAATCATGTGACTTTATGCAAATGAGGTGATATAGCAATAAATGCCACGTTTCACCTAAGGGGGAAACAGTGAGAAATAAAAGATGGTATTACTACTGGGGTTAGAACAAAAATCTTAGGATCTCAAATCTACAAATGAGAGTGCAGGGAAACAATGAAAAGGTTTCAAGTTGGTCCACTGCGGCTTTCTTGTCTGTGAATAAAAATCGGATGCTTTAATTGCTATTCCATTGTTCAAGATGTTTTTAGAGAAATATTTAAGTGCGGCTCATATATTTTTTTTTGTCCACATAAAAATGCATAAAAATTTTTTATATTCAACTTCTAAAATAAAAAAGGCTAAGAAATATGAGATTCAAGAATACATCTCAAGTCCAAATCAGAAATTCCTCCTCAATGAGATCACTTGGAGGAGTATTGGAAAAAAAAGTTTTAGTAAGTTTTACTTCTCCTAGCATACTTATTGATCATATTACCATTAGGAATATAAGCCTCCCAAAGAAAAAAAAACAAAATCATCTTTTCTGTCTACTATTTTATAAAAGAGAGAGAGAGAGAGAGAGAGAGAGAGAGAGAGAGAGAGAGAGAGAGAGAGAGAGAGAGAGAGAGAGAATGACAATAACTCTTGTCCTTCAACTCTACTTGCCATGTGCAGATTGCACTAGTTTAAGCTAAGCGAAATGTCATGTAACAGGTAACAGGAGGCTCATTTAGTTGGGAGGATGGGAGGGTAATTTCAACATTTAATTTCAACATGCCTGATTTCTTCATTCTTTTCAAACCTAGACAATTAAAATTTGCCAAGCAAGCAGGTATAATTTTTATATTTAATCAAGATATTAGCTGTAAAACTATTCTTTTTTCATTTTAGAATCTGTGTATAATGTATCAGAAGAGAGGCTGACTAAATGTATTGAATACTGAGCAATAACAGGTCATCTTAAATACAGAAAATAAAAAATTAGATTTTTTTGTATGAATCAATCAAATTCCATGAACTAATGTTCATAGCTTCTCAATGGCAGCAAGAGAATGTAGTTTTGTTTTGAAAATGGTTGAGGTGACAATGGTAATAAAGAAAATGGGTTAAGATTCATTTGTAAAGAAAAATATTATAGATAATGTATATATGAAAATCAGGAGTTAAATATTGACTTTATTCCTCTAGCAGATAACCAAATTCAGCTGGTTCATCATACATAACTACACTAAACAAGGAAGATGCTAATCCAATTTGGCTGATTTAAAAGACATAATTCCCCTAAATGATGTTACAAGAATCTCATAACCAAATTCTGCTGATTAAGAACTACACTAAACAATGATACCAGGAGATAACCAAATTCCAATTAAGTTATACCAGTACAGAGCTGGATGTAAAATTTTCTTTAATCCAACAATAATATTTATCATTATGGGACTTGATGTTCATTTGTTGTTTTGAGATTAATGCCATTCCTCAGTGCAAGATAAGTTAAAAAAGGATATGCATTGCAGACATTAAAACTGGTAGAGGGAGAACTGTGGAAAACCCCAGAAAGAACAAACAACCCATGGGAAACTACTGGCAAGCCTTTTCATACATACACATTGACTGAACCCATGCAGAGGTGAGATGGCAGTAATCAGTAAAGGTGATCACTTCAGACTACTCTGCCACCTGGAATAATTGTGTAAAAAAAAAAATAAAAGTGGATCAGCTCAACAATCAGGAGTCATAACTCAGGTAAATGATGATGAGGGAATTTAATTTGATGGCCCATTGTTTCACATTTTTAACAACAATAATGACATTTGAATCAACAATGCAATCATTGTGTACCAAAAGTCCCCCAACAAAGAAATATTGTCCATAAGGCAGTTTTCAATCACAACACTATTCTTTAAATGTAATACTAATTACTTCAAAATTTATGCAATTTTCTTCAATTTTCTGGGGCATTTTCAGGTCTTTGCAAAACTGTAAATTTTCATATTTACTTAAACTCATCAAATGGAGGTGGGTGGGGAAAGGGTACCATTGCTTCCACACACAGAATATTGTTCATCAGGTAATTAATTTTGTGCAGAAGCCATAAAACCCATGAAAAATGTCAATACTAGAACAATCATGAATTGTCACTGTATCTCCCTAAACTATAAAAATAGATTAAATATGGTAAAGTGAATAATCTGCCGATAAACACCAGCTGATGCTGTTCAATTTTCAAGCCAATAACTGAGATACCTTGTTCAAATTTGTCTTCATCCCTGGCTCTGATCAAGGTTAGAAAATCCTCCACAGGACTTGTTGTTCCAACCTAAAAAATATTTATCACAACGATATTAGGGTTTGATTGAAATGTTTATTCATATGTATATAACTACCTCCAACTACAAATGTGGTGCCAAATATAATCATTTCAAAGTCAAGTTCAACTGCAAACTGAAGTGACCTATCAAAGAAATATAAGCAACTAAAATAAATTCAACCAAAACCATAAAAACCAATTTTCTTTTCCCTGTTACCTTGTCACAAAGAACAAACAGTCAAACAAGGATGTACAGAATTGTTTTTTGATTCATAACGGTCTATACACTACATGCATGCATGCCAACCCCTGATGAGGAAAAAGTGTAATCCAAGTATAAAAAAAATAATCTGAGCAGAAAAAGAGTAATCCACATATAAAATTAAATCTGCATATGTACAAAATGATTTATTTACCCCTTTACATTTTAACATCAATTACTGCTTCAGGTTTTTATATTTTGAGCTTTAAAAACCCAAGACAGTTCTGCCAACATATGTTTATTCAAAACATTATCAAACAATTAGAAAATGTTTTATCCAGTGGAATCTGCTGTTAATTCTGGTAATGAAAGAAGAGTGATCTGACCTTGCCCATTTTCATTGTCAAAGTTTTTTACACCGACTGGGTACAACTTTTTGTCATTGTAATCACTACACCTGTTTGTTGCGATAATAATGGGCCCAATTTTCATGGCTTATGCAATTTTAAGTGACCTTCTGCCAAACACTTAACAATCTTAGATGATTTTGCTCTTGCACATGCATATTTTCTGCAATTTGGCATCAGGAAACATCTGTTTGAACAAAGGACTAAAGTTGTATTCTACCACTAGGGGTAGTCAGTGTTCTATTAAGAACTCAGTAAATAACACCCTGTATTTATAAAACTCGTTTCCACAATTTAGTTCTGCTGTAATAAAACAAGTTACCTTAGTACTGGAGCTAACAAAACAAGCTAATTCAAGGCGTCTTTGTTTTACACTATGACCAATAATAAAATCCTTTACACACAGCCTGCAATGGGCATGAAGCTGCCATAGAATGGCACTTTATTGTGTTATTCATGTATTCATCTTAGAGTCATTTTTTCTTTCTTTTTTTCTAATCCATATGTGAAATCATTTGAGAAACATTTTTGCTGTAACATAAGCATCAATTAGAATCAATCGGACTTTTCACTTTTACCGCCAAATAGCTAAAGAACAATTCTGTACCTCATAAGATTTATAACAAAGAATATGTGAGCAAAGATTAAAACTTATAAAACCAATCTATTCTGTTCTAAGCCAAACAGCTGCTATAAATCAAAATCGATGCAAAAACTTTGAAAGTACAAACCAGCATGTTTCTTGGAAATAGGGCAGCTGCTATAAATAGAACATAACATTGTTAAGAAAGTCACCGTTAGTCTAAAGACAAGTGTACTTTTATGTCATTGTTACACAGAAGCTGCCGTTTGTAGAATATGTTCTGTGCGATTAGCGAGATGTTAATGAAAATGAAAAAACAAATTAGTTTTTTGGGAAAGGGGATATGCAAAAAAAGCATAGTCCAAATACATTTACGTGTAAGAAGTAATTTAGTGAAAAATAGGGTAATGATTACGCCAAAAGCATAATGGTTGGCATGTATGTGCATGGTAAGAAATCCAAAAGGTGGTTTAGGAAATAGATGGCAGTAAAAAATGGAAGCCGAACCCTTATCAAACTGTTAAGGGCAAACTCTTATAATGCTATTGCAAACTGTAAAAGTGACTACAACAATTGTCTTTTCAGGAGGTTATGGTATCTCTTATCTGAATCACTCTTACTTCAGTCACTTTGGCTCTGGCAATATCTTTCATGCCACCCTCCAGACTTGCATCAATACGACGATGTTTAACGGCAGGACCTGCATCTCCACCCTCACTGAAGTATAAAAAAGCTACAATTTTAAATAATTGTGCATCACACTGTGAGTTAACACAAAAATTACTAACTACCTCAGGACTTAACTCTGCAACCTCAAAGAAAATCAAAACAGAAATCGCAATGTCAAAAAGCAGTATATCACACCATAAAATAACACATAAAGCAGTATATCACACCATAAGATAACACATAAATCACTGGGTGACCATGTGGTCTAAACTACTTGCCTATAACAATCACTATCTTCTCACCTCTGTCCATGTGGTTTCAAGTTTTAGGTCCAGCAAAATTTATGTGAGAGAGCTGCTAGTAGCTTCCAGTGGGTCAGTGGTTCTTCCCCGAGTATTCCTGGCTTTTTTCTCTGCCAATTACACTGGCAGCCATATATCTTGCACTAAGAAATGGTATTAAACCCAAAACAGCAGCAAATATACCTGAGGCCTAGCCTCTCCACCTCAATGAAGTTCAAAACTGAAATCAATTTTTAATAATTGTACATCTCACTGTGAAAAAACACAAAGGTCATGGAAAAACATAGGATGGCTTTCCTGATGTGTAACTCCAAAGTTTGTGACATCATTTGCGAAAAACAATCTAAAGTATGTGCTGCAAAATAAAACGTATAAACTTTTTATTCCTAGAATAAACAGCTATTGCCAATTAAAGTGACTTAGTCCAAATATTCTAATGCAGTAATGGATGCATCATTATAAAGGGTGTACCTGTCAATGACAAGTTTATTGTTCTCTAGCCAGCGTGTACACATTCAAACACTGCATTAGAAATGTCAGTATTCACTTTATATGTAATATCATCATAATTATTTTATTAACCTGATACACATTTTCCAGCAATACATCTTATTAAGGTGATATCTGCAGGTCTGAGCAAAATTTTTTTTAACCACTAGTCAAGGACAAGTGGTTTTAGAAAATTTACTAATCCCAACTTTCTCTTCACTAGTCCCACTTTTTTTTCACTGCTCTCAAAATGGTAATCACTTAATAAGAGTTGATGAAAATTATGTACTCAATCCATAGAAAAACAAAATAAAATACAACATAATTATTTCTTAAAAGAATTTAAGTTTTCAAAAACATTTGTTGTTATACATTTGGCTTCATCATGTTTTAGCTGATGGATTTGAAAATATATCCATGTATATTTCTTCCACCTGCACCAGCACTAAGCCAGCAGTTAAAAGCTGTGTCTGTGTTCAAGTCCTCAAGCTCTGGTCCGTTTACAAAAATGTTCACTTTGTGAATTTCCTACCTGTGCCAGTTTTGGATATTGTTTGCAGTAACTGCAAAACATCTTTCCTTCTGAGTCAATATATTCAAGCCAGGGATAATAATCAATCCAATGATGCTGAAAATTTCTGTCTCTTAGTAGTGTCATATTTTACATTTTTTTGCATTCACAGATTGTCACTTATACCTCTGTGGAGCAATAGCCAACGCACACTCAGTGTCCGTCTTATGTTTTATCCGTCCATTTTCAAACAAATTTACCTTCTCCAAATCATCATTATTAGTTTCCTTACAAAAATAGTTTTACAGATTCATTCTATCCACAGAGTATCCATCAGCTTGCTTAGTAACTACTTCTAAAGAAATCATAACATCAATTTTCTCTTTTAAATATGAACTGAAACCGCTCATTATTTAGTGTACTTGTTTTTCTTCAAACACAATATCACAAGTGGAAGTTAATCATCTGTATATGCAAGTATAAATTAAAGAATCATTACTGTCATTTAATCAGTTCATAAAGGAAACCGACAATTATGTCAGTAAAATACCTATCATTAGTTTAATTACAGTGACTTGCTGGATTAAAATCATAGTGAGTTGCTTGTCATGATCCAGTCCTGAGTTTCTTCTGACCCTTGCCACCCCATTTTTGACATTGAGACATTTATATTTGGGTGTAGGGTCATAGTCCATTCCCTATCGAAAAGTTGGAATTCGCCAATACCATTTGGTGTTGGCATAGAGTAGCCGCTTACGAATCGGCCTAGCAAACTTAAACCTTTAATCGTGATATACCTGCATGAAATGGATAGGAATATTATTTATTTTCTCAGATATTATGAGGATAACATTTGTTATAGCTTTAATCCGCTGACAGAGTGGCTGAAATAATAGTGCTGATGAAATTTGACCTGGAACTCGTCATTTGCATCCCAAGTCACATGACTACACAAATCTCGCAACTGACATGTCAATGACTTCAGGGTTCAAATTGTCATATGATATCAACAATTAACCATTTCTAATGTTGCTGTGGGAAAACAATCGAACATATAACGAAGTCACATCATATTTACAACACTGCTAATTGATCATGCTGGATTTCTTTCAACATGTTTTGATTTGCCGATAATTTGGTCGCTTAGCCCAATATGCAGGCAATCAGTAAAAAGATGTAAATGTATAGATGAAGAGGGGCTAGAATCAAGTATTCAGTACACCCGAATGGCATGATTGGCCAAATAAAGGTAGATATAGTGATTAAAATATGAAAATAAGGACTATCCTGACATTTTACAAAAGCACTTATCCTGGACTAGCAACTTGGAAAATTTTACTTGCCCGACTTAAAAAATGACTAGTTCTATAATGAAATGTGAAATATAAAAATAGAAAAAGAATTCTCTATTTATGACATTGTGAGGATTGTACTGGGATTTCACAACTGATGAAGGAACAATGCAACATATTTACATCCATAACAGTGGCTTTAAATGACCCATTTATAATATGTGATACTTTACTCTGCTCTGGCATTAAAATATCAATTAGTGACAGGATCTTTTAGCCTGATTTAAAGTTAGTATCATACAATAGCACTTAAACATTTTAGGAAACAATTAGCTATAAGCACTGACCACATTATGCACTGAATCATGTTATATTCAGAACCATGATAGGATAGCTCTAAAGGTTAAAGGTTGCTTAAAGGTTAATTAAAGTGTCAAATATGAAGGATCATTTTTTCCAGTTGGGGATATATACGTGCCAATTGACTTGAAAGATTAACAAGTCAGCTTTTGCTATCAACCACTGTTTGAATCACTTATATCACAATAAATACAGCATCATTATTTGCTTTATGCTCATTAATGATTGCTCAGTTTCTCGCAATTAGTAATCAGTATTGTACAATAACTCAGATCTTGGCATAGGGTATTCTTTGAAGTCAAAGCTTGTTTGATCACTTTTAAAAGCAAATCAACACACCCATGGTTTTACTGTGCCACAGAAATATGAACGATGTGACCCTTCACAGCAGGCTAACCTGGCCTATCCTAGACAGGATTTGAACATGAATCCCCAATATTGAATGTTCAGCGTGCTAACAAAAGCCACTGTGACTCCCACCTGTTGCAAAGAAAACCAGGAAACTGGGAGAAAACTAACAACTTTGTATGGAGGACCTCTTAACTTTGAATGTTTTAGAATATGACAACAAATCCAAGACTATTTAAAGTGTCATAATGGAGAGTTACCTGCTTGCTGTACTGTCTCCCATCAATGAAATAATGTCACTTACTCTTCTTTAAATATATCTTCTCCAGTTTTCTGATCCTTCTTTTTCACAACCTCCAGTTTGAAGAGCTTTGGTAATTTTTTGACACTTTGTTCACAAGCTGCAACAATCTCCTGTGGTGGTTTTAGAGAATTAGCAACCAGGGGAGACAATTCTGGTAGAGGCTCATCTGGGTTTAAAGCTCGGTGTTGCATACACTGAAATTAAAAAGGCAATAAAGTAATAAACTTAGACAACTGCTGGAAGTAAGATGTGAGCCTTACCATATTCTGATATGTATAATGGAATGGACACCTTTTACTGTAGAACAAAACCATCAAATTTTCCAGGCTGAATCTTTTGAAAGGATTATAGAACTAAGCTACATACAATGTGAAATGTTAAATCAATGTATCAAAAACTACATTGAGTACCAGCCTTATTCAGGAACAATATCATGCTTGAAAATGTCAACAGTTTTTTTTTAACACTTATTGAACTAAAATCATTTAATTCTGCATCA
This sequence comes from Potamilus streckersoni, assembly GCA_016746295.1. Taxonomy (NCBI): domain Eukaryota; kingdom Metazoa; phylum Mollusca; class Bivalvia; order Unionida; family Unionidae; genus Potamilus; species Potamilus streckersoni. The sequence goes on from JAEAOA010000879.1 coordinate 137,640, forward strand.
AGTTTCTTTCTGTGACACAACCAAATCTAACACTTTTAGAGTGGTTACTATTACATATCATTCTGTCATCTTTACTTTTAATCTATAAAATAATCCACTCCAGTGGAACAAATCTGATTGATATACCCATAAATATTCAATATTTAATACCTATTATTCTAATCATTTTTTCTTCACTATTTCTTTATTCTCATCTACAAAACATTAAGACTAAAGAACAGTCTCAATCACTCAAAATAATGTTATTTTGAGCTATTTACTGATTGTTAGTGTGTGCAGTATTTATGTAGCTAGTGTAAATTAATAAATAATTGCTCAACAAAGTATACTTTATGTACGATCCAAAATGGCAGACAACAGCAACTTTAATCAACAAGACTTTGAATTATAAAATCATCAGGACTTCGAAGTTTGAACATCCCAGTCACATGAAGAAAGTTTTTCTTGGTAGAAAAAAAACTTGAGTGTAAGTGTACATTTAAGTGTATTATTCTTAAAAAAAATACAGCATATCTACAAATTTTGTGTCCATCGGTAAGCAGTCTTTTTTTTATAATTTACCACACAAATAGCAAGAGTATTGAAAAGGGATAATGCAAGTTTTCTGGTATTTCCCTACCAATGACAAAGACAAGAATTTTTTGTTGTTGTTGTTATTCTTGTAAGGTTTAATGCCATTTATCAGCACAATATATGTTATAGTTGGCAGACATTATAAATGGTTGAGGATGAACCCGGTAAAAACATTGGAAATAAAAACTGACCCATAAAAAGCAACTGGCAAGCTTTCCCACATACACATATTGGCTTAACCCAAGACTTGAATCAACACAGTGTAAGATGACAGTGATTCATAATGGCGTAATGGCTTTAGACTTTAGACCACTCGGCTTTACTGGTTAGGCAAATGAATGTGGCTAAGAATCTAAGTACATAATAAGAAATCTTACAAGATACTTGACAATGTACACAACTTTCACTTTATAGATTGTTGGCATCCACCTCCAACACTACCCAAGACTATAAAGCTGAAGCATTGGTAGCTTTCAACAAGGAGGAGAAGAGATGCTGCCCTTTTGGATCCTTCCCCAATCAGTTCAAATTATGGAAATAAATGACTGGCTGTCAGGGAGAATTGATGACCAGGGGAATTTTAAGGCTTTCTTTTCAAAAAGTTAAATACAAGCGACATCCAAATCTCAATGGTACAAAAACTTCACTTAAACACCGTCAGTACTCTTCCACCTTGACAAAAGCATTTCACATGTCTGCAACAATGTTTTATAAAGTGGACAAAAGTGTGCTTCATGCTACATTAAAGATAGAAACCCTGCCATGACCACACAAAAGGCAATGGACAAGATTGCCAGATCATTAACCAGGCAGCTCAACGATAGATAGATAAATGCTCTGGCCAACTTAAACCAGATGCTATGTAATGCTTGTCTGTGGACCTCACTGCTTAAACCTCATCATATTCTGGCTTTTTGGATGAAACCCAGTTTTAGCTGCTGTTGGAAAAATTAAAGAAGTTCAGAGACTGGCATCTCAGGAACTGCCCCTCCAACTTGCCACTCAACCCACATAGATATTTCAAAACAATCAGCATTAGCAACTTCTGGGGGAAGTTAGAAGGACTTGAGACAAGGGATCGTCTCAGTCAAATGCGCAAAAAAGATCCAAGCCCAATGTCTGAAGACAAAAGTCTAAACCAACTAGGAGGAAACCATATAGAGCTGGTAGGAAACAAGTTTCTCTGCCTTCAAGCCTCCTCACTAGACACTGACCTAACCTCCCTATCATCATCAGAAGGTCTACCTTTGGGCAGTCACCTCCTGCAATTTTAGACCCATTAAATCACAGTATTCCCTCAAAACAACTGGGTAATCCAAGTCAATTTGGACAGCCGTTCAATTTCATGTATAAAACACCCAATTGTTTCCACTACATTCCTCATGGACATACTGTCAGATCAGGAGAAGGATGCCATTCTACAACAAGTCAGGGTTTTTATTTCAAACTGTTTCTTACTTGAATGATGCAAATTCTCAAATCCCTCCACCCCACATCATCAAAATTTCACCTTTCTTCTTAGCACAACCACAGCATCAGCCCTTGAATTTTACAGAGGTTATGGATTGTGTCATCACCATGTTCTGATTGACTCGAGCACTACTTGAAACATACGATAAAGTCATAGCATGTGCCAATGGCTCTGACTTCCGCTGAACCCTGGGAAGCTGGATATCACCCCTCAAACCCTTTCTTTGTAGCTGAATGGGTTATATGCTTGGTGTACTCAGAGTCATCTCATGAAGATTACCATTTATGAGATCTGTGTGATCTCAAATTCAAACATATTATTTCAATCTGAGATATAGTAGGAGCTGTTGGCTTACATTAAGAGCGACCCTTCTCAACTTTTTGTCTCAAAGATTTTACTTTGCATAAACAAACCTTCGATCTGGTAGGTCTCATGGCAGCAACTCAGATGACAACCAAACCCAATTAAAACAATCAATAGTCAATCAGCTTCACTTGATTTAACAGTGAAATTTTGCAGATTCGAGACTTCACTAATTATCTTCTTAATTAGAAGGGGTCACAGGTAAATTGACTCTAGGCAAAATTGTTAATGCAATTAGGAAAATGGGTTTTCCTTGGCTTGAGGAATGAAGCTTTTATTTACTATTAGGATACCCAAGTTAAAAGTCTGAAGCTCAGCATTCCCTCTTCCCATTACTTATTCTCCTAACATAAATGTTATTTGGGAATGTGTTTGAAAGAAAAAGCAAATTTTTCAATAAACTGTGTTTCTCTGAGAAGGCTTATCCAATCACAAAAACCCTACCAATTAGTATAATGCTCAGCTTAAAAACTAGTGTCAGATGGCATTGACCTTAAAAACTAGTGTCAGATGGCATTGACAATGGGAGGTAATAGGCAAGAGTTATTGCACTTTGTCTATAGAAGATAGGCTGGATTCTTGTGGAAGCTTATACCTTATATCCCTAACACTGACCTAATTTGCGAAGGTACTTGATGGTGACAAATCTTGTTTGTCCTACATCTGTTTAACTGCAGAAAAACAATTTTCAACTAATTTAAAAAATAAAACTTCAAAAAAATTATAAAAACTGATTAAAACTGATTAGGTTGGTAACTTCTGGCATCAATTTACCTGGTATAATCTCTGGAAGTAGGGATTAAAGGTAAGCTTTGGCTTCATTGCCTCTGTCATCTCACCATCTTCATCTCTGATAAAAAGAAGATCTTGTTACAAAGTTGAAGTATCACCTTCACTACTGACTACTTAATCAAACCGTGGATACACCATGCCTTATTACAACCATTATTTATAGTTCATTTTTCTAGAAATAAGCAAAGGCAAGAAATACTTAATTGGTTGCTACATATGAAATGGAAACATCCAAGGAATGTCTCTAGTTATCAAAACAGCCGTAGAGTTGCCCTTATATACTGTATAAAAAACTGATTATAGTATCATATAACATCTTGATGTGTGGCTGACTTTAAAAACTAATGTTGGAGTTGCAAACACCAGGACTGATGCATTTCCCGATGGTTTCCTTAGCAACTGTATGTAGAGCCCATGGCAATATTACCTGGGGTAGTATATTAACCCTACATATAGAATAATGAAATAGGACGTGATGTTGCCAAGGAGAGTACAGTAACTGTAATAGAATGTGACCTTAACTTTTAGACCCCAAATCCAATGGCTTTTTATTACCCAGTATGGAAATTACTTACAAGCTTTGGTGAAAGTATATGGTTGACAGCCAAAAGTTTTGTGAAGAAAAAAATTCTTTTCTTCTTTCAGACTTTGGACCTTGGACCCTGAAGTCACTAGGCTTCTTCCTTACCAGAAGTGCAAGCAATGCCCAAAGTTTGGTCCAGGTCAATGATGTAGAAATAATGTTATTGTGTGTGTAACTTTAACTTAAAAAAAAAAACTTCAGTCATATCGCAATGATGTCTGCAGTTTGGCAGTTTACAATGATGCCTAGCAATGGGGCACCATGCTACAGACATGTATTATCATATCCCACCTAGTCACATTATCCTGACACCAGACCAACCAATTATAGCGCTAACCATTACTACTGTATGCCGAGCAAGGCAGCTGCTAGTACTATTTTTATGTCTTTTGTATGAGTTATTCAGGGTTCGAACCTGTGATCTCCTGCATCATCTGAGGCAGACAATCTAACCTCTTAGGCCACTGGAGCAATCACAAATGATATTGCACAATATTTTGTTTCCACTTCACTCCCAAAATATCTTGCTATATGTACTCATAAAACATCTACATAATCAAAAGAAAACATGACAATTCTATCACTTTGCATGAGCAGCTGACATGAGAAACAATGTGATAGTTTTGTTTTTGCTATACCATAGATAGAGGCTCTTACATGTCAAGTCCATAACCTTTAATCTAAACAAGAAATGTACACAGTAGTCAAAGGGAAGAAACTCTTACACATTACCTCCCCTTTAAAATGGCTAGGTAGGTTTAACAAAGTAACAGTTCTCAGATGAATTTTAGTCTGTCTGATGCAAATAAATCTATGTTTTCACTTTTAATTGCTTTGACCTTCTCTAAGGCACAAATTTTATAAAAACAATTTGCCAAATATTTTGAAACAGCCATGATCTTAACTGTGGATCTGATTGGCTGTAGGTGTGCATGAAAATCAAAGGTAAGCACTGTATGATTTAAAGTTCATGTATGAAAGCTGACTTGGAAAGCATAACCTTAAAGAATTATAATTTTGAGAATACTGATGGCATGGAGAGTTCAGATAGTTAGGACATAAAAAAAATGATCAAAAGAGATCCAAGAATACTTTCCAGATTACATTAGCATAAGGAATATAAACTCTACAACTTCCTCAATCCAGCACCTCTACAAGTATTAATTTTTTGTTTTGTCCATATACCAAATCAACAAAGGGAACAAACTCTTACAAATTCCATCCTTCTGATTAACATTTAAGTGGTTCCAGTTTTAAGCTGCACAATATAATTGCAGGGAGGTTGGAAGGGATTTATCTAAATGTAATCAGGTAAGAGTTCTCTCAGAAACATAATTTGTTTACTCCTTTGAATACATTCATTGATGAGCCTAATCTTAAAAGACTAAGTAATGGGACAAAACAATGAGCAACCGACCTCTGCTTCAAGTGTGTGTGTGTTTGTGTGTGTGTGTGTGTGTGTGTGTGTTTGTGTGTGAGATTTAGATTTTTTTAACAAAGCTTTAACAATTTTTCAGTCATATCGCTACAATGTCTGCAGTGTTGAAATTCATAGTGATGTCTAGCACTGGGGCATCATGTCACAGAGCTAGCATGATGTCCAACCCAGTCACATAATCATAACACCTGGCTGACCACTAACAATAACATCTTAATGATGAGGGCCAAGTGACCCTGCCTCAGGAATCCATCAAGAAAATATGATCCATGAATGACAGCCTGCCCACATAATGTGACATCATCACATCCAATGGTCAGACAATATCTGGCAACTATATCTCCATAAACAGAAATTAAATTTACTCTTATTAATAGATTTTTTGAGCAAATCCAGTGAAAATACTAAACTACAACCCAAAGGCAAGTTGTACTGACATCAAAGTTGGTCATATGATTAGCAGTCAATGTAAAAAGAGAATTCAAATCCTGTGAATCCAATGGATGATTTTGGAGATGAAAACTTGAGAAAGTTGATTGTGCATGGCCTTTCTTGTCCCAGACTGAAACTGTATATTCAATGGCCTGGCTCACCAATATTGATCTAATTTCATCTGCTGATATCTTCAATAGGCAGCTTTTAAGATATTTGAGTATGTCAAACATATAACCCACTTTGAGCATGCCAAACATATAACCCACTTTGAGCATGCCAAACATATAACCTACTTTGAGTATGCCAAACATATAACCCACTTTGATTATGCCAAACATATAACCTATAACCGACTTTGAGTATGCCAAACATATAAACTACTTTGAGTATGCCAAACATATAACCCACTTGGACGATGTCACCGGGGTTTATAGGGTGAAATCTTTCCAGGTTTTCCTAGCAGAAATATATGCTTTCTTGCTAGAAAACTTTTAACTGTCTGCTTTAAGTAATGTTTGCTAGCATGAACACCGTCTTGCATGGCTGATTCTCTTGAAGGGAGGGTGTGTATGAAGAGTCTGATGCAATGGCAGACAATACTTCTCTAAAAGGTTTGGCAGCATTAATAGGGCTAATTAACTGTCCAATTAAATACCTATCCAATTTGAACTGAGGATAATTTAGGTCCATTGAAATGGCAACTCATTCACCCTGCTTGACAAAGGTTAAGACAATCTGAAATAATAGCATGTATGATAGATGCTTCAGTGAGGTTCTAGACAATGGCTAGAATAGATTTGAATTGGGCATTTAAAAACATTTGATTACACTTTACTGACCAGATTGCCTTATGCCAAATTTCCAACAGTGACTGTGACTCAGACCCTAAGGTCAAAGGTCAAGCAGGCATGACAGTGAATGAATTTGCTAAGTCACAAAAAGATTTATTCAAAGTAGGATGAGAATCAGAGGGAATTTAGGACATATATGCAATTGACACCTTCTGCCATAATCTTATCAAATTTTTAATGATTATACCATCAGAAATGTGACTAATCAATGTAGGCTTGAAAATAATACTAAAGCAATAAAACAACTGTATTGCGTTATTGCACTGCTGAAAATTTTCATCATAATTTATCTAGTGCTGATTGCCAGCAATATACGTCTGTGTGTCTGATTTGCATTTTTAACACAGCTCTAAAAAATCTCATTCATATCTGTAGTGGCAATTAAAAGCGATGTCTAGCAGTGGGGCAACATGCCACAGGCATGTAGCGTGAGGTCCCACCAAGTCACATTATCCTGACCCCAAGCCAACCTGGTTATAACACTGACTTTGTAATGTTGAGTGCCAAGCAAGGCAGCTTTTAGTATCTTTTCTTTATAAGTCTTTGGTATTATTTGGTCAGGGTTCAAACCAGTGACCTCCAGGATCCATGGCAAATGCTCTAACCAGAATGTCACTGGTGCTTGAACTGTTTTCAACACAACGTAACTGTACTTACTCTGCTGCTTGACCGAGATCCATACTGTCTATCAAGTTATCCATGGCTGCCAATTGGTCGCCTGCAAGAAAACTAAAACATTCAGTCATCATGATGTATATTGGCTTGCTTACCTTCCATAAAAATTTAGCAAGTATGCATAGAAAAAAAATGAAATATTGTGCAATTTGTGTGGGAATTATAATGCTGATGGATTGAGCAAACTCAATATATATAATAATTAGAAATGGACAGTACTTAAACCTTAAACTTCAGGTCATTCCTTAATACATATACCATGACTTTCTTGTGATGATTAGATGGAGATACACCCAGTGTATGGTCCAGAAGAGAAATAAGTTTCATATACCAAAGTCCCAGTGATGGTGTAACTTTGTTTTCTGTAATCAAAATGCCACAGACCTTGCCATCCCTAAAGTGTCCACATCTAATTAAATTCATTCAGGACAAGTTGTAATCAATAATGCATGAATTCACTGTTGTTCATGCCTTACTGGTTAGTTATTTCTGACACCCATTCGTACACATAATAAACACAATGGATACATAGCTAATGGATAGAACAGCATCTCACTATTACCTAGACAATGGTTCAAATCTTTTAAGCGGACATGTAATTTTATCCCAAAATAAAATCTGCAGGGAGTTTAAATGTCTGCCCCATATGGGGTCTCAACAGGCAGCACCCACATTCTTGAGGAACAGATGACCATTTTATAATTAAAAAAAAAAAAACAGCTATAGGTGGACCTTATTATCACAATATATCACAAAATAATCATCTGAAATGGGGTTAAACAACCCCAGTTTTCAACTTTCACAATGCTCATTTCACATCAAAATTTTACCCAACAATAATAGTACTAATGTCTTTCATGTGCATGACACTCTGCAATTGTCAGAATAGTTTGTCAATATTTGAAGCAAATAATATATTATACTTTTCTTCTTTTCAGAAAATAAATTGTAAAATAAACATCAAAATACATTAACTATATACTAATAATCACAAAAATTCACTTGTCTCTTTTAACTCAATTTCAGCTGAATTTACGCTTTAGCTATTCCCATTCCACACAATTTTCAAACCTTTATTTAAACCATTTTGACATCCTTTTTCTCTCTCTCTCTCAAAAGTTCAAGACGCCATGTTTTGCAATGCATGCTTCATTTTTCCTTTTCCATCAGTTTCTGTTATATGAAGATCCATTGAAAGAGAAAAATTAGAATACACTTCACAAAAATTACATGTTAAATAATATACGGAACAAATACTTCACATGCATCATTGCATAATGGAACCTGATGGACTGTTGTTAAGGCCAGATTGGATATGAAATAAAAAATGGACTACATCGAGAATCTGATTTTTCTTGCAAAGAAATAAGTGGAATTACACAATCAAACTGAGAAAAATCAAGTCTGCTTAACTCAAAAGCTCATGAAATTGTACAACACACAACCGCAACAAAAGTATTTTTTTGAAAATCGATCCATTTTCAGATAAAGCATTATCATATCACATGTTTCAGTTTGCACTCCATATTGGTACAACCACATAATCTGGTAAAATCACAACACAATTGTCAAGTTGGTTCCCAATATGACCATTTTGTGAGGACAGATCAAATAAAGTTTTAAAAAGAGACCAACTACATACAATTTCAGTGAAAATCCTATTTTGACATTATCAACAAGAAATGAAATAACAAGATTTTCATGATGGCTACAATGGAAGATATGTTGTAGCTAAATTCAGCACCAATTTTGTCAATGACCAACCAGAGATAATACAAAGTCTTTTACCATAAACCGCAGGTTTAAATGACTATCCATTTAGAAAGAGAGCAATAAGAAGAGTTTAATGTTAACCACCATGCTAAATGTAAGATCAGCAGTTTTTATTTTAAACCAATCGGATAATGGAGGTCATGGGTTCGATCCCCGGTCAAGTCATACCAAAGATTTACAAAAATGGTACTAACAGCTGCCTCAATTGGCCCTCAGCATTAAGAGGTTAGTGTTAGGACTGGTAGGCCTAGTGTCAGGATGACTGGGTGGGACATTATGATACATGTCTGCAGCATGATGCCCCATTGCTAGACATCACTATAAACTGCCATCCTGCAGACATCATAGCGATATGACTGAAAAATTGTTAAAGCTACGTTAAAAATCATAATCACATTACATCACATTGCATCGCATGCATGCATCCATACATACATAGCTCTCTCCATTATGACATTCTCACTATACCAGAGTTCTGTATATAGGAAGGTTCACATGTATGGACCCCTACTCACATGTTATGAAGAAACAAAATTATATGAGCTCTTCATAGTCTTACCTTTTGGGGAAAACTTTTTGTTAGCAGGAGTCTCTTCTTTGACAGGCAAGGAACCAAATGTATACTGTCTGATATCTTCCATGAATGGCAGATCAAACCAATACAAACACTAAAGAAATATTAAAAAAATAACATAAGCAATGAAATCTGTTCCTGGAAAAAAAATTAATCAAATAAAGTCAACTGAAAAGCTATTCTGTGCTAACTATTAAAATTATAAATAAAAGGTTGGTGGGCACTTTATAGGGCACATTCATACCTATGACGGTATACAAGAAAGTTTACAAATTTTTTTCCCATTAGTTTGATGGTTCTTCCCAGTCTTCCACCAATAAATATTCTAGCCACTACGTATAAATCTACCAAGTGAAGAAAAATGGTGTTAATCCTCACACAAGAAACAACAAATTAATCATGTGACTCATCTAGACAAAAGGTGGGCATGCTGCATCCCTTCAGAAGCAATAACTGTTACAAGAATTTCTTCATATCCCATGGCAGCCATTTATGTCGTGATAACTGGCTGTGTTGTTCCTTTCAAAAGACAAGACATAAAAATATGATCACCCATTTATGAATACTGGTAACAAGATTTTCAAAATGGCTCTGTGATTTGTTGAATTACAGAAAGTATTACTCCAGTTTTGAAGTGTAATTCCTGTAGATAGATTTGATCTTCAGTGGCACCTTGAAAAAAAGCATAATGATTAATCCAAAAGTGTAACATTTGGCATATATGTCATGGTCATACCTGCACTATGTGACAAATATCATAACAAACTTCGTGAGATTCTTTGTCCTGGAAATACATAAACTTTCCTATAACATTCTTGGATTAAGACATTTATTTGAACTTATACTGAAATAAAAACTGGAATAATATTTTCTGTGATTCAAAAAAGAACTGTTCACACAAAAGCACTTCACTGACTACAATAGACATCATCTTCTTCCATTTTAGATTTCATCAAGACTCGATCTCAGACACAATGAGGCCTTTATAATACTAGGACTTCTATTTTTTAATTCTTGGATTATATTTGGATTTAATTTGTAAGATCATTTTTCTTAATTTTTCACTTTGTATTCTAGGGAAATAAATTTTTTGTTATATTTTACAAAGCTTGTTGTCTTCAATCTTTTCTGTTACTTTTATTCCAAAGACTTAGACTTGTAACATATGTTAAATGTCAAATCGGTACCATTTCATTTAGGACCATGAAAATGCCTAAGTCTCATGACCATACACTGAAGAGGTGTAGCAATAGCAATACTATTAAGGTGGCATCCAAAGCAACCAGAATAAGAGATATAGCCACAAATATTCTAATGAGGCGTGTTTCATGCTCCATATCTATCTGCATTTAGGACCATCTACATGTCAGAAGAAGTTTTTTTCAGTAGCAGGGTCAGCAATAAGATCTTTCATATCGCCACCAGGATGACGAAACTGGATGTTCAAACGGAACCATTTTAATTTGGATTCAACTAGCCGTGTTTCATTATTTTTCTTCGAGCATTAACAGACAATGCTAATGGAGAGCAGACAATGAACAAACGTAGATCCACTGTATAAGCCCTTCTGTTCTTGTGGACAAAACTAAAGAGGAAACATGTCTTTGCTGCCAACACAAAGCTTATCATTTTATCCTCAGTTCAGATATCACTCAACACATGCATGGGTATAACCTCATAATCCATAAGCATGTCTTGCTTTTCAGCATTTCTTACCTCATAATCTGCTTTGATATGTGGAATCAGACATCCTATTCGAGGACTGGAAGCAGCATTGTATACTCTCCGGGCAATGGCCACAGTGTTGGTCTCATACAGAGCATTGATAATAGCTGACAGTGCCACTCCTGCAGACTGGAAATACATTTACGTTTATATCTGAATAAGGATTCCAATTAATTCTGCTAAAAGGCTCTGCATTATCCCAATTTTTGTTAACCACCGTATCAATCCCTATTTTCTCTCCAACACTTTCCCAAGAAATATATCACTGGGCACAATTTTTTAGCTACTGTATCAAGCCCTTTATCACTTCAAATCCTAATCTCTGAAGCCAATTACTAGATCAAATTTTCTTAGAAATTAAAGAGCAGTAAAATTAATATTGTATAACCATATAGCAATTCTTAGAGATTTTAAAGAAACAAATATGAAATAATTAGATACAAATTATCTATAACAATATTATATGTGAGATGGCTAATTTAAAAGTGATATCCAGTCAATTAAGCTTCATAAGAAGAATTGTATGCAACTTTTGTTACATTTTATGATAGTCTATATTTATTTTCAGAAAACAATAAAAGACCATCTTCTTCACATTCTTAAATACTAGACTTAATCTAAGCTAATCAGTTATCCCTAAATACTAGAGTCAATCCTAGATACTTTCTTTAAAATTATATATATTACGGTGACTAAAATATAAAAGTACTAACTTCTTCAAGTACTGGGCAAAACTGGCTCAATTAGAAGCACAAAACAATTTTGGGAAATTTTTTTTAAAAATTTTTACCTAGTGGAAAATGTACCTGAGTCAGTAATGTAAAACAAGACTGGCCACACAACCAGAAGCAAATATTTCTCTTCTGGTGTTATCACTAAATACTAAACTAAATCCAGGCTAGTCAGTTATCCTTAAATACAAGAATGAGTCCTAAATGTTTTTGCATATCTGAAATAAAAATATATGTGTTGCTGACACTGAATAAACAAATTTATGTTTCATTGTCAAAACTGTATTACATAATGTCCCTTTCCATATATTTCCATCATCTTACATGACTCGACTTTGGAAATGAAAGAACGGAGAGATCTCTAATAAAGTAACAACACTTGATGAACACAAACAGACCATTGCAAATACTAAAATTTGTATTTGAACCTGGCAGCATAGATGCAAAGTAAGCGCTCATTACTGTAAACTCACTTTTATACATGATGGTATCAATTTGCCTGTTCATCATACCCAATATCAAAAACACCCGGGAGAAATGAAATCATCTTATATATAATAAATAATAAATTGATGAGCCCATTCCCCCAATGGAGATTTACTCGTAAAGGAGGAACCCATTCCCCACCCACCCCCATAAATATATATTCATAAAGGAGGAACCCATTCTCTCAAAGAGATATATTCATAAAAGAGGAGCCTATTTTAAAACTGAAATACTTCATAAAGGAAGACCCAATTTCCCCAATAGAGATATATTTATAAAGGAGTTTCCTCTCTTCAACTGAGATATTTTTATAAAGGAGAACCATATTCTTTGAGAGAGATATATTCATAATATAAGACTCCATTTCCCTACTGAAGATTTTTCACACAGGAGGAATCTACTTCCCCAAATGAGATCTATTTGTAAGCCCAAGTTCCATCAACAACCTTCAGCAAAATCATAAACAATAACCATGAAATCTCAGCATTTATTGCAGGAGTTTCTTACTTCATCTCCTTTTTCAGCTACTACAGCCATTACCCCATCTCCCTGGAAATGTTGACGCTTTATCTGAAAGAGCAAATAAATTGTATGTAATCTATATAAATTGTGACAATCTTACAATTTGGTACACTTGATTGTTGTTGTTGTTGTTGCAGAGTTTAACACCATTTTTCAGCACAAGATAGGCTATACATGGCGGCCAGTATTAATGGTGGAGGAAGAACCCTGGAAAACCCAGGAAAGAACCACCGACCCATGAGAAGCTACTGGCAGGCTTTCTCCCTTACTCACATTAGCCGAGTCTGGACTCGAGCTCATGCAGACTGAGGTGAGATGGCAGTGATCCATAACGGTCAGCGCTTTTGACCACTTGGGCCCCTGGTACGCTTGATACATGACCAATATTTAACAATGCTACTTTTCTCATGAGAAATATTTAACTTGTACTGAAACAATATCAATACAACAAATACAAGATTTATATTAAATATCAGACTCAACAAGGAAACAAACAAATAATTAGAACTTCTGACCCCTGTATTTATGTATTTCATGAGGATAACCTATGTTATGTAAGCAGTATTTAGATTTTAAGTCCATATGACTGCTATTACGAGATTTGAAGAGCAAGTGTTATTTTGTTAGTAATGTGAATGGCACTCTGATTTATAAAACTTCATTACAGTGCTATCCGCTTATATCGATATGCTCGGTCCAGAGGAAAAATTGTCAACATTAGCAGGACGTCAAGATAAAAGTTTGGGGGGGATTGGTAAACAGATACAAGTTAAACCACAGGAGTCTGTAGTTTTATCAATAAAGCACGACAAAATTTCTGACATGTAATCACCTTAACAGAATTATAATTTCATTAAGGTGATTTCATGTTGTCAGAAATTTTTATCAATAAAGCATAATGTAATTTCTGACATGTAATCACCTTAACGGAATTATAATTCTGGTTATATAATTATAATTCTGGTTAAAGTGATTACATGTTGTCAGAAATTTTGTCATGCTTTATTGATAAAACTGCAGACTCCTGTGGTTAAACTCGCACAGGTAGGTGAGATGGCAGTGATCTGTAACCATGAGCGCTTTAGACCATTATGCCACTATACTTGAAAACAAAACCAGTGTGAAAGACACTTGTATATTGACAAATTATATTTTGGTTACCTTTGTGTAATAAAATCTACAATAAAATATTGCATCGGTCACATCCTGATTTGAAAATCATTATGATATTCAATGTGGGCATTATCATAGTTATTTGCATGCCTCAAGTACATGTACTTGTACTTAAATTGGTCTAGAGTTTGGTCAATCTCTTCCCATCTTACTAAGGATACCAAGCAAGAGGGGAAATGAAAAACCTGTCAACAAGATGATTTAAACAGTACATGTACTTGTATTTAGTTTTAGAAGTCATCGTGAAAAGTATATAAAATGAACAAGAGATATGCAGCTAGTATGATTAATGAAGGCATAATATTGTATACATTGACACGTGCTAATGAGGTTTGAAAAGAAATTGATTCTTATGATAGAATATTGTAACAATGTCAGCTCAATACATATAAAATTTTTCTGACATCTTTGCAAGATGCCTTTCTCAACTTCCCTTAACAGCCAGATATTTAGTGTCCAGAGACTGTAAATTTAATCAACGTTTACACTGCCGTTGGTTGCGATCATAAATAAAATTAAAGTTTAAATGGAAACTTTCACTGCACAATAAAACTTTTTAAATCAGAGATAACTTTGGAAAATGCAAGAAGAAGATTAGATTTAATTGCTTTTATTTAAGTCACTACGAGAGGCCAACTTTTTAGGATCAAATAAAAGCCTGCTTTTGTGCTATTTTTTTTGTGATCGCGATATTATAGCCTGCAGGAAAGATCAACTAATTTTTGAATAAAGTACATGTCAGAACTGGCCGCTTACCAACATAAATGATAAGGTGGTAAAATTAAAGCCTGGGGGCAAGATCAACTAAGAACAAAGAATGGGTAGGAACTGGCAGCTTGCTGACATAAATGATAAGACAACAAAGGATTTGTTCAAGTTGGGACCAAGGGATTCTGTCAACATATATGGTTTTTTTATCTCATCGTTGACATAAGCATGACAATTTTGGTAATAATAGTAGACCAATGGACTGGGACTTTGTTTTTTGTCTAGATAGATGGCTTGTCAACATAAGTGGGTAGGGCTGTATAATTAAAAGAAACTTTTTGTTTTGCATGTTGGGGCATGTAAAAAAAAATATTGGGCACAAAAAAATCTGAATACTTACAAATAAAATGATATAAATTTCAGCAAAATAATGTGATAGCATTGCAAACAAGAATGTAGTATATTTTCATACAACTATTTTCAGCTAAGGATGCCTATCAGAAAACTCAACTTCAGACTAGGAAATCTTATTCAAAATGCAAAAATACAACCTTGTGATTGTGTAGAAAATTTTCAAGAACAATTTTGAATTATGTAAAGTTTAATGATGGATACTGCAATTTTACTCACATTCTCTGATTTAGTGAAACCTAAAACTTTAAAACATTTCTCTGCCTTGTACTTCATGTTCTCTTTGTCATCCTCACTCATTGGCACCAAGGTGTTGCCATAGCGATGACCTGAAATGATAAAATGGGGCAAGATGGCATACTGTGAATTCATTAAATTTCATGTTCAGAAAATCTTCAAAGGGTACCAATTTTCAAAGAGTACCATTATTGCTAGAAATATCATACCAAAAGACCCAACAGTCATTCTTCTCTTGAAACAACAGAGGCCATTCTCTATGTTCTAAGATTAAGCTCTGACAAAAATATATTTTGCAAAACCATGAAAACTGATACAACAAAAATTAAATCACAGTACATTTTATAATAATGTACATTTCATGAAAAAGATAATGTACATTTCATGAAAAAGGTAATGTTTGTTTTTTGTTTTTGTTGTTAGGTTTAACACCATTTTTCAGCACAAAATAGGCTATACATGGCGGCCAGTATTAATGGTGAAGGAAGAATCCTGGAAAACCCTGGGAATAACCATCAACCCACGAGAAGCTACTGGCAGGCTTTCTCACGTACCCATGTTACCCGAGTCTGGACTCGAACTCACGCAGACAGAGGTGAGATGGCAGTGATCTGTAACGGTCAGCGCTTTAGACCACTCGGCCAAGAAGATAATGTACATTTCATGAAAAAGATAACTATATTCTATGGGCAGTCAATTACAGCAATTAAAAATCCAACATCATGACAGAAAATGTTTAGGTGAAGAAAATTTTTAAGAACATCATAATTCTTGGAGAAAACTAACTAAATCACATTAAGGTTAAAAAATTACTCTGCTGCCTCTAAATTCATTCCTCTCTGAAATACTAAAAAAAAATGTCATTCCTACTTAATATCTATGTGTTTATATATATATATATATATATATATATATATATATATATATATATATATATGAGATTTGGCTAGTTAGATACTATTTTTGCACTGTTCATTGTCAGTTTATCTTAATCAATCCCTGACATACATGATCCTTTACTGAATCCAGTGCACTCAAAAAGACTGTTATTGCCATATTATCTATATTCTTTACATATATATATATATATATATATATATATATATATATATATATATATATATATATATATATATATATATATATATATATCCAAGAGACAAAAGGGAAATAACTTGTATATATTAACTCCCCTTATTCCCATGATATGACTACCCATACACCAGATGTTTACCCATACACCAAATGTTTACTAGCTGAAGCTTGAGAGAAACATAACAGGATCTTCACATTTGTAGGAAAGAGTGTTAAAATTCATGGCAGAAATTTCCAACTCAAACCATGTTTTCCTGGACACAACAACCAGACTAGTGGAAAACAAAATACACACAGACATCTACTCGAAACCAACCGACAAACACCAGTATCTCCTCCCAACCAGCTGTCATGCAAAACACTGCATTAAGAACATTCCATATAGCCAGGCACTGAGGATACGCAGAATTTGCTACGACGATGAAAGATTCCTAGAAAGGTCTGAAGAGCTGGCTAAACATTTAATTTACCGAGTCTACGACAAAGACCTGATTGCGGAGGCAATACAAAGGGCCAAAAAAACAAATCATGATGACCTACTCAGATATGGACAGAAAGAAAAGGTTGATAGGATACCATTTATTCTGACCTATCACCCAGACAATCCCAAAGTAGGTAAAATGATCGCAAACCACTGGCCAACCGTGCAATCGTCAGACATACTAAACCTAATACTTCCGAACAAACCTGTAGTAGCTTACCGGAGACCAAAAAACCTAAAGGACATCCTAGTCAGGGCAAAGCTAACGCCAATCGCTAGTCAAAACCAACCTAGTCAATCTGGACCCTGTGGCGATAAAAGATGCAAAACCTGTCAACATATGATAGAGACCAAGACATTCACTAGCACAGTGACTAATGAAAAACTAAACATACATGGTCCAAACAGAACGTGAAAAACAGAGAATGTGATTTATCTCATCACATGTAAGATCTGTGGCCTTCAGTACGTCGGAGAAACTGAAAAGCTACACAAAAGGATAAACCTTCATAGATCTGATTGGATGACAAAAAAGCTGTACAGAAGCCCGGTCGCAGAACACTTCTCCTCCCCTGGCCACACTTTCAGTGATATAATACTTATCGCTATTGCTAACAACCACAGCTGGAGTTCCGAATCCAGGAAGGAAAAGGAATCATACTGGATACGTTGCCTTAGAACATTGAAACCAAGTGGTCTAAACAAAGAAGACTAGAAAATGAAAACTATGCCTTGTAGAATTTAATATTTTCTAAATCTTTTTATTATCCTTCAATTTTTACTATAAGAATAACCGGTATAGAATCAAATATCCGGGATATAATCTGCGTTACATAAATGTACAAAAAGTAAAAATAGATGTCGCTTTTGCTTGTAGACTTTTAGGGAATTATACGTTTCCAGTTTCCGCATCTAATCTATACAAGCTGGTTGTATTTATAGTTTTAGCACATGTGAAGACAGCCATGTAGAGGTTTACAAACACAACGTTTTTGTGTTTATTTGTTTATCGTATATATGTTTTGTATTTGCCTTTGAAAAAGACTCATTAAGAGTCGAAAGCGCTTAGGCTAGTTAGTTACTAGTTTCGTACTGTTCGTCGTCAGTTTATTGCATCTATTTTAATTAATCCCTGACACACGTGATCCCTTGGTGGATCCAGTACGCTTAAAAGGGTTGTTATTCGCCATATGATTTGTATGCTTTATATATTGTTGAATATATATATATAAATATAAATATTTAATATTGATTGCTTTGGATGAGGGATGGCATTGTGTATTCTTCGAGCCAGGCATAGTCTGATTCCCTGTTTCATATGCTGTCTGTTTTGCACTCCACTATATGGAACATACAAAAGATAACTAGACTATAAGCACAATGAAAGATGATTGGCGGGTAACACACTCTAATGCTATGTTAGAAACAGTATTCAACTCTAATACTACTTCAATAAAGTATTCAACTCTAATACTACTTCAATTCAGTAGTCAACACTAATACTATTTCAATACAGTTTTCAACTGTAATACAATTTTGATACAGTATTCAACTGTAATACTTTTTCAATACAGTATTCAACTGTATTACTACTTCAATACAGTATTCAACTCTAATACTATTTCAATACAGTACTCAACTCTAATACTACTTCAATACAGTATTCAACTCTAATACTATTTTGATACAATACTCAATTCTAATACTACTTCAATTCAGTATTCAACTCTAATACTATTTCAATATAGTATTTAACTGTATTACTACTTTAATACACTACTCAACTCTAATACTATTTCAATACAGTACTCAACTCTAATACTATTTCAATTCAGTATTCAACTCTAATATTATTTCAATACAGTACTCAACTCTAATACTTTTCCAATACACTATTCAACTGTATTACTACTTCAATACAAAACTCAACTCTAATACTATTTCAATATAGTACCCAATTCTAATACTACTTCAATTCAGTATTCAACTCTAATACTACTTCAATACAGTACTCAATTCTAATACTTTTCCAATACAGTATTCAACTGTATTACTACTTCAATTCAGTATTCAACTCTAATACTACATCAATTCAGTATTCAACTCTAATACTATTTCAATACAGTAGTCAACTCTAATACTATTTCACTATGGTATCAAACTCCAATGCTGTTTCAATACAGTAACAGGGGCTTCATGTGGCTGATTGGTCTAAAGTGCTCACCATTATGGATCACTGCCATCTCACCTCTATCTGCGAGGGTTCGAGTCTCAGGCTTGGCCAATGTGAGTATGGGAGAAAGCTTGCAAGCAGATTCTTGTTGACTGGTGGTTCTCACTGGGGTTTTCCCAGGTTCTTCCTCCAGTATTTATAATAGCCACCATGTACAGCCTATCTTGTGCTGAAAAATGGTGTTAAACCCTGCAACAACATCAATGCAGTAACATACCCTAGTGCTAGTATCCCACACTAACAGTAATTCAATACTGAATCCCACTCTAATACTAGTTTAATTCAGTATCTTATTCTAATCCATTTAATACAGTAACCCATTCTAATTTTTTTCCCAATCATTTGCATTAAAAAAAACATTGTAAGCATGTTTTTCTGAAAATTTGATCAAAAAGTTACCTGAGAGAAGTGCTCATCTTTTATCTGTGACTGCATCTTAAAACAATGCCTGATTACCAATTATTTGTGACTACTTTAAAATCAATAATCAATTACAGATGATTATTGCTACTAATTAGAACCAGAGCAATTAGTGATACCTATCAAAATGTGTCACTTTCTACATTTTGTTCAGAAATCCCTTGCACACAAAATCAGCACAAAAACAAAAGGGTGTGTATATAAATCTAGGTCAAATCATTATAAAGTTACATGCACCATTCAGATAATATGACATGTCTTTAGTACAACTATGATTTACAAAATATACAGTTAAGAGCCATTACTCATCTACATGGATATTATTCCAAGTCTTATCTAGATAAAACATTATGTAAAATTAGGTAAGTCCAACAATACTTGAGAAATATTCCTGCAGAAACCAATCTTGTGTGTCACATGTTTTGTAGCATTCATCTTATCCTGTAAATAACACTGCTGAACACGCTGCTCATTCAATTGGAAAAGCATCTTGACAAAATTATATAAGGCAACACTTATAAAGAGAAGTACACAAGTGGAGTTTTCAAGTCCTGAACAGGGCTCAGAATTGAATTCATTCAACAAGTTTTCACTACAAAGCTGCAAACAAAATCGGGGGAAAAAACAATCCAGCATATACCAGTCAAGTTACCTTTCAGAAACCAAATAAATTGTTGGCAGCCAGCCAAATGGATGGATGGGCAAACAATAAGACTGGCACAAGGGCAATGTAATTACTTCTAGACTCTACAGATGGATTGATGGGAAAATAATAAAACTGGCAAAAGGGCAATGTAATTACTTCTAGACTACAGATGGATGGATGGGCAAACAATAAGACTGACAAAAGGGAAATGTAATTACTTCTAGACTCTACAGACTTCATTGCATATATGTGAACACTAGGCTCATGTGCACAAAAATAATTACTGAATCTTAGTGGGCCATGAATGAGAACACCAGACCAATGTGCCAAATTATCATTATAGCAACAATGGGCCATGAATGAGAACACCAGGCCAATGTGCCAAAACATCATTATAGCAACAGAGGGCCATGAATGAGAACACCAGGCCAAAGTATCATTATAGCAACAATGGGCCATGAATGAGAACACCAGGCTAATGTGCCAAAGTATCATTATAGCAACAGAGGGCCCTGAATGAGAACACTAGGCTAATGTGCCAAAGAATCATTATAGCAACAATGGGCCATGAATATGAATACATGGCCACTGTGCCACAATCAGACCTGCAGATACTAAATAAAAATCAGGAGGCAGGATAAAAAAAATCAGGAGGCACAAAAATAATTTGTATATATCAAGAAAAGATGTTTACTTTTGTTATTTACTTTTGTCATTGTATGTTGGTCCTTGGGTGCCAAACTTGCTAACAAGAACAGCTTCTAGGGTTGATGCTGACAGGCTGGCTATTTTGCTAGTTCTATTTTTTCTGACCAATGAGAATGCTTTCTCAGCACAGCTGTTGCTGTGCAGTATTGAAAGTATTGACAGCATTACTCCCAAGGGATGGAAACAACATATGGCCAGATCTATACTTTTTTTTCCTGAGAGCAACCAACTAAAGGATGACTTATTTATGCAAGTGTTGCAGATGTGTCTAAACAATATGTAGTATTGTTTAAGGACCTGGTCTTCTTCTCCAACCAAATGGAAGGAATCAACAATGATGATATGCATAAAGAGTTTCAGCTTTACAAGACCAAGAGTACTGACACAGAAGTGAATGTAGGAAGATCTGATCATCAGTGGCAGAATACATGATAGGCCCTGTGAGTCGAATGACAAATGAAAGCAAACTGCTTCTTCCAGTCACTTCTGTATTTTTTTATCCCATTTCGTTTTCTTGTCTGGTGAAAAGTCATCAGTTACTTCCTTTTCTTCTTTCTTTTCACTTCTTGCTGAGAAACTTATCCAATATGATGCTGTGATTTGCTGATGGGATCAGATAGAGAGAACCACACTGTGAGATAATCTCTTTGTATTGGCAGATGAAAAATGAAAATCAAGCAGGATATGGTAAAGTACTAAGAAACATACCAGACGCAGAGAAACCAGAAACAGAAACAGAGAAATGGAAAAAGAAGTTTTTGTTTAAAAATATATGTTTTTTTTTCCTCAAGGAGTAGAAAAAAATCATGATTTTTTTTTCTCTTGAAAGTCAGAGAATCGGGAGATAGGTCCATAAATTGAGATCTTCCTGATCTTTTCAGTAGGGTTGGCAGGTCTGCATAACATAATTAATAGCATCAGAATCACATGTTTGAACAGCAGAAACATGTACTGAAATAAGCATCAGAGGACTACAAATGTACAGATAAGACAAAATGTACCTAAGCATGATTGCCAAAAGCTGGGCACACATAAAATTTCATCCAAACGTTATATTTACTCATCAAATTACAAACATCAACATGTTCTACAATAAAGAGTATGTTAATAACCTTCCACCATTTCTTCTTTCTCAACTTCTGTTTCTTCCTCATCATTTTTGTGATGTGTTCTCAGTGTTCCAATCTCTTGATCAGGCTCCCTGGCATACACTCGCTTCCAGCTTTGCTTCAACTTGAATTCTTTGACCTATGCAGAAAAATGTGTGAGCTGAATACATGATTACTATAATCAATATAAGATCAACATTTGATTGCTATAAGCACCACAGTATGAATATATGATTTCTACAACAATAAAAGATGAATATATGATTACAAAAACCAGTCCAAGATGAATATATGATTACAAAAACCAGTCCAAGATGAACATATGATTACAAAAACCAGTCCAAGATGAACATATGATTACAAAAACCAGTCAAAGATGAATATGTGATTACAAAAACCAGTCCAAGATGAACATATGATTACAAAAACCAGTCCAAGATGAACATATGATTACAAAAACCAGTCCAAGATGAATATATGATTACAAAAACCAGTCCAAGATGAATATATGATTACTGTAACTAACACAAGATCAACATGAATACTATAAGCAATACAAGCTGAATATATGATAATCAGAATTCACTTTTGCAATTAAATATTGATCAAAATCTGAAAATGTGAGAGATGTGCTTTTCCAACAGTTTAAAAATATGTTTGATATTGAAGAACAGTGGAAAACACCTTTGGAGAATATACCTCCCTTAAATTATGTAACTACTCTTTTTCATCACATAATCTACAATTGCAAGCATTATGGTCACAAATGCCAATCAAAATAATTTGTCTTACCTTTGTGTAACCACAAATAGGAATCTGAATGCTGCCAATCTCAAGCTGGCATTTCCAAGCTGTTTGTCGAATTTGTCGAGTTTGAAAATAACTCAGCGCAGGCAGGGCTTCACTGAAAATAGAATTTCTCATCATTTTCATTTTAAAGCTATTAAAGACACAATTCACTGCAAATCCTTTCTTCCAAATGTTTCAGGAAAATTCAGGGTATCTGACTGCATTTTAATCCTTTTTACCTGCTCTATGTGAGAAGAAATAAATAAATTTAACACCAGCAATGTCAGAAAAGAATCTGGAAAAAGTGGCAAGTTTGTGAGAAGTTATCTCCCCTAAAAACTTGTTACCTGCTCCTAAATTGAAAATCATCTTGGAAAACTATTATTTTTTAGACATCCTCTTTCTTCTTATAATGTTAACTTATAAACTTTTGGTGTCACTTTAATGTTAAATGCAAAACTCCTAATGCAATCAATGCAATAAAATATATACTGTACAATCTCTAATTCAGAAAGAAAATCTGAGATATTTTGTTAAACCGGAGTCAAACCAACCAAACTGCCCATACAAGCAAGATGCAATTATTTCATCTCTTTGACTGATCTCCTTCATTATCAAAACCTTCCTTCATAATTCTCTCATTTTACTTCATAGTTATTTCCAAATCTGGAAATGAAGCAATGGTCATTTTATTCATAAATTGTTTAAGTTTTCATTAACCTAAACTGTATTGCTGATGTAAAAAGTACAGGAAGGCAGTAGTGGTTCTTGTTACAGTTCTCTTCGTTATTGACCATTTTTATTTCCTCATTCCTTCATTCTTTTCTATTATGATGCCAATCATAATCATTATCATAATTATATCACTAATAGAAACATTTACAATAAGCAAAAGACATAGGAACAATGCATCAATAAGTTACCATACATATTCACTTATAGGTCAAGTCCAACAACATATGCTCTGATCTGCCACTGTATAATGTGCCAGCTGATGAGGATTTATATTGTTTCTTCTACTGATTGCTGTGACAAAGATCTGCTTCTGCATTATGCAATGACAAATCTGAGTCTGTACAGTCGATTTGGCTTATAAATGTGTTAAATGTAAAATATATAATCTTTCAAAAGAACAGTATAAATATTACAAAGTTTATATTAAAAAAATTTAACCAAAATATTCTAACTACAACCACCAAATTGTTTAGTTAAAAATGATGAATATGTTTTTTCACATAAAAGTATACAACGATAACTTACGAATCTGGCCTGATTTCAATATAAAATGTTATCAATTGGGGCAAGGGACAGGTTCCTGCCAATTAAGACCTACGACGAAATATCCATGTAAATCTGAATATATCGTTTTTGTTTCCAATTTTCTCCGAGTATACCTAAAGGAGTAGCACTCTCCATCCACCTGCTGTAGAATGTGTCGCAGCATGGCCTGTCCTGCACGCTGTTGTGGTGTCTTGACTTTCTGATGACCATTGGGCATGGCCCCTGCACCTCCATCCTCATCGTCATCATCCAGGCTTGGTCCACTATATACATGCAAAAAGGATTCAAGAAGAAAATAGACTTTTGATATACAGCATGAGTTGTATGCTGACTAAATGATCTCCCTTCTATTAAAACATTGACAAAATTGTTTAGTTGGCGGACTAAACAGATTCTGCCTAATAATAGACGGAATAATTTGCATATTCGGGGCATATTCCACCCTGAATCCAACTGGAATCCACCTAAAATTTATAATAAGTGGAATTCATGGCTTTAGGTGAAATCTGCTTTAAACTTCCACCTGGAATCTGATGAAAGTCAGGGTAGAAGTTTTTGTACAGTAGCTACAGGAATATTTATATGAATGACTATGACTGAAAAGGTTCATCAAAAAATGCATAACTCATTAAAATGTACCAGTACTATAGAAATAAAAACAATGCCCATTGATAAATTCATTATTTACATCCAGACATGTGAGTAGGCATCATTTCCTGAGGTTCTTAATCAAAATGATATTAAGAAATGGTACTATCAGTGATGTGGAATAATGATAAAGAGCAATACCAGGGGTACCAGCAATATGGTAACTAGTATTGGTAGCAACTATCAAGGTATAATCAATTGCAGCAAATTTGTTTTGTCTGTTAATGGAAAATAAAGACCAATTTATCAATTAATGGTATAATTAAAGAGACACTGAAACAACAACTGGTTAAGAATGAATGCAGGTGATGTGTTAACATTACACTTTGCTTTAAACTGAAATGCAAATCTAAAAATGGATAACTGATGATCTATGAATAGTCCATCAATATATCTAAATTACAGTTTAATTTAAATCATATTTATTTGTCAAGTACGATGACAAACATGACTTGCAGGATTCAGTAGAAGTGTATCAGGAAACCCACCCCCTCGGATATTTCCTCCTCCTTATTAGCACTGTCTCCCTAACTGTAACAAAAAAATAAAATACATCAAGGACCTTGATGCTGCTACCAATGATTTTATAGAAAATATGCAGACACTTTTTACATACAAATCATAACAATGAATAAGAACTAATTCAAATTGTTGTGAGTACAGTCAATGAAGTAAATCTCTAAGCCATTATAATGTTGCACAGCTAAAAATATGTGTAGTTAACTACTGCTAATAGTGTTGCAGAATAATAATATATTGTAAGTATGTTATTAAACTATTTTATAAATATTCAAAAATCTAATATGAATTACATCTCTTTGTAGGATCATTTTTATCAATTAAAAAGCTATAATGGTAATCACTCACATATGTCAAACATTATAATGAAAAATTAAATATCAATGGATCAGAAGTTAAAATGTGATCAGGCACAATGGGGAATAGTGAAAAAGAATGAACAAAACAAAATTATTTCATGTTTTTAAGAACAAATAATATGCTCTGAATTAGTACAGCACAGTTATAGAGTATAGATCATAAGTGTGCCATGTGACCCAGTAATTGTTTTCTTTTACTTCGTTTTTGAGAAATAAGACAATACAAGCAAAGTGCAAACTAAATAATGACAGAACTTATAAATATAACCACAGTCATATTAGTTTATAACAATTTATTGACATAGTAACTGAACAAGAATTGGTACTTCTATATGACCTGCTTTCGATTATGTTGATTATGGAGCAATTTTAATAGCATATCAGGTCCCATAATCCATATATAAGTCAATGCAATTTCAATAACATAATCCACATATAAGTCAATGTAATTTCAATGACATAATCCAGATATAAGTCAATGCAATTTCAATGATATAATCCATATATAAGTCAATGCAGTTTCAATGACATAATCCAGATATAAGTCAATGCAGTTTCAATGACATAATCCAGATATAAGTCAATGCAGTTTCAATGACATAATCCATATATAAGTCAATGCAATTTCAATGACATAATCCATATATAAGTCAATGCAATTTCAATGACATAATCCAGATATAAGTCAATGCAGTTTCAATGATATAATCCATATATAAGTCAATGCAATTTCAATGACATAATCCAGATATAAGTCAATGCAGTTTCAATGACATAATCCACATACAAGTCTATGCAATTTCAAAGACATAATCCACATACAAGTCTATGCAATTTCAATTACATAATCCATATATAAGTCAATGCAATTTCAATGACATAATCCAATGAAATAAGTCAATGCAGTTTCAATGACATAATCCAGATATAAGTCAATGCAATTTCAATGATATAATCCAGATATAAGTCAATGCAATTTCAATGATATAATCCATATATAAGTCAATGCAATTTCAATGACATAATCCAGATATAAGTCAATGCAATTTCAATGATATAATCCATATATAAGTCAATGCAGTTTCAATGACATAATCCAGATATAAGTCAATGCAGTTTCAATGACATAATCCAGATATATGTCAATGCAGTTTCAATGACATAATCCATATATAAGTCAATGCAGTTTCAATGACATAATCCATATATAAGTCAATGCAATTTCAATGACATAATCCAATGAAATAAGTCAATGCAGTTTCAATGACATAATCCAGATATAAGTCAATGCAATTTCAATGATATAATCCAGATATAAGTCAATGCAATTTCAATGATATAATCCATATATAAGTCAATGCAATTTCAATGACATAATCCAGATATAAGTCAATGCAGTTTCAATGATATAATCCAGATATAAGTCAATGCAGTTTCAATGACATAATCCAGATATAAGTCAATGCAGTTTCAATGACATAATCCATATATAAGTCAATGCAATTTCAATGACATAATCCATATATAAGTCAATGCAATTTCAATGACATAATCCATATATAAGTCAATGCAATTTCAATGACATAATCCATATATAAGTCAATGCAGTTTCAATGACATAATCCATATATAAGTCAATGCAATTTCAATGACATAATCCAGATATATGTCAATGCAGTTTCAATGATATAATCCATATATAAGTCAATGCAATTTCAATGACATAATCCAGATATAAGTCAATGCAATTTCAATGACATAATCCAATGAAATAAGTCAATGCAGTTTCCATGACATAATCCACATACAAGTCTATGCAATTTCAAAGACATAATCCACATACAAGTCTATGCAATTTCAATTACATAATCCATATATAAGTCAATGCAATTTCAATGACATAATCCAATGAAATAAGTCAATGCAGTTTCAATGATATAATCCATATATAAGTCAATGCAATTTCAATGACATAATCCAGATATAAGTCAATGCAATTTCAATGACTTAATCCAGATATAAGTCAATGCAGTTTCAATGATATAATCCATATATAAGTCAATGCAGTTTCAATGACATAATCCACATACAAGTTTATGCAATTTCAATGACATAATCCACATACAAGTCTATGCAATTTCAATGACATAATCCATATATAAGTCAATGCAATTTCAATGACATAATCCACTTATAAGTAGATGCAATTTCAATGACATAATCCATACACAAGTCAATGCAATTTCAATGACATAATCCATATATAAGTGATGCAATTTCAATGATATAATCCATATGTAAGTCGATTCAGAATATAAGACGAAGACTGGCTTTCAAGTCAAAAAGTATCCACTTTTAGGCCAGAAAAAATAGTATGTCAAAAAGTGAATTTAATCTTTCAAACTTAATTCTGAAACAAGTTCAGCATATAATAAAACAACAATTTTCTTTTAATGTGTTAATATATGATTTATTTTATCTTGTGGTATCAAAACTTATCAATTTTAAATCATGTCATTAGCAATCATTAAAATATCATTCATTTGGTACCACATGATAATATTAATGTTGGAAAAGAATATCCTCTATATAATATGATTTGACATCACTAAGTAATCTGCATGTGCGAACTTTGTATGTATTATACTGCAGCCCTCAGGATTAGGGTCTAACTTTAAAACTCCCATGAGCAAGATGTCAAGAAGGGAACAGAAATACATACAACAGTGAAGATAATCTCCCTCTATTGAGTATACTTTTGTGCACAGTTCCCAGTTTATCTGAAACCAAATCTTACCAAAAGTTCCAGTAATTTAACCCATCACTATAAATCCTTGATCACTTAAAGTGGCATTAAAAAAAACCTTTTTACATAACTTCAACCAATTCTTTTGAAATCATTTAAATATTTGCAGTCAGGTATACAACTTTTCTTATTTCCAAATTATTTCCCATTGTCACAGCAGCATGGGAACCTTAATTACAACTGGAATGGCAGTATGCTTAACGATTTCATGGCAAGTCATCTACATACTTACATAACATTTAGTTCAGTCTCCGAGTTTATTATTCCAGCTATAATTGTGTCAATCTTGTCATCACCGAATTCCCCTCCAAGATCTGTTAGTAAAATCAATCTCTTGGATGCAAACCCCTTTTTTCCTCTGGAAAACAAAGCTTTGGTATTTTATACCAGAAGTCACTCTGCAAATCAGTTCAAAATAAAAGCAATATTTGTAACTGTTTTGATTCGGCAAAAATCCATGGTAACTTATGATATAATAAAACTTTAATAATAATAAAAATAACAATAATGTTTTTTAAATATCAATGAGCATCAAAATGAGTTCCAAACAATACAATGTGATTGAAGAGTGAAAGCCATAATAATAACAAAAGACCTATGGAGAACGACATACAAACATTCCTAGTGGGAAGGTTCTAATAACAAAAGCTTTAAGTAGAAATGTCCTAACAGCAAAAATTCCAAGTGGGAAGGTTCTAATAACAAAAGCTTTAAGAGGAAATGTCCTAACAGCAAAAATTCCAAGTGGGAAGGTTCTAATAACAAAAGCTGTAAGTGGGAATGTCCTAACAGTAAAAGTTCCAAGTGTAAGGGTTCTAAAAACAAAAGTTCTAACTGGGAAGGTCCTAACAGTAAAAGTTCCAAGTGGAAGGGTTCTAAAAACAAAAGTTCTAAGTGGGAAGGTCCTAACAGTAAAAGTTCCAAGTGGAAGGGTTCTAATAACAAAAGCTGTAAATGGGAAGTTCCTAATAAGAAAAATTCCAAGTAGGAAGGTCCTGATAACAAATATTACATGTGGAAAGATCCTAATAGATAGGTTCCATTTGAGAAAGTCCTAATAACAAAATTTCCAAGTGGAAGGATCCTAATATGTGTGAGTGTGTGATTTAGATTTTTAATGTAGCTTTAACAATTTTTCAGTCATATCGCTATGATGTCAGCAGTGTGACAGTTTAAAGTGGTGTCTAGCACTGGGGCATCATGCTGCAGACATGTGGCATGATGTCCCACCCGGTCACATTATGCTGACACCAGGCCAACCATTCCTAACACTAACCTCTTAATGCTGAGCGCCAAGCGAGGCAGCTGTTAGTACCATTTTTTAAATTTATGGTATGACTCAGCCTGGGTTCGAACCCGCGACCTTCCGCATCCAAGGTGGACGCTCTAACCACTAGGCCACTGGAGCAGTGTGAAGGATCCTAGTAACAAATGTTGCAAGTTGGGAAGTCCTAAAAGCACAACCCAAAGTGAGAAATTTATAATTTAAGATGCATGATAATAAGAATCTGGCCAATTCAACAAACTGAGCACACAATTTTCAAGCCATCCCTCTATTTAAATAATAAACCTCTTCTATATTCTGAAAATTTCTTTTTCTATTAAGATGGAGAACAAACACATACACACATACACATTTTCACTTCTGTGACAGATACTTAATGGTCCTGGTATTTCTCTTCTGGCATACTTTGCACAGCTGCTTATTGGTTTTCTACCTGGGCATTAAAAAAGTTGATGCTGCAAGGGAAACCTTCCAGCCATAGTTTTGACACTGCAAATCTTAAGAAACTCTCTTATTAACTTTGAACAGTCATTTTTAAAAAAGCTGAAAATAGCTCTCACATGTTGTTCCTATGGAGGACACACCAAAGCTAGTAAGCCACTCAAAAAATGTTTATAAGTCATGTATTAAGATAGGTTCATACCAAATTTGATGAAATTTGATGAAAAAAGTTTTGTAAGGCTTCATATGGATAACAGAAGAGAGTCACCTTGAACATAATTTCTGGTAAAGCATGGACTAAGTAACTGTCTTACTTACTTTGATCTTAATTACCCTGTAGTTTTTTAAAAGGGAAAAGTTGCTAGTGTGGATTATATGGATGACGGATGTTTGTCTGTACCAAAAGTCCATATGACCCTCAGACCCACCCCCTTTTCATCCCCTCCCTGTTTCCTTAAAATTTTGCAACTAGATTAAGATTTAATTTAAAGAGCTACAATATTAGGATCCACTACACATAAAAAACAAGCAAATCATTTGAAAGACTTACTGGATTGCATTGACTATATGATCCATGGCTACCACAATAGCGTCAATAACTTCAAATACTGTCAAGGAAAATCATTTCAACAGAGTTATAACATCAATTTTAATTTAAACTGTAGAGGCTTTCACATGATTATTTTGGCTAAACATATACAGCAAAGCCTCTCTGTAAAATATACTTAACATATTTTGTAAACGAATGTGTTTATAAAGTGGTTACCTATACAGGTTTTCATATTTATTACCCTTCTAAACAACTGTCCTGTACCACAAGGGTAGACTCTTACTAATGTATCAGACACTGATTTTCTATAAAGTATGATGCAACTAAGAAAGCAATTATGATACACACTATATATGATTTCCATTTTTGCATTGCTCCACTTCCTTCAACATTCTCCTGTTCATTTTTCTTTTTCTATAATTATACAGTTACTTTTGTTTGGAATATTTCACCATTCTGCAATCATGGATTGTAATTATTTATCATTTTTGAGGTCATGGACTTTCATGGTTAGAAATTTTAAAGTTCTGTATCTCAAGCCTAAGTCCCATCGTTACCTTTACCACAAGTTGTAAATTTTTGAAAATATTAGTCATCTCTTTAAAAAGGTCTTATCTGTGAAACATTTTTTATCATAAAAAATAACAACATTAAGAAGGATTTAGCAAATATTATCTCTGACCCGACCCCAGCCAAAAAAACAACATAAAGGACACTAATTCAAAGGTTTACTAAAAACCATTTACAAACTGAAGCCTTTTCTTGCCATGAGGGTCTATTAAAAACAGAACTTTACCAGTAAATGCTGACTGAATATAAAGGGAGATAATGTTGTTTACAACTGATAAAAAAGACATGGAGAGGTGTACAATAATTTTTTTTACTATATATATACAACTGTACTCCAGGCTTAGTTAAATTCCTTAGGAATCACGTCAACGATAATTGTGCCACATTTGTCAGTAGTCTTTATGAATCAGGGATCACACAAGGCTTTCCCAAAGTCACATATTCCGATATTTTTAAATATACCATCTGGTGCCTATTTTTGGCATCAAAAATGTTGGCTGTTAAAATCTATATATAATGTACAATCTTGGGTTTGTACTGGAGAAATTCAAAGGTACCATGACAGGAAGCAGCAAACATGGATATAAAATGCACTGGAATATATTGCTACATAAACAAATTCTTTGTTCATATTGACAAACCACCCTAACATGGCAATGTCATAGCATAATCCACATATGCTGATGTTTGGCCTTAGTAATGTATGCTGAAATATAACCAAAATAGTCATGGTACCTAAATAACTAAAACAGACCAACTCTAAAGGTTAGAATGGGAATGACTACAATCAACCAGACGATATATTTTTTTAAAAAAATAGTTTTGCTGAAACTTCAAAGAAAACTGATTGCCATTGAAACACTGATTGTTCTGATTGTTCTGTGTATTTATACTAAGAAAAAAAAAATTCTGTCTCTATGTTCTACAATTCTTAGATGTTGCCACAGCTATAACACAGATGGCTTTTAGTGGCACCTTTAACAACGGTCTAGGATATCTCCCCCCGGACATTTCCCCCCCTCGGACATTTCTCCGCCGGACATTTCCCCCCTGGACATTTTTCCCCATCAGATAGGACTTTTCCTCCCCAGTCATTCCCCCCATGATCTTAAAACTTAATTCATTTAATATGACATTTTTTCAATAAAATATAAAAACTTATATTAAGTTATGTTAAAATAAAAAGGTTATTTGAAATCAATCTCAGTAGTGTTAAACAAAGTTAACATTTTCACATATAAAAAATGTATTGTTTAAATTTTTAATGTTGTAATTAATTGATTTTAAGTATTCTATGATGTCAAGATTGTCAAAGTCAGTGACTATATTTGCAATTCTCAAAGAACAGTCTTTGTACTTCTTCTTTGGATGTTACATCATAATCTGTTTATGTCAACATCTGGCCTTAGTACTGTACTGAAACAACTACAATTGAATGATGGCTATTCCATCTGTTGTTTATCTTAAATATACCAAAAAAGCACTGTAAATAAAGGTTAGACTCAAGCCTCATCAACATATTTCAAAGAAACCTCCTGTTCTACATTCAGTAAAAGCACTGCAATTGATTGACAAATAGACAATGCCCATTTTTTTTTATAACTAACAATGCTTAAAAATGGGTGTCATACCTGTGCACTAATTGTGATGCGGGATGCAAGTATACATTAAAGCTAAATGTTACTATATATAAATAAAGTAATATAAAGATAATGGGGGGGGGGAAATGGAGGAGGAAAAGTCCTATCTGATGTGAGGGGGAAATTCCAGGTGGGAAATTCTGGTGGGGGAAATGTCCGGGGGGGGGCCTGATACCCTTCAACAACACATGCACCTTCATCAAAGTAAGCTGACGGCCTATGATCAAAGGAAGTCAGCAACAAACTTAAATAAAAGCACTGTTTCATTTTTCATAGTGACTGGAACATATTTAGCGTGCTATGAAATTTTCCTATTTGCAATAAAAAAAGTTCATGCTTACAATCTCTACCAATGGTGGCATAAAACCTAAACAAATTTTTTTCAATATTTTGAAACAACAGATATCTAGCCATCAATTTTAATTATGTTGATACTTCTCGCAAAAATGTCTGTAAAACTTTATAGTTTGTCCACTTTTGTCATTTCTCTGTGAGTAGCCTCAACCCTTGATAGCCTCAGCATTATGGTAGTTGTTTCTGGTAACCAAACTCTATGCCAATTTAAGTACATGTTCATGTATACAACTATACAGAATTATACTAGTAGGTTAATGAAATGTTTCATAAAATGTGTTTGTTAATAATGGGATACAGAGCAAATGAGAAATACCATCTTTTTTAATACATACAGTTAGTTGTGTTTAATTTTCTAACGGGATTTGACTGATACATAAACTTTCTAACATAGGATCTAATACTTGAATTCATGGATTTTGCATACACATGTACATAATTAAAACATTGTGAAGTGCACTACATAAATCTAGGTTGTCAATATACAAGTTTATATCCGATTAGTAATCTTTATTTTTTTTCCCTTCAGTGTAAATTCCAGATGCTGACGACATGTCACCTCTTCACTTGTATACGAAATTTCAATTTATTTTCAGCCCCTTCCCCCCACCCCGCTTATCTAAACATCTGCTTATCTCGATAATATTGCTTTGTTTGCGAGGATGGATACTGTCAAATTTTGAAAATGGTTATATTATTTACAAATTGGCAACAAAATATTGAGGTTTTCAATTTTTGGGGTGACAACTTTTTAAAAGCCAGCACCATCTCTGTGAATGTATGTACATTTAATCTGCTCATCATAAGTCACTGTAATTTTGTAGTGTTCACTATTACCACCGCAACTTTTTACTGGTTAACTGTTCTTCTTGTTTAAAGTTGCTGAGGATGTCTTTCAAACTATACATAGTACCAGGACTGATCAAATTCTTGTATTTATAATCACTTGTCCAGGACCAGTGGTTTCAGACAATTCACTTTGTCCAACCCACAATTTTCAACGTTTTGCCTAGGTTGGTTAAAATGTTTGCATTTTAATCCATATAAAAACAAAAGAAGCAATACATGGCTCATTTATTTCTTAAGTTAGCTAATTCTGGTTTTATTGTCAAGGTATCTGGCTTTATGAGGTCCAACACCTCCTTGATTATTAAATCCTGAATCTGTCAGTTTATTGACAAATACACTGGTAGAATTACCATCCTATATTAGATACTGCAAAACATCTTTCTTTCTGAGCCAATGAATTCAAGCCATGAGCAGCTGAATGATTTTATCTCTTGATTATTGGACAAATTTGATGGTTCAGAGTCTGACCTGAATTTATTATTCAGAAACATCAGTTGAGCAAGAGAAAGTCTCCTGCCAATCTCGTGGTAGAATTATGGACATTCCAAAGAAGAAACTGGGTAGATAACCCTGATATTACAACGTGTAAGCTTAGGCAGCACAACTTACAATTTTGTAAAATTTCAAACAGTGTGTGTTGGGTGTAACAGGTAATTTAAATATTGATTATTTACATTTCATGCAAAAAAAGCATACAAATTTATCATCCAGATCAATTATGGTAAGAACAGAACTGCAGGACCAGAGGATATTTCAATGATCCATGATTGAATAGCATGGATCATTAAACACATATAATTGATGTATATTGCACAAACCAAGCTACATATAAGTTTTTAATTTTTCAAGTAAATTATGTTTTTCTGAGAATAGTTATCCAAACACATGAAGTGTCCTGCTATCTAGCAAATTCAGTGTATTAGAAGACCAAAATCTTCTTATCCTGTCTTTTTTTAGACAAAGGGCAGTAACTCTTGCCCATTTCCTCCTCTTGATACCACCAGGTGTCTCCAGTTGCATTAGAAAAACAAAGAGGATGAGGAGATGCTGAGCATTCAACCTCTACCTTTGATATCCTTCTGAGGAATGAGTGGTTGGATTCCCCACAGAATGGATAACCTTTTCTCCTACTGACATAAGCAACATAGATGATGATTTCTTGATCTGCTAAAAGCATATTTTGTTCTCAGTCAAAAGAAAGAGTCAAATATGGCAAGGATGGAGATGTGTTATTGCCATCATGCAGAGATATATTTACATGCCATATCAAATGAGCTCTTCTCACCAACTCGGAATAGGTTAGGCATTTATTATTTATCACACATTTACCAAATGCTTTTAACTCATTATTGAGAACCAACTTCAAAACAAACTGGGATATATAAAAAGGTTCGATTCAGAATATGGAGACATGGACATCAGTAAAGTAACTAAACAATTTTAATCTGGTTGTAGAAATATGGAAATATGGCTGTTTTAACAGTAGATCAACCATTTAATTTAAATTTAAATTTAAATTGGTACAAAACAAAGCATTACACTACATAACCATGCTGCTGTGAGTTTCATTTATGGCAGGTACTAAAGACCACAAATATCTTCATGGAAATGAAAATTCATTGATACTAACCGCAGACCTGCCTTTTGTGCACAAATGAAATTGGTTTTTAATTTCTTTCACTTAAAATATAGAAACATTTAATACTACCTCTCTTCACCAGACTTCACAAACAATCAATGAACTTAATTCAGCTGTACAATGGATAAAGGTTTATTTAAATGTGTAATGAAGTTTTAATGATGAAAACAAATCAACATAAGAGAGGTGATCATTATATAGGGTTGCACAGTTCTGACATAATGACAAGGATACAATCTCCTGATACATTGGATGCCTGAATATCATTCTGAACATATTGCAGAAAGTCAAAATCTGGAATTCCAAGTGGCCGAGCAATTGCAATATTCTCATAGGACCCTCCATCAGCCAGGGGGTTGTCAGTGTCCGGCGTACCAAATAACACCAGGCAAATTTCATCCTTGGATTCTGCAAACATCTAAAGAAAGCAAGAACCTTAAAACTGACTTCAAAAGTAACATACAATCTTGTTGCTGCAGCAAACTCCAAGAAACAGCACTATACTGCTATAAAGCACTTCATTATAACACTGTTATATGGCATTCACGTTTTAAGTCACTCCATTATAACACTTTTCTTATTATAACTTTCCAAATGACTATTCATTATAACACTGTTCCTGTTATAAGTCATTCTTACTGTAAGGTCTTGCTTTATAACAGTGTTATAAGGCAATCCCATTCTAAGTCCTTTCAGTATACAGTTCTACCCACTTATATTGACATCACTATGTCGACAAGCTACCAAAATTGTCATGCTTATGTCGACATTGAGATAAAAAATAAACATATGTCAACAGAAGCCCTTGGTCCCAGCTTGAACAAATCCTTTGTTTTCTAATAATTTGTGTTGACAAGCTGCCAGTTCCGACCCATACTTTGTTCAAGAATTAGATGATCTTGCTGCCAGGCTTTAATTTTCCAGCATAGCATAATCGTATAATCGTTTATGTCAGCAAGCGGCTAGTTCCAACCAGTACTTTATTAAACAATTAATTGATCTTGCTGCCAGGCTTTAATGTCACAATCGGATAAAAAAAAAAAGGCATCTGTTTTTTCCTATAAAGTTGACTTCTCGAGATGACTTAAATAAAAGCAAGTGATCGGTGATAAAAACATGTGTATTGTGCTGTGAAAGTTACTTTTTAACATTATTTATATTTATAATTGCTACATATGGCAGTGTAAAACACAGACATGTATGCTTTAAACCAACTTGCTGACAGGTTTTGATTTCCCTGTGAATAGCCCCATCCCTTTGGTAGCCTCAATAAGATGGAAACTGACTGACCAAAATCTACCCAATTTTAAGTACATATGAAGCATGTAAATAACAACAATGCAACTATGTGATAATGCAGACATTGAATATTTTAGTGAATGTTTCTCATACCAGGATGTGACCAATGCATTACTTTATTGTGGAATTTATTACACAAAGGTAACCAAAATGTAATTTGTCAATACACAAGTGTATTTCACACTGGTTTTGTCTTCATGTACTCAAAATTTCCATTGTTTGTTTTCTAAAAGTGTAATGCTACTCACTGATGACAGGTCACCCCTAACTGACAAATTTAACTTTTATCTTTTTTTTAGCCCCCATCCCAAACCTTATCTTGACATCCGCCTATACTGACAATACTTCCTCTGGTCTGAAGATGTCGACATAAATGGGTATGACTGTAACACTGTTCCTGTTATATAATATTCTTATTATTAGATCTTCCATTGTAACAATGTTCCTGTTATAAGGCATTCTTAACATACCTTTCCTAATATAACACATTCTTACTACAAGGTCTTTCATTACACCTCTGTTCCTGTTATAAGGCATTCTTACCATGACCAAAGGGTTCTTAAATTACAATTATAATCAACCAACATATCATTAAAAGAAGCAATCATCATATTTCAATGACTTATGGTGTGTACTTGACATGAAAACCCAAACAACATAAATATTGCACAAGAGATCTTACCCAGCTTTCATTGTTGAATGTCATTTAGTGCAAAATTACTGTTTATCTCTGGAGTTTTTGTACATATTGAAGAGTGTAAACAAGTTACATTTTCCAGAAGAGTCAATTCAATAATCAATAAAAATGTTCCTGGACTTTGACATTTGATTAGTGTTACTGCTACCAAACCCATAAACTATGACAAGTTCATGGACCTCATATGATCTATTGTTTTGTTTTTTTTTATGTTACTATCACTGAAACTAACAGAACTCATCACACTGCTTTTGTTTATCAAGCTGATTCAGTATTATTTATATTGTTTTGCTTTAGGCAAAAAGCTACTGATTAAGCTTTACCAAGCTAAATTTATGATTAATACCAGATAAGCACCTGTTACCTTAGTTAAACTGGTATTTAATGTGGTAAGAAAACTTGTTGTAAATAACAAAATTTGAGAATAGCCCCATGTCATATTTTAAAAAGGACTATAAATAAAGAATAAAATTATGAGTATATTTCTTTTCAAATTCAGCTAAATTTTGATCTTTAAAAACTGGCTTTCCTGTACAGACCTTTTATGAGAGAATAACTCTTGTGAACCCTCTTAATTATGCGGGCAAAAGGAGTTGTCTCCTCTTAAGGCAGGATTAACCCTTTCATCACTAAGTAACTTTGTAGGCATAGAGACCTTAACACTAAGTAACTTTGGAGTTGTAAAGCAAAATGACTTGTGGACTTTGAAACAACATAACTTTGTCCATGTTAAAGATATCTGGCTGGATTAGGTGTCAAAATCAAGGTTAAAAACCAAATTTTATGACTAATTCATTAAAATGTGCATATCTATTAGAACTGTTAAAATGCAGGTTCAAACAGGTAACACAACAGGTAAAATACAAGTAATTATTTTATTACCTCTTAGAAAACTTAGAAAGTTCTCAAATCATGTTCAATTGACCCTATATGTACTAGTGAATAATCACAGTAACAATAAAATTCTTTCTTTCATGGTGTTCATAATATATAAAATTCTATAAAATGAACCAAAAAAATGTCCAAGGTGAGATCTGTCCACACACCTATAACGCTCTGCCACGTTCGATAGTCGCATTGAAGTTCGTTAAATGGACAATTTTTCCAAAAACTTCATCTGAATAGAATATTTGAAAATATTCCGAAGCTTTCCTGGAGCCATCTAAAACTCGGGTGTGTCCAATTCTGACAGAAAACTGAAACAAATCTCTTTGGCTTTCCGACTTTGTCCAAACAAAACCACGTGGTGCGCACAATTCCTCTGGTTCAAAACCTTCAAAGTTTTCTGCATAATAATCACTGTCACCTACAAGTGCATTCCATTGCCTCTCAGAACATCTTCTCTCATTTTCATCCAAATTTACCAGGTCGAAATTATTAAAATCCTTCGATAACCTCCTCTGAAATTTGTTCAAACTCTGAAATTTTGGATACAAATTTCCGCATTTGGAAAACACGTTAAAAGTTTGTACTTTGTTTGATATTTCTAGTTGTATACAAGATAAACTCAGGAGATCATCCAAATATAACATCTACATTACAAGAAGGAAGTTATTAGTGGTACCCCAAAAGTTATTTAGTCGGGTACTATAATGTTAAGGAAGAACACTGCCCTAGACCGAGAACTCTGTCCATAGTGTTTGCGGACTTACTTCCCCTGGACCGATTTTTCGGTCTGTAGTGATGAAAGGGTTAACTTTACTACAGTAGCAATAGACTTCTACTGGTCGAGATAAATTGTTATCAGGACAATATCAAGTATATCATTTACCTTTCTCTGCAAGATCATGGTGATGCCATCCAAAGCAGTCTGTAATGCAGTTGCCTCCCCTGGAGGGGCTTGATTCATGGATGGCCCAATATCCAGCACAATTGCTATGGCTTCCTGTTATAAATTAAAAGTTGAATAATTAGTATACAAAATATATCCAATAGATTCATTAGAAAGAAATTTCTCTTTCTTTCCAGGTCATAAAATTAACATAACTGTTTTAGTAGCTATGATCAGAATTCTTCGCAGAGACAGTCTCTACACAATACCATTTCTGCGAGTAATATTTTTTAATCTGCCAATCTGCTAAGTACCAGTGCAGACATGATTTCATGTCTGCCTCTATCTATCAAAACTTACAGTGCTGATTATATTTATGATGTTTCCACTGATATCTCAGTATGTGTGGCACAAATTAATGTTTCAAGTTACTAAAATCCTTGTTGTTCATTTAGTAAAATGGATATACAACTGCAAAAAACAATATAAAGTTATTTAGCATCTGAACAAGCTATAACTATCAGCCACATAGTTTGCTCATTCAAACAGTGGGATTTCTCTCAAAGGAAAATAAAGATCCTAAGAAATGAAACTAATCCATTTTTTTAAGATTTTGTTGTTGTTGTTGTTGTTGTTGTTGGGCTTAATGCCATTTTTCAGTACACAATAGGCTATACATGGCGGCCAGTATCAATGGTGGAAGAAACCGGGAAATCCTGGAAAGAACCACCGACCCACGAGAAGTACTGGCAAGCTTTCTCACATATCCATATTTGCTGAATCCTAGACTTGAACCTACGCAGACAGATGAGACGGCAGTTATCTGTAACGGACAGCGCTATAGACCACTAGGCCCCTCGGGGGCCACTGAAGATTTTGTTGATGCTTGGATGGAAATTTTGAAATTGAATGGTAATATTTCATAGTTGTTATAAGCTTAGATATTATTTTGCAGTGGGTGAGAGGGTGGGTGGGACTGGAGTAAATTAATACAATCTATTACTTTCATTTAAGCAATAGTGTTAGCTCTTACTGTTGCCAAGAAAATATGAAAGAATGATTAACTTTTGGTTTTGATCTAATTATCAGCAGGTGGGTTGGTGTTAGGGTTGCACAGAGAGAAACTTCTAAATATATTAAAATCTACTATTTTGACCTTACAGTTGTAATAGTAGCAACTGCAGTAGTTGTAATTACAGTAAATACTACCATAAAATGTTTTCCACCCATCACATGTTCTGAACAATATCACAATTACGTTTTCTTCCGCATGTTATTCTGCTATTGACTTGGAAAACTCTGATAAAGAAAAGAAATAGTTTGGTTGATGTAAATATCTGAACAAAAGTGGCTGCAGCATTAGGAATATTTCTTCATCTCTTTATTTCAATAAGAAGAGAAGAACTTTTTACATTCAAATTGAGTCAAACCTTCCATTAGTGACCATTCCTGGGAAAGGATTGTCCTACAATATAAGACATCAACCATGTTTTGCCTTTTTTGAATTTTGAAATAGGGCTTTAAAAAAAAATAAAAATACAAATAAAAATTACCATGAACTTCAGTCAATCTTTTCTCCGTGAAGATGAATGAAATGCTCCAAATAGTATGGGAATAAAATAAAGATAATTCTATTTCTAATATTTTGGTCAAAATTTGAAGTTTGTTAGTTCAAACGTTATAATAATTTTACCAAAAGTGCACAACTAAATACTAGGAACAATTTGTTGAGTTCACAATCTAGAACATGTACTTCAGCCTGCAGTTTCTCAAAAAAAAAAAACTTGTCTACAAATTAATCATGGAAACCTTTAAACTGAATCATTAAAAGTTTTGTCAAAATTTTGAAGTCCACATCATAACTAGGTCAGTATTCTTCTGGGTGTTGATCAGTCGCCCTTTAATCAATTTAAATCCTGGATGCAGGCCATAATCGTATTCAAATCTTTCAAAGTTAGCGTAATTGTCCAAACTGCTATCGAAAAGTGGATGCAGTCATGCACCATCTATTTCATCATCTTCATTTACATCTAAGCCATCAATTAAGTCAATATTATCTTCATAATCATCAAAATCTTCAACTTCAATGTCACTACCTTCGCTATCAATATCCAAGTTCACATCTGACTTTTTTTCCATCATTTTATTGATCAATTTTCAAATTTGCTGTTTTGTTTTTTAACCACATTTTTTTTTCAAATTATTCTGTGCATGCATGCTTTAACCATTTCCTGTTGTCGGTGAAGAATTACACAAGTATTTGTGATGTATGACACGTGTTTCAAGACACTAAATAAACACCTAGTGAAACTACGACTGAAAGTGTATTCCAGATTCAATGGGAGTCTACGACCAGAGGTGTAATCAGGATATAATGGGTTAATACACCGATAATTATAAATAAAAATGCTGAACAAAATGCCGGTTACTAAAAGAAAGATCAAAATAAAAAGATTTAAATAAAATATGCGTTTGAATATAATAATGAGCTACTACGACTGATCTCCTCAAGCTTTCTTACGATACATTGTCAAACCGAACAATTCACTGTTTGAATAGCCGACAAAACTGGATTTAAGACCAGGAATAGGTTAGAACTTTAACGAACGATGAAGATATTTTGAATATTTTGAAAAATGCCAGTACACAAATCACCAAGGGAATAACGAAATATGGGAGGAGCATCTTGCTTGGTTGAACTTCTCGTTTATCTGGAATTATCTGGCATGTGTCATTAACTGCATTTGTTTCTATCCATATTAGCATAATATTATCTATCTAAACAGACACATAATGTGCGATATTTATTTTGCCGATCAACATAAAACCAATATAAGCTTAGTAAACAAAAAGCGAACCTTATTTGCCGCCATTGTGAATAATCTGTTTCCTGTTTGGTTCAGCTAATTACCGAACAGAATCAAGACTCTGGTAAGGAAAATTTATGTGATCACAAGGAAGTATCCTTGCACGTGGTACCTAAAGTATTTAAACAGGTGAAACATATATCACAAAGTAGGTTGCAATTAAAATGATAATTTTAATTTGAGAACTTTTGCATTATATTCTAATTTATTTCAATTAAAATGTTTTAATTCATTTTCATCTTCCATTTGCTCAAAATCATTGTACCGTGAATTTGTGTCACGGTTAAAGTTGCCGCCAACTATGATAGTGGCAGATACGGTACATTAAGCCAAACAATGTAAAATTCACAGATAGAAACTGACCAATCAAACCGCAGTTATTTTCCATAACGAGTCTTCTCTGCTTTAAACATAATTACTTACATGATTAAAGTATTCAAATCCATTCACAGCACAATTGCACACACCACACCACCACCACTACCACCACCAAAACAACCCACAGATCGTGATTATTTAAGGATACGTAGTATTCACAGCTGTAGAGCGTTATAATTGCAGTCTATCGTTCGGGAGTTCGAATCTTAGTGTTGACTGGTTGTTTCGAGTTCCCTTGCACATGGTACCTTGCGTCAGCCCAGAATGTTAGGTCTGCAATTTGCTATTTGCTGCCAGAATAGCTAATAATGTGGGAAATTAAAGCCACGTCATGAAGTTTCATGTTTTTTCTTGAAAGGGCGGGGAGGAGGTGGTAATATATGGATGTCCATTCGTGTCATTGGCAAACAATTTTAGCGCATTTCTAGCGACTATATCTAGAGAGAGAGACACATGTTAGTTTCCCATTGATTAAAAAAAATTATGGATCTTTCTTTCAGATTTATCTTTAAAGGTAATTGATTCTCTCGTGAAAGATATCAGAAACTATTTGTAGAAGAAAAAAACTGTTTATTGCAAGGTCTCAAACTGCAAATCTTTGGTAATAAATGTATTTTATAAACAGCAAAGTTATTATCATAGAGGTAGATTAAGTTTTTAACTTGCAGTATCTTTATAAAGTGTGTGTGTGTGTATATATATATATATATATATATATATATATATATATATATATATATATATATATATATATATATATATATATATATATATATATATATATATATATATATATATATATATATGTGTGTGTGT
This sequence comes from Potamilus streckersoni, assembly GCA_016746295.1. NCBI lineage: Eukaryota > Metazoa > Mollusca > Bivalvia > Unionida > Unionidae > Potamilus > Potamilus streckersoni. Next base: position 181,411 of record JAEAOA010000879.1, read on the forward strand.
GTGTGTGTGTGTGTGTGTGTGTGTGTGTGTGTGTGTGTGTGCATATATATATATAGCGTGAATACTAAATCATAAATTGTTGTCACACTTTTCAATGCAAATATGTTCTGCAAATATTTTTCTCTTTTAGATTCTAAATGTAAACTGGCTTATTTTATAACACTGGTCTACAGCCAAAACGCTTCAGAAATAAATGTAGTACAACTGTACAAATTATATGTCATTGAGAAAGAAAATGGTGCTTAAAATTATTAATTGATTCTGGTTTTAAAGATATGATACTGGGCCTTGTCTTGTGAATAGCGGAGGGAAAGTGAGTTATAAAGAGAAGGGATCTTAATTTAAATCAGAAATGACTAAAATTCACCTTAAACTAGATCAATGAATAAATATATGACTGGGGTTTGGACAAAAGGCAAAAACAATGAATGAGGCAACGTTTAGCTGGTATTGCGTCATACATGATACGAATTGCATCATGTTATTCCTAGAAGTCACGTACGATGTAATCATAACTAAACCTATACCCCTCTGCTCAACAAATTGCCCTATATCATTCCAAGGAATCATACAACGTCGTTCTCTCTTATTCGTCAGTCTTTGATTTTGCAAAGGGACACATTTATATTTAGCCAAAGTGAGCAGAGATGCATTGTACTTGTGTGAACAATGCAGATAATGCCTCCAGTTGGGAAAGGTGTGTTAAAGAAAAAAGCGTACTGTGTGTTATCCATTACATTTTATCAGCTATACACCCAGAACCCATTGGTGAATGACTGCCGGTTCCTAATGCACCATAATCATTCTCCCTTAAGTCAGACGAGGGTGGGGGTGAAAAAGAGTATGCAACATCCAGTTCTGAACTATCAATGTCACATCATCCATATTATTCTCCCACCTTGCTCCACTGACCATACTTGATAACACAAGGTGAACTAAATGACCTTGTCAGGGATTTGAAACTATCCAAGAGTAAGGCAGACCTGATGAGTTCCTGGCTACAGCAGTGTAATTTCTTAGAAGGTGATGATATGGTTTCCTTGTCCCGTGACCGTTAAACATATGTTGTCCCATTCTTCTTTACAGAAGGTGATCTTGTATCGCTCTATAATATCGATGGTGTGATAGCATCCCTCAACATCGTCCACGATTTAGATAAGTTGAAAATGTGTATTGATTCATCGGAGACTAGACTTAAATATGTTTTGCTGCATCATAACAATATTTTCCAATCAATTCCAGTTGGTCATTGAGTCTATAGGAAGGACACTTATGAAAACAGTTTTGAAGTACATAAGCTACGAACAACATCAAAGGCGATTTGAAGGTTCGTGCTCTCATGCTAGATCTGCAGACTGGAAACACAAAGTACTGCTGTTTTCTCTGCAAATGGGATAGTCGTGTGAGATATTCTCACTACATCCAGATAGGATGACCACTCCGACAGTCATTGAAGCCTGGTAGGAAGAGTGTTAAGCATTCACCACTTGTTGAATAAATGGACAAAGCGCAAGCAGCTTTCAATTACCTCCGTGGAAGATTTCCACGGATAGCGTAGCTACGATAAAGGAAGTTGAGCCTGTTGGTACTCTGATTCCTGAAATTCTTCGAGATGATGCATTTGACCATGCACTGCGTGGCAAGGAGTTGACTGCATGGAACTCCTTCCAATTAGTGGCAACACATTTTTTCAGAAACAACAAGGCAGACACCTGCAGGGAATTGATAGAAAACGTCCAAAATGTATACAAAAACCTTGGTTGCAACATGTTAGAAAATATACTATTTTACACTCTCATCAGGAATTTTTCCACCAAACTGAGAATTAGTGGTCGACGACCACGTCAAGCGATTTCATCTGGGCATTGCAACTGTGGAAAAAACGCTATCAAGGCAAATTGGGCCCAACAATGCTTGCACGCAATTGCTGGACAGAGATCAGAGATTCTCCATTTAATGAACACAAGGGACAAGCCCAGAAATGTCTATTAGAAACTGAATAGGGAATAAACTATGTAGTTATATATAAATAATTGTTGTTTGCCGTTTGTTCATAATAAATCTTATTTGTATAACCCTTCTGATGTGTTCAAAAGTATTCCATGTAGAGCAACCATAAATACACCAAAAGACCTAGGTTTACAATTCATGATTAAATCTGTACTGCATAATTGGGCGTAAAATGAAAGAAACTTAAATATATTGGAAACAGTAGAAAATCAGTTATTTCAATTGTCGTATTTTAATTAAGCGCATCAAAAGCCATAATATATAGTACATATTTTTCTCTGAAGCAGACCAGTGTAATCAAAGTTGTTTAAGTGACCCTTTCATCTTACTTTGCTGATTCCTATAGAAAATGTGCCTCTTATATAACATTAGAAAACAAATCCAACAAATGGAACTTAATTAACGTAAAAGTAAGTGCACCATTTCGGAACGACGCTAATCAATTCATTCCTGTCATAACAGCATCTCCTGGTGCTTCTTGTCTTTCCCAACAAATTGTTGGTTATCAGTCGAGGTTTCCGTATATTTTCTTAGCTCTGCCTTTTGTTAGCTTCTTGGACGAATCAAATCATAGTTCCTGACGGAGCTCTTTTTCCAGCTGTGTAGTCAGGTGTGGAACTATTTCGGTTTCTTACCTTCAAAAAATATATATATATATATATATATATATATATATTTCCTAATCTAAACACATGTCAGGGTTTTCTTCTGGGATCAACAAATATTCCTAATCTTTTCCCTTAGATATTATGTACCGAAATTCAACAGAACAAACAATGGTAATTTGCGCTTAATACACAAATAACCTATTATCAAAAATGTGTCCTGCATTATTACGTCGATATTGTCTATTCCTGCCAATATTATAAAACAACCCTTACTTCCCTTTATAAATAGTTCCACGTTATGAAATTCTTGAGCTAGGTAGACAGCATTACAGTTTTCGTTTCGCGATATCAGAATTTATCGGATTCATCTCTTCATTGCTTAGCAGAATGATATTGACGACAAATATGTTATGCTCGTCAGAATCTAACTCAGCAACGGTACTTTAATCTTCGTTTGTATTATGATAAATGTATCTTCTCCTATCAGCTTTTCGTTTCATTTTTAGCAGCTCGTACTTATCTTGCTGAGGATCGATCGGTTACATATAAACTCGATTGTAAGTGAGTAGGTCGTTAAGCAATACTATTCATCAGAAGGTTAGTTTTGCCTAATCCAGTTCGTCCAACTATCAGATAATGGCAGTCCGCATCACCGAGGGTTATTCACAAATTTTATCTCAAAGGAATAATAAGAAAGAGCTATTGAACAATGGGGCCCCGAGTGGCCGAGTGGTCTAAAGCGCTGTCCGTTACGGATCACTGCCATCTCACCTCTGTCTGCGTGGGTTCGAGCCTATGATTCGGCGAATGTGGATATGTGAGAAAGCTTGCCAGTAGCTTCTCGTGGGTCGGTGGTTCTTTCCGGTGATTTCCCGGTTTCTTCCTCCACCATTAATACTGGCCGCCATGAATAGCCTATCATGTGCTGAAAAATGGCGTTAAGCCCAACAACAACAACAACAGCTATTGAACAAAGGTTGGCAAGCTAATTGACACAGCTTCAACTTCAACCACTGCGACTGGTGTTGATTTCACAAATTATATTTTAAAAAATCTGAAGACAAAATGACAGGTAACATAAGTATGTCAGGTCAACTAGTGATAGACCTTGAAACTGCATATCTACCTATCAGCGCAGATAACTCACAGTCTGTAACCTTTGCCATACTTAACACGGTAAGTAAATTGTCATTCTCAGGTGGAAAGATGACCTGTACTTTCAGTCATGTCAGCAAGTGCTAAACTTTGAGATAACTCTTCCACCTATTGGCGCAGATAACTCACCAGCAGTGCGTTATTTGCACAACTCAATGGTATCAGTAATGGCAAGTTATTGATGTCGGATGGAAAGATGACCGGAAATATCAACATGAAAAAAAAAACCAAACAAAATTGGATATATTGAGGCCGAATACCCTATCTCCGCTAACATAAATAACTGACAAGCGGTAAGTTACGCACAATTTAATGCGGTTGATTAAGTTCTCATTATCTGGTGGGACGATGGCTGGAATAAAGACATGGGCGGGGAATAAATATTTAATACTCAACTAATAATACAGTCACGCCATTTGATCTTACAAATGAATTGTATGTGGATGCTGAGATAAGTGCAGCATGAGCGAGAAAAATTACTAGGCAGATAGCAATTATCTTAGAAAATCCGGAGGCACAGTTACAGGTGTGATCGATATGGTTGCTAACAAGACAACTTACAAGTATGTGCCTGTTTTCTACATCCGATCTTACCATTAAACAGTACGCCAATAGTGTCCCCCAATCATTTGCGATTGGCGGTTGTAAAAAATCAGCTAAACTCGGTGTCTATCACATTCCACATCTCGCTAAAGCTAAACATAATCGTTGAGATCTTTTTGCAAGTGCGTCAAATTACTATTCTCAAAATAAGCCAAATTTTGCGTTTATATTTAACAACCTTCTATCTGACGGTTTAAAATGGTTAACAGGCGGAGAAATAACTGATTTTCGAATCGAAATACAGTGTTCAGTGGCCGTAGTGATTTGGAAATTTCAAGTACGAGGTTCAATACAAACTAATATCTGAAGAATTTGTAACTGGAAATTGGAAAGATTGAATGCTGATTTAAAATGGACTGAGCTGTATTTATTGGTAGTGGTAATTTTTCTCAGTAATTTACACTTGATCGTAAAGTAACCACATACAAATAATCGTATTTCCGGACTTATGTTTTCAGAGTTGAGGGTCCTAACCACGTTAATCGATGTTTCAGATATATACACTTGACGAGTTAATGTAATTGTACTTTATAATGTCTACTGATCCTACATCGATGAGTCGCAAAAGTGTTTTATAATTGTATAGTAAACCCAAAACAGAGATAGAAATAGCTTATGTTGATCAACTAGACCGAGAGAGCATTGGGGAGGCAAGATCTGTGAATATAATTGCGTGAATGAAAAAATTAACTTTATGTTCACTCGATTTAACTAAGGACAGTTTCAGGAATGAGAGACCGCCAACTGAGGTAAGCGGTCAGAGACTTTGATATAATTGGCAGATATTGTCCTGTAAGTGGCTGCGAGGAAAGTTGAACAATAATTCACAAGATCATTGCTCGAGCTATATAAAGAAAATGTTCTGATGATCGATAAACCTAACCTTATAAGAACAAAGTTTCATGGTGGTAAGGAACCGGAACAGGAGCGACTTAAGAAGATTCACGACGATCTTGACATACTAGATGAAATAAAGAAACACAAGCTTCTTAAAAATCTAATCACAATGACAATTACGACAAACAGACACTGTAAGAAATAATGACACTAACATGGTAACAACAGCTAATTTTGATAGACTCTCAATAAAGAAAAGTATAACGCATATCGCATTAATACTGCACAGTGTCAAAAATTGAGTCTAGAATTGAGTTTACTCTTCACCTGACCTCGGATACTATAGAGGTCTTGTCCCCTCACCTAAAGGGGATGCACAATGGGTACCCATATTTGGGCTAGGTACAACCCCCATACAAGGGCATTACTGAGTTTTGGTTGTGGCGCAGTGCTCTTATGGGATGGGGAGTACACTTGGACTAAGGAGGTTGACAGCCCAAAGCAATTGAGGCTGCCTTCTTATAAAAGATGCACCACAATATCTAGGATATGTGCTGCTCTTAACTCTTATTTGAGGTAGCCTACTTTGAGAGGGTATGGGCCTAGTGGTCTAAAGCACTCACTGTTACTGATCACTACGATAGCACCTCTATCTGTGTTTGAGACTCGGCCTCGGCCAATGTGGGACATCACAACGCTTGCCAGGAGCTTCTCATGGGTCGGTGGTTCTTTCCAGGGTTTTCCTGGGTTCTTTCTCCACAATTTATACTGGCTGCCAGGTATAGCCTATCTTGTGCTGCAAAATGGCATTAAACCCTATAACAACAACAACAATAAACCCTTGAGAAATATGTTACTATCTCATATGCAGTAACACCATTTCTTCCCAAGATGACGTTATATCTCCCGATTTATTAATGGAGATGCAGTCAATTCCACTGTCTAGGGATGTTGCTGCTCCTCCCTCATTTTTTTGGGCAAGTACACTCAATCCCATTAGTGATATCTGTTACTATCTTACAGGTAGCACCAGTCATTTTTTGATGTGATACATAATTGATCTAGTCTGTACAAAATATGATTCCTTACTATTGAGATACAAGTGATGGCTTTAATTAAGGTCCCAAGAACTGTATGACCATAGATATCACATTGGAATCTATCAATTCATGTACAATGTGTGCACAATAAATAAGATAAGTGAGTGTTCCATGGTTCTTTCCTATGCCCACACCATGCTTGAAACATCAGAAAAATTAAAAAATTCTGAAACTGGATACTTAACTTTCCTATGCCCACACCATGCTTGAAACATCAGAAAAATTAAAAGTTCTGAAACTGGATACTTAAGTCTAATAACATCAAAAGGAATGATGATATAAAGACAGGATTTCATCAGCCAAATACATCTCTTAGCTACTGTCTTTTGTATTTTATGCAAAAATGTTTATTGGTCTATTCTGTTTACGACTATAAACACTATAACATCATTGTTGTGATAGACTAATGTCAGAAAAAACTATCAAAATCTATTAATCTGTTTTGTGGCCACATTATTCCATTTAAAAAATAATCACAACAATTTCTGGACCTCCTTTTTATTTATAATTGTTATAATTGGACAATCTAGAAACCAAATTAGTGAGTTCTTTATTGCTACCACAATGTCGCATGCCCTTAATGCTAGCAGGGGAATGGGTGTGCGATTATGAACATTATCGCTATGTAAATTGTGGAAATGATCAATGTTAATGTTATCTACTCCTTTTTCAAATTAGTAAAAAACTGGACCTGAATTCACTATAAATAACTATTAATAACAAGTCCCGAGTATCAGCATCCAATCATTGTGATTGGAGACATTTTCTTGTCATGTTGAAATGTGTTGAGTCAATGATTGTCTGGAAAAGAATGAGGATGCTTGCTCTGGATTCCTATGCAGATTAGACTAATAAGTTAAGAAGTCTCAAGAACAGGGAATTGGTGCATCTAGCATGGATATGGTCTTTCTATGTGAAAAGATCAAGTTTAATAATAGCGTCAGGTATGCTATTATTGTCATTAAATTTGCTATTATATCACCCTTAGTCTTTAGCACACATTTACTTTTTTACATCCCTAACATATCAGATGATACTTTCTAATAAATGTTATCAAAGTTGTGGGCATGCCTGCATGACCAAATTATTATGATTAAATCTCAGTAATCATCAAAATTCTAGCATTCATATCTTATGACATGTCCCTCCACTTGCATCTGGATATCTTCTACTATCAAATGTTTTCCTAATGTTGGTGAGTAACATGGGGTTTTGCACCTAATGTTGGTAAACATCATACACATACATACACAAAATATACACAAATACAAACAAACTGTTGATGACATGTTCACATTTTCTGCTGAATGTCCAGTTTCCACCATTTTCATTAAGGACAAACTAGAGATCATTGTTACAGCTGTTTAGGCAAATTCCCATGACAACATAATGATCCATGCTGAGGGCTGTCATACAAAAAATTTATGGTTTGTCGTAGCAGTCATACTGCATACTTGACTAGACACATTTTAATTTAGGACCCAGTGAAAATTCCTATTATAATAATCGCCCATTAATGGGTAGTGTAGACAACAAAAGTTTGTTAAGTTTGTCAGCATGCAGCCATATTTGATCTATGACTGGCGCCATTTTAATTTTGAACTTGTATCATATGAAGTCTACTTGTGAAAACACCATGTTGATATAGCCATTTATTGGGAATGTCATAGAGATAAAATTATTTTCAAGAGAAAACATTCTTTTCAGTAGCTAGTATTAATAAGATTTTCAAGATGGCTACTGTGGTGATCACAATGGATGTCTGGCCAGCATCATCTTCATTTAAAACCAACTGGTCACCATAAGAATTCTTCTACTGAAAACCCTACATCAATACGATTTCTGTTAGATAGTTATCAGTTTTAAAATTGCTGTCATGTTGGCCATTTTGGAAGCCAGATCAGCAAGAGTTTTAAGACCAGCTGGACATGATCAATCACGGGAAATCTTTTCACGAAAACCCCATGTTGATATCACTATCCATTAAGCAGTGATAGCATGATTTTCAAGATGACTGCCATAATGGCCATCAAATAGGCACCATTTTTATAGATATCATAAAGTCTTTCTGTGATATGACTAACCATGTAAAAATAGTAGTTATCAGACTTACAATATGGACGCAGTTGCAGCCATATTGGATGCCAGGTTGTACACTTTCAAAATAGAACCAACTAGACGTTATAAAAAAAACTCTTGCTGAAAACCCCATGTAGATGTAACCACCCATTCAGGAGCAGCAAAACAATTTTAAAGATGGTTGCCATAGATGACAAAGATGGCAGCAGAAAAGGGAAATTATCTTGCTTTACACAAAATATATTTAACAACCATTATCGTCCACCTTGGATGCAAGAGGTTGTGGGTTCGATCCTTGGTTGAGTCATACCAAAAAGCATACAAAAATACTAACAGCTGCCTCACTTGGCAGTCAGCATTAAAAAGTTAGTGTTAGGTCAGGATAACATGACTGGGTGGAACATGATGCTACGTGTCTGCAGCATGATGCCCAAGTGCTAGACATCACTATAAACAGCCAAACTGCAGATATCGTAGCAATATGACTGAAAAATTTTTAAAGCTACATTAAAAATTATAATCACATCACTTTAACAACCCCTACTGCATTCAGGATATCTGAACAGAAAAAAAGTTGTTCAATTGTCCTGTTCGATTCAAGAATGATAAAATACATACAGTAAATACACTTGATATTTTCTTTATTTTTAAGTCATTGGATTTTACATAGGACTAATGCCCATTAATTTTCCTCACTCGTATATAAATTCAAAAGTTAGAAAAGAATGAAGCGAATGGCACTCATCAGCAATTATCAATTGTTTCTAAAATTTTTCACTTTTTTGACTAAATAATCTGAGTAAAACATTAATAGCATTCTACTAAAGCAATCTATTATTTATCAGAATCTGATCCAGAACTTTTTTCTTGCATTTTCTGAATTTTTTCCATCTTTTTCTTATGTCTTTGGATGGCCTCCTGCAAGAAAATAAAAACCACATAAACAGGAATTCCATGAAATATTATGTCACAATTTGTCTTAAAGCTTTAAATAGTAATTACAAAGGTCAGGAATGGTCGTTCACTGTGACCTATTTTATAAGGTTGTTAAGATATTAGTTCTTTAGTCTTTAGAATGATTGTGCTTTTCAAGTTCATGCATCCTTGTTAGACAATCTGTTGTTGTTGTTGTTGTTGTTTTGGGGCTTAATGTTATTTTTCAGCACACGATAGGCTATACATGGCAGCCAGTATTAATGGTGGAGGAAGAAACCAAGAAAACCAGATAGAACCACCGACCCACAAGAAGCTACTGGCAAGCTTTCTCACATATCTGTAATTTCTTTACAATTTTTCCAAGCATATAAATACAGTAAAGCACCCAATCTATATCTTAGTCCTAAAACAAGACCTGTATTTAGTCTCCTTAAAATCTATTCCAAAACACTTGTAGTATGGAAAGACACCAAGATAAAACTCACTCAAGAGCTTAATGATACAAGTTTAGATACCATGCCGATTAAAAATAAAGCCACATAATGGTAACCAGCTTGATCAATAAGATAAACAATCACATGTATATACGAAATCCTAAAATTACATACGTGGGACAAATAAGCACAAATCACTCAAATGATCATTTACTTCTCTGCTGTGTCAGACGCTGGATATAAATTGTCCATAATTATTGCATACAGTTGATTTGCTATATGATTTCCCAATTGTATGAACGCTATACATCTACATAAAAATTCCCATCCCCTTGTCTTATTCAAAACCATATCATTTAATATTGCCGAGTATCTGTGTAAAATATACAAAAATGTCAATCAGGTAATATGTTTTTCTTTATAAAATGTAGTTTTGGGGGGGTGTCAACACAAGACTATTAGAATTGGCAAATGCTTGGGATTATTCTGTTATATTTACACCTGGAACATATAAAAGGCACTAATTGGTCAGCACCCTAGACAGGTTTGGCATGCCTGATTTTGAACAAGTCCGAATAAAAAAAAAATATACAAATTAAAAAAAATTATACAAACAACAACAGTTCTTATTATTAAAAATATGAGTTGAGGAAGGAAGTGTTGGGTGTCAAATTTTAAGATTTTTTTCCCCAACAAAACCAGCATGGAAATACTCTTTTGGTAAATCTTATATATTTTTTGAGGGAAATACAATTTTTAAATATAAATAATTAGTCTGGAGAGAAAACTAGCGAATCATTGAAGGGAAATACTAATACTAAAGCTTCAGCAAATCCAGAAACAAAAATGGCACATTTTCTAGTAAAAATAATAATCAGGTATTATACTGTTTTGTTTTTTTTTTTACTTTCCACAACTGGTTATAATCCATCTGATATATTTTAAAAAATTAAATTTCATTTAATTAGCCTGTCACATACATTTTTTATGGAAAAATAAATCAGCAGTAAGAGACACTAGTATTTCGGGATTCTTTATATAACCTTAACAGCTTCTAATAGAAAGTCCTCATAATGTGCGAAAACTTGCAAAAACTTTTTGTGATTTCTTTGAAAAGAATAAACAAAATCTATTACTCATGAAATGGAACAACAAAAATAAATACTGGGCATGCACATTTTATTCCATAAAAGCCCTGTGATCATGTGTAAAAAATTATAACTAAAAATTAAAATTTTACATATTTCCCACAACATATATTTGCTAGTTAAGTTAAACTAGCCATCAGAGTACAGACAGCATGGTGCCTAAATTATGCCATATAATTAACAGCCGATTCTTGGGTGACATTAATCCACATGTGTCTGCTACTCATTATAATCACAGTAACCACAAACCCTTCTGGGTGAAACCTAAAGAAACAATATATGTGATACAATGTATACCTTTAATACAGTATTATGCTTTCTCATTTTTGTTGAAAAAAATGGGCATTTTCTGAAATGCATGTGAAAGCTGCTGCTTCAGTTGCCTAACAACAGCCAAAGGATTATGGGACATTTTAAAGACTGAACCAATTACAATTGTTATTGCATAATAAATTAGGCATGTCTATTGTAATGGATTATGGTACCATCACTATAACGTGAATATAAGTTTAGACAAACATAATGAGCAGACAAGATTATGATCTGTGGTGGACCAATGGCTAAAAAGAAAAAGAAAATTTGCTGATCTCAAATATATATTTCAAAAAACTGTATAATCCTCTGGTAAAATCTTCTCTCTTTTTTATAGTTGTCTATTATCTTCTTGTTTATGTAATGGTATCATTTGATACCAAAATCACATAAATTGATGCCAGAATGCTGTTAAATTTATTTGAATTCAGTGGAAGGTATAAATCCATTTCAAACAGCAATATCTGCTACAAAATTAGCATAATTTGCACAAAAACAAAACGTTTTTGAGGTAAAACTAATTTTTATGATGTAAAACCTACCTGTTACTATTGCTTAACCTACCTCTCTGGTATGGAAATTATTGTTGTCTGATTAATACAAATTCCTTACTCCCAAGAAAAGGGAAGCTCAGTCAAAAGATACAACTGGTACAGACTTTTAGAAACCAAAATACCATTAATGCACAGGCCATTGTTAGCAATAGAAACTTGCCAAAATCCACTGATTAGATTTAACAGAAATATATTGGAGCCCAGCCAATTTTAAAAGCCCTGTAAACTGTAGTTGCTTCAAACTTGGGAATTTCATTTCAAATTTACTCTTTATAAATTAATATGCACAACTAAAATTTCACATGATTCATGTGAGAAATTTGTCTATGTGAATATTTTACACTGTAGCAAAAACATTCATCTAGAATTTATAGCTTCAGAAATGATTGCACTAACAGTATTTCGGTGTAAATTAAATCATACTATATCAAACTCAGCAAACAACATCATATGGTCAATTAGAATTAGTGAGAATTGAATTTGAAAAACAAGATCCATGTCTTGATTATGCTTTTCATATATGGGTTCTTTTTTTGACTTTCTTCAATGAGATAAGCAAATTATTTTGCTACTGTTTGCCTACAAATATTTGTCATGAAAATACTCATTACTTCCATTCACAAGTAAAATGATGACAATCCTTAGCAAAGACCAGAGCTAGTAAATGATCCCATCTGTACAAGGTCATCTTATAATTATGCCAAAATAAGTTCTTACAATTTATGATTAAGTTGTTACACCCTCATAATTTATGACTGAACCCATATGCCCTGCATATTTTTGTGCGAAAAGCACCAGACATTTTATAAAAATATAAGTTGTGTACGAGGTACAACTAGATGGAGTTACTTCCCCTTACCTGATGTTCTTTAATTGCTATTTCATGGTGTTTGACCTCATCTTGTAGATGATCTTTCAACTCTTTCAACTGAGCTGCTTGCTGCATAAACAATGAAAAAAGTTAACCTTAGTCACTGACAGAAGTAATAGTAACCTTCATAACACTTTAGTGGAATGTACAGTAAACCGCTATAAATCTGTGGCCTTTACCAGTTTTAGCCAAACATCTTAAGCACACAATAAATATAAAACTCTTACAAACAAATCACTGAGAGCATTGTCTAATTTAACTTATCCTATGTCTGTCCCTCTGATATGCTCCTGTATGTTACAATTTACAAACATTTCTTAGTCAATGATAATAAATGATGTCAATCTTACAATCACCTTTATCAAAATATTTCTAGTGGCAACAACCTGAGTCAGATAAACAAGATGAGAATATACATCAATGTTCTGTCAAATAAAAAAAACATTCTATCACCAGTATTAGCAAATAGCAGACAAAGGTATATTTCTAAATCAGCAACTGTGTCAGCATTCTGCTGAAAAAAATTCATCTCAAATGCACAAGATGATTTAATGTCATATGGCTTTCAAATTTTAACCAGACATCATTACAGAAGCCATTATATCGTTAACACATGCATTAAAGAAGTTTGTATCATATCACCATTTTGTTACTCTAAACAACGTTCAAACAATAGGACCTTCCATAACAGTAATCTCCATTATCCAAAAAGGTCTCAATAATCTGCCTGGGTCAGATGTTCCCTTTCCTTCATTTCATCCAACCACAACAGCAGTATCCTTTAAGCTAGAAACATTTTTCTATCCCCTTAGTAGATTAAAACTCATACAAGTCATGTATGCATGCAACACCAACTAATTCAATAATGGGCAACGTTTTTAAAATTTTTACATGCCATACATTTAAATGGCTGTTATTCAGTACATCCATATTCCATTTGAAAAACATTATTTACATTTGCCAAGATATATATATGGAAAAATCAACATTCACATACATGTACATTTTCCGACACTCTCTACTTAAAGATGTGATCCTGAATAATACAGACTGTAGTGCACTGAAATGCCATGCTCTTGTCTAGTACTTATATGGTACTCTTATATATATATATATATATATGTATATATATATATATATATATATATATATATATATATATATATATATATATATATATATATATATATATATATATATATATATATATATATATATGTATAAAGTCCAGACTTGTCAATATTATTCATCTGAATGTTTCTTTAAAAAGAGGTAAAGGTGCAGAAAATTCAATAATCAGAACTGAATAATCCTTGATAAAATTTATATTAAATTTTAAAGCAATTTATTTTTAAGATGTGTAAATGTAAAAACATGACCTGTGTGACTTTTATAGCAGCAGTTATGAAAACTGTAATCAGTTTGTTATGGTCTTCAAAAAATAATAATAATAATGATAATAATAATAATAATAATAATAATAATAATAATAATAATAATAATAATAATAATAATAATAATAAGGACATTCTATAGCACCTAATCTTAGGAGCTCTAAGAGCTTTACAACATTTGATAACACTTACAGTCTGTCAAAATTCCTTATGTGAACATCTGTTAACAGAAATAACTACGCCAACTAATGCAAATAATTGGCTGTGAATGCTCCAGTTCTATAACAATCAAATCTGAATTTCATTGAATGGCTGTACCTAAGGCAAAAGTCCTAATATCCCATACAAAAGTCCTAATTTCTTATACAAAAGTCCTAATATCCCATACAAAAGTCCTAATATCCCATACAAAAGTCCTAATATCCCATACAAAAGTCCTAATTTCCCATACAAAAGTCCTAATTTCCCATACAAAAGTCCTAATATCCCATACAAAAGTCTGTTATCCTGTACAAAAAAGTCCACCTCAGCTGCTGCATGAGATCACACATGGAAACTAAATTTTAAGAAAAAATTACATTTTCTATCCTTTCCAAATAGATTAAACTTACTAATCGTCTAAAGTATTCTTCTTCCTGGGCGGCCTCCCGTTTACCAAAGCTTCCACCAGCTTCTCTGCAAATGGATTAAAGCATCAGGATTAATTACCATATTACCAAACATTTTCTGTTCAATTATTGTCAATTTGTATTCCATGCTAATTACACAATAGATGCTATAGTGTCTGAAATTTTTTGGGAATTTCAAAGTAAGATCATTTCTTTATTTTTAACTACTGATTCTTGAAACTGTATCTGATATTCTTTAACAAGATTTTCAAATTGGCCAATGTAGCCGCCTTTTTTTTTAGGTAAAAACCAGACACCATTAGAAAACTTTTGGTAAAGGTTCCATGTTGATATAATCATCCATTCAACAAAATTAGGGACAATATTTTCAAGATGTTCATTGTAGAAGCAACCATTTTTAATATGCCAGACCAGCACCAATTTCATGCAAGACCAATTTAATTGGCCAGACTGGCACCCATTTCATGCAGGACCATTTTAATAGGACAGACAGACTGGCACCAATTTCATGCAAGACCAATTTAATTGGCCAGACTGGCACCAATTTCATGCAGGACCATTTTAATAGGACAGACAGACTGGCACCAATTTCATGCAGGACCATCTAGAAATGGATTTCCATTCAGTTTTCAAGATGGCTGTCCTGATGAACATATTGGTTGTCATATCAGCACCAGTTTTCTTTACTGCCAACTTGACACTTTTTGTCTTATGGAGAAAACTCAATGCCGATATAATAGTTACAACTACCTAGGCACTGTAAGAATTCTCTATATGAAAATACCACAGTGATATGACTTTCTGTTCATGGGGAGCTGTAATAACAAGATTTTCAACATGGATTCTGTCATGGCAATTTTGGATTTCGAGGAAGCTCCATTGTCATTTAGGACCAATTACGCATGATAAGAACTCTTCTAGTAAAAAGCCCATGCCAATTTGACTTTCCTAGACATGTTTACCCATTCCCAGCTATATCAGTATGCCAAAAACTGTTTTTCTATAATTATCAACAGCTTCAAGTGGTATACTTTTAAAGCTAAAAGTCCAACAATTAAACAAAATTCTATATACAGAAATACATTATTGTCTTTAATGACAAAGACTTAATACATGTTTGTTTTTTTTTAAACCGAGATATGAACACATATTCCTAAAACTGTATATACTAAATATATTCTACATTCCCTGCTGCGAATTTACTATCCAGAAAACATTTCTTTAAATTCCAGTTTAATGAAACAACTGTTTAATGAATCAACTGTTTTGGAAGTAAAGTTTAACTTGGCCAAAAAACTGACTTATCAGCAATGATTATGTGCATTTCCTCACTGTTGGACGCTGTACATTACAGAATGAGGACAGAGACATTTACTTTGGTCCATTCTTCATGGGATTGTCTCGTCTAACACCAGGAGCAACAGAAAACTACAATTCACACACACCATAGTGAACATAATGAACTCGGTGTTAGACTGTTTTACAAATGGACAAATATTGATATAAATCGTTAGAAGCTTCAGGCTAGCACTCAACTTTTTTCCAGTTTTCTTTTAACATGATGCTGGTCCACCATATTAAAGACATTTGCTCCCTTTCATGCTTGTATATGGTTGACTTGTATCCATGGAAGCCATTGAATAAGAACTTTAACATGATCAATTAACGTTTTTGTTACCAGAAAGAAAATTTTTAAAGTGGAATTTAACATTAAAACAATTTTTTTATTCAAATCCTTTCTGCAGTCTTGAATAAACTATTCATTGTATTTTTCATACATCGGTAAAAGAAAGTGGGGACCACATAGGGGTAAACAGGTCTGCCTTCCATACAGGAGTAGAAGCAACAGCAAGAAGTTTCATTGAACATTTGAATGGCATCACTTTCATTTGAAGTTCACAGACATGGCAAATCTTTAAGTAAAAACCCAATGCTGATATGAAAATCAATTCAGCGGTGATATAACAAATCAACTATTGTGGTTGCCATATTGGATTTTGATGCAGAACCATATATAAGATATCATAAAGGGTATTTTAAAAAAAAAAATGCCAATATTAAATTCTAGTGAGAAGTAGGGATAAGATTTTCAAAATGAAAATGTTGCAGTCATTCTGGGTATCTGAGCTGCACCAATTAGGCCAAACTTTTCTATCAGGCTGGTCCCATTGAGGGATTCAAACCCACACCCTTTGGTTGTAAGTCTAGCATGAAAACCATTGAGCCACTACGGCTCCCCATTCCACCAATTTGAAAAGAGAAGTGATAAAGATTTGAAATTCCAAAATATGCCAGAAGTTTTGAGAATTTTCAAATATGTCCTCAAAATGTGACAGGCAAGAAAAAAGAACCTTATTGTGCATCAACTCTGGCTATATACAAAGCCTATGAAGTGGATATAAAAAAGCCAGAGCAGGAAAGGTGATGAAAGACTGAATTCTCCCCCTTCCTTAAAAATGGTATGCAAACTGCAGCAAAAATAAGTGAGAGGATTAAAGTAATCAACTTTATTGTGCATCTCTACCAAGTACATAATTATCCAGCCAACAAAGATTTGTTGTTGTTGTAGGGTGTAAAGCCATTTTCAGCACACAATAGGCTATACATAGCAGCCAAAATCAATGGTGGTGGAAGAACAATTAAAAAAAAAAATGGAAAGAACCACCAACCCATGAGAAGCTAATAGCAAGCTTTTTTATTACATACCCCAAAAACTCAAACCCAGACAGAGGTGAGATGGCAGTGTTCCGTAAGGGTTTGCACTTCAGACCACTTGGACACTCAATACCCCACAAAAATTTTTAAAAATTCTCTGATCAGTGTTGGATGAAAGGGGATGACAGATTTAATCATAGATGGATGCACAGAGTGTGACATGGGGCCAATAAAATCCCCTCACTTTGCAGAACTGCGGGGTTAATAGGTGGCAGATTGTTGCAAAATTTCACCTGATTAAAAGATGGCAATGTCGGACAGGAAACTGTCAAACTTGATCTAATTCCATTCAATAACTACTGAGAAAAAACCAGTCACAGATATCTTTTGTCAATTATTGGCTGGCATATTTGATGTTAGACAAGCATCGTTTGTACAAACTTGAAAATCTGTCGGGCCAGACTGCTTTTAGTATAGTTTAGTAAAATTCTGGTGTTAACTGATGGCAGATCAGCAATATGTGCACAAACTTGATAACCTTCAGGTCAGACTACTTTAAAGTTTGTAAAAGATTCTAATGAGCATTCTTAAAGTGCTCAAAAGGAGTCTCAGATTTTTGTAATGGCAGCCATATTTTATGGTGGATTTGCACTGTCATCATTTTCAAATTCTGAAAAGCACTCCCTTCTAGAATGCTGTCAAATTTCCTCAACTCTGTTTTCTGTAAAAAGTTGTTTCAAGGTTTTTCTACTTCGAGTAACACCGGCCATATTGGATGATGTATTAGTCTCAAAGAACAACTGTAGATGGCCTTGATGCTATAATTTTTCCAGCAAAATTACATGCAAAGCAGTCAAGTGGTTCCTGAGAAGTCATGGTAAAAGGATGATGAACAATAGGATCAACACATAATAATATGCACTTTATATAAAAAGAAAGTGGTACAGTGTGGGTCTCATACTGATAGACCAATGCAATATTTATACTTGCAATTCACAGGTGGAGCTCAGTCACAGTGGGGGCCCCAAGTGGCCAAGTTGTCTAAAGCGCTCTCCATTACGGATCACTGCCATCTCACTTCTGTATGTGTGGGTTTGAGTCTAAGATTCGCCGAAAGTGGATATGTGAGGAAACTTGCCAGTAGCTTCTCATGAGTCGTGTTTTTTTCCGGGGATTTCCCGGTGTCTTCCTCCAACCATTAATAGTGGCCGCATTGTATGCTGAAAAATGGCATTAAGCCCTTCAACAACAACATCAGTGGCAGTGGCAGTGGCAGTGTGGTCTATGGCATTTGCCATCATAGATCACAGACATTTAACACTTCTTCAAGTAAGTTAATTGGAGAAATCTTGCCATTGGCTTCCCGATTCTTTCTGGAGTTTTCACAGGTCATTCCTCCACCAAATATACTGGCTAGTATTTTCTGAAAAATGGCATTAAACCCATAACCAACAAACCAACCAAAAATTCATGGGCAAGAAAATGGTGTAAGGCCTGGAAATATTCTTCCATCTCACCTGACAGCACCTCCACCTCCGCCACCCTAAAATGAGAATAAGTCACAGGGTTACTTATATTTAAAAAAAATTTAAATTTAAACATATTTGCATGAAAATTTGGTATGAGTAACATTTTACACAATATATAAAGTAACTGATTCAATAAGTTTATACTAGTGTGCAATGACGTGATTTCCCTTAAATATTAAACTCTGAAACTCATAATCAGGGTATGACTCTTTTTCAAGCTATAGAGACATGAACAAGTACATGTATATTTAGCATTTTCTTTCAATTTCATTCAGGTGTAACACTTTCTACAATGTTGTAATTTTTATTTGTAGTAGCAGTATTAAACAGAAAGAACTATTCTGCTTTAGCATCTAGATTCCCATCTGAAAGAAGTTTTTTATGGCACTGATTTTTTTTGCTACCAGCCCAATTTTCCAATACCGTTTTAAGGCCCTCAATTATAGAATTGAGGCCAAGACAAATGCATTTAATGCAAGCTTTTTCCATTTGACACATATAAACAAAAGTTTTCCAACTAAGGCTCTCACATGATTCACCATTTTGGGCAAAATATTCATGGATAGGAGTGTAAGTGTGTGTGTGGGGGGGTATAGGAAAGTATGATGAAATTAACAAGGCTTCCCAGGCACGTTCAAATAAACTTTCAACTTTCACATGAGCCAATCACACAAAAGGTATGATCCACTGAATATCTATAAAACCAACAAAGACCAAGGTATGCATGGCAAGTCCATTACTGTATGAGATTAACCAAAACTATCAACCTGTTGATGCCACACTGCAAGGAAAGTGGCTGATACATCTTCCCATTAATATGGACATGAAAAAATGTGGCCACCGTATCTTCTGGCAAAATTTATTGTCAAGTAGACAATGTGTCGATAATATCTATTGTCTATCAAGACAAATTGCTATATATTTTTGGCCCAAATAATACAAATTTACCAAGAGAAATCCTGACTTTACTGATATTAAACTGTCAAGACTCCAATTTTCTATTACAGGGGTCATTGGATACAAAAATTATATACACAGCAATGAGAATAAATACCTTCCCAGCACCACTTCCTATTTCTCCACTCGTGTTTCTGACTCTGAAATAGAAACATAAGTTCTCATTTAATAACGAATCTTTTGATAACCATTTTAATAGAAAGTCTAATAGATCTAACTGCAGTAATAACTAAATATAAAACAAAAGTGCTCTTTCATAGTACTCTGCATTGGCTAAAAAGATAAGCTGCATTTCAACAAGCTCTATTAGAAAGGAAAGTAAGCAACCTTTCTGTGCAGCCCTTTCAATTATTTTATGACAAACTTTTGTTCTTTATGATGCCATCTTGTTTGTTTCAGTCCCCATTTCTTTCTGTAGCAATAATTATACATTTTGTTCTGATAACAGGGATTTCATACATTATGTTTTTTTCTAATATGTTATTTTTGTTCTACAACTTTTGAAAATGAAAGCAACTTTTATTTTGGCAAGTCAGTTTTATGTAACTGAAAAACCGTTGTATTCTCTAAACCCTTTCATTAATATTTGATGTGTATATCATTTAAAATAAAGATGGATAGGTTTTCTTGTTCATCATTATTTACAAATACTACAAAGGATTTTAGATTTAAATTAAAAAAAGTCAACAAAATGTTTATAAAATGTATTAGCTTGATAACTTAGCAGCAAAATCATGTAATCAGGACTACATGCTCTTAATTAAGTTTGCACCTAGAGAATATGGTGTAGTTTTATATTTGTAAGCTGTGAAGGAAATAAATAAACAGATAAACTGTATTCAATTGGAAGTCCTTTCAAACTTATTATCTACACTAAATTTTTACCAACCTTGGTGTTTTGCATGCAACTAAAAGAAGTCTCCCTTTCCTCACAATCAATTATGGAGTTTCACAACTGATAATCTTATTTATTCTCTCAATCAAATGGTGATTGATGATAATAATTAAAACAACACTAAATCGGTCTATTTAGCAGTTCACATAAGTGTATGGAAACCATGAGTAATGTTTCCAACAATGAAGAGAAACTAACTATACAATTATAAAGACTTTATTCACAGTTAATTTCAGCATAATTACAAAAAGATTTTTCAGAAACATAGGCTCCCAACGCAATTCAACTTTTGCATACTTTTATTTCCAACCCTTTTATTTATTTATTGTTTTCTTTCTTCGTAAAGGTCCCTCTGTACCTCACACCAATGCTTATATTGGTGGACATTGTGCGTGAACTCTCAAGGGAGTGGTGTACTTAAAATCAAATGCAAACTGATAACTCCTTTGACACTGTATGTCACAATGTAATCAACCTGAAAAGATATCTTCAATTTTCAATTTTTGGGTATCTATAGTCCTACACGTAAGACATCAACAGTGATATTTATGTTTATGGGGTCAGGGTCTTACTGCCTAACTAACAACGATGTATAGCATGTTTTGATACTGACTAACATTGTAATGAAAGTTACATTTTCAGAAATATCTCAAAACTGGCAACCAATAACAATGTTTTTCTACAAAGGAAAGTGATAAAAGTTTTAGTCAAACTTTATTTACTCTGATGTCTTTTCTCTAATAAATTCAAATTCTCACAAAAGAAATGGACCTATTTTCAGGTTTCATTGGCCTACATTTCAGTTGGCTGCAATGCGATGAAAGCAGGGAATGCTGAAATTAGGTTAAGTTGAAATACTATTCTTTAATGAAAGAAATAAAAATATATAATGCCTATTGGAACTTTAAAGTTTCATTGCATTCAAGAAATATATCCCACACACGAATCAATTTGAACATAATTCGGCATACCTCTACTACCATTGTATTTCAGCAAATTAAAATGGATGTCTATGGAACATGAAATTGTGTCCATTTGTTAGTGTCATATTTTGATTCAACCAGGATAAAAACAGCAAGTATATTAAATTAATTGCATACCAATTTGCTGAAGAGTGTCTATATGGGCTGACAAGTGTGAGATATTCCTGAAACTTGGACTACTCAATGAAATGTTAATCAACATCAGAAAACACTATACAAGGCTATTATTTAGGTATAGCCTGCAGGGGTCAAGCTAAACTTAAATTGTAGAGAGAAGTGACTTTTCCTTTTGGACAGAACATGGAGAAGTGGGAGCTAAACAGTGAGAAGTGGAATCTAAACCAGAAGTGAGACCAAAGCAAGAAATGTGAAATTATATATATATATATATATATATATATATATATATATATATATATATATATATATATATATATATATATATAGCTGCATTATCTTATTTATGTGCTCCATTTCTCAGTATGTTTTTAAGTTTTAAACAATGCCTTATTTTTCAAGTCTAAAAATATGTCACATGTTTATTATCAACCCATTTTTCACATGCATAAAAATTATTATATTCATACCCATTCTATTCATACTTGTAATTTGTGTGTTTGGACTAAGATACAGGCAAATTGGACATATGACTTAAAAGGCACAGCAGAAGCTATACATTGTAATTAGTTTTAACTGAAATCAGTAACAAGATTAGAATTTTGTAATTGCAAGCTGGTAAAAATGCTTCATAAACTACCACTTTATTATTTTATTTTATTTTGTACAACTTTTGTGAAAAATTGCAGTCAAAAAAGATTTCTAGCATTCTTTGAAACAACCCCTAATTCATGTAAATAGGAATAAATGCACAAGCGACTTCAAAAACATACTCTTTGTCCTGATTTCCTTGTTTCCAATAAAACATTATTGTAACTATTAATAGACAACACACAGAAGTACTAAAGTAAATAAATAACTACACTGGACCTTTTTTCCCCCCCAAAAGTGAAACATCTAAGAACATGTATTGTGACTATTTTGAGAAACTGGGTTCTTTCTCAATACAACAATTTGTTTACTTGCTTTGTTACAACAAATTCATAAATAGGGCTGTCATAGAAAAACCCGGGTATTGAAACGTAAACGTGGGTACCCGTAAAAAAAATTGCCACACTCGCCAACCGCTTCAAACAGGTGTGACAGCTATGGCTATAATTAAAAACAAGATCTCTGCTTAATATAAATAAACAATACGTCAGACAGTCTGTTTGTATTAATAAAATTCATTGGCGTTGTGCAATCAGACCAACTGTTATCCCCGAGGCATTATAAACAAAGGTTAAAACATTTGTTCTACAGGTAATAAACCACTTTGTAGATGATAAATATTGAATGTGGGTGCTAAATGATGGATACCTTTGATTTCCAAACAAACATGTCAATTAAATCCCACAATTTATATTATGAACAATCATAACCTAGACACCTTGAAATCTTCGTAAGGCTTTAAAGTAATCTTTGCTCGTTGTTATTCTAGTCGACTAGCTCTGCGAATTTCGAAAGTTAGCCATCATACATATACCGATATTTCTATTTTCGATACTACTACGTTTTTACCATAACTGTCTTAAGAATTTTAACTCCAAAATAATAACACTTATGCGACTGCGTGGTCATGTGGCATAACTTGAGCACGCATGCTTGGGTAATTCAAATCTGCGGTCAAAAGCAGAGGAATAAACGTGGTCTGTTCTAACAAGGACTTGTACTATAGAAAATGCGAGTGTTCTAAAGCTTTTAACGCGGCTGATCACAGTGATCATTAAAAGTTGGTTTATAACTACCATCTGTGTACAATGGTCAATCTAAATAAATTTATTAATTAACAGCGTGCTGTCAGACAATTTGCAGCTATGTCAGTGTGGACAAATCAGACCGAGTAGTACACGGTTAGCCGCTATTGCCATAAAAAAATATTAAAGAAATGGAGATAACAATTAGTTGGTCTATGGTTGTACATATCATTCATGTGCTAATGGGTACCCGGGTTGTTTTTTTCGTGATTTTTGACAGCCCTATTCATAAATAGGACTACATATTTATGGTTGAATTATTTGTCTACCTACTGGCATTAAAGATATAAATCGGTTAAATAGTATTTACTTTACTACTATATATCTCTCTTGTAATTTCGTGAAAATTAATTACGATAGGTCAGGAAACAACCTTGACCTTGCAGCATCATTTTGAATACCACAACAGAGATTGTCAGATGTTTTGTCTTACATTATTAAATATTTAGGCTATATCTCCTATGAAATAATATTTAATTTATTTCATTATAAATTTTCCTGAATCTATTTGCCCAATTATTTACGAATACAGTTTATTGATGTGATATATTGTATACATAGTGATGTCTGCAAATACATGTTCATTTACTGTTTCAAACTGATTTTATCAAGAAAATACACAAATACTGTCATTAAAATCTCCATTTATGAAAACAAGAAATACATTAGAAAACACTCTTCACCAATCACATTTTTAAAAGCAAATTACTATTTATATATTGATGCATTTCACCTTGGATTACAACAGTGCCAGAACTTACTGGCTACTGTGAGGGGGCATCTCAAAATACGAGTGAGAAGTAATTTTTGCTTTCATAACAGAAGAAGGCGAAGTTTACCATTCTCAGGCGACTTTTTCGCCCCCTTTGCCTGGTTTCGTGACCCCTGGTCCGATGCTACAACCCATTTGTTTGTACACCTTACTGATTTCAATAACAGAAACATTTAGTTTGATAAAAAGTGCAAAGAACTTAGTCAATTCATTCATTGATTTATATTTTCTAACTTGACTGTGAGTAGAAATGCCATACCACCGTCATCACCTGAGCGTTTCATGCTTAATGGAAGTTTTCAATGTAATAGACGGATGTGCTTGAGACTCATTTCATGTTCCTGGACCAGTTCATTTTCAGCAAAGGGGTGAATGCGCGCAACTAAAGATGTACATACATATGTCCACTGCTTCCGATATTTACAGTGTCAAATCAAGCAATGGGAAAAAATGACAACAAAAAATGTGCTTTTCAGGTGGATTTAACAAGCGGCTTCATTAATATGTTCAAATGTGCAAATAAATATAATTCCAAACTCAACATTATGGTAATTTACGGAATTATCTGACAGTTACTAAATAGGATGAATTACGTCAATATACTGTGGGATGGAAATAAACTACCCCATAGTGTACGGAATATGGCGCCGTTTTAGTATGTTATGGCTGTTAAGCATGAAAGGTGCAAGGGGATGCAAGTATTAGTGCCATTCTGGTCACAGTCTGGTTAGATATTATAAAATCAATTATTCAATTGACTTAGTTCTGTGCAATTTTTATCATCGGACTATAGTATGATGTAGCCCTAATACATAAATAACATGTGATACGTCTTACATGTAGGACTAGGGTATTTAAGATTAAATTGAGTTAAGCTCATTTAAAGAAAACAGAATTTAAACTGTAAAACTAGCCTTATGGTGTCTTTTTTCTTTTCTTTTTTTTTTTTTCAAGAGTCGTGTGGTGTTAGTTCCTCTTTAGGTAGTACTACCCCGTACTACCTTTTGACACACAAAAAAATTGCATTAAGAGTATTTAGTTAGAAAAGTCATAAAAAACAAACATATTTCATAATATATTTAAGATTCTGTAATAACACTGCATGTGTGCAAATTTGCATCAGTTATCTTTGAAATTAAAAATATCACTGCCTCATGCTACAATACATACCAATGATGGGCATGACCTTCAAAATTAGACATTAATTTGGAATGATATTTCATATCAAAATAATACGTCAGGCGCTAACATTAAATGTAAACCATTAAATCACGGAAATATATAATTGTATAGCTTAAAGAACGCAGTTTCTTACCCAATAATACGCCAGGAATTAATTAATGTAGAGAGACGAAGACGTAATGCCATGCCTTTTTTTTTTTTCTTTCTGAATATATCGTACCGAAACGCAAAAGCTAATGACGCACAGACAGACAAGGGAGGTTACTGAAGAATATGCAACCCAATTGAATATATGTGTTGAAATACACCAGTGTACAGTTTTCACTTTACTGTAAACAATATAGACATCGACGTTACATTGAACAATGCGTCATCATATCAGATATATATTTTCTTCATCTTGTACAGAAAAGTAAAAAATTGGTCTTTGATCTGCCGGGGCATTGTGCACTCTTAGATTATAGTATTATACATTATGGTAGAGAAACTGGGATGAGAGTGTTATACGCTACACAAATGGTTAGGATATTCATATTTGTTTATAAAAGTAAAATATCAGTCTAGTCCGATAAATTACCCCAACCCATCAAATCTGTATTGACAATGATTGACGATACGTAGTATGATGTCACCTGCATGCGTATCTTTCCGGTACAAACCTACGTGCACTTTAGACACATAACCGGTAATTCGTAAGGTCTCACTGGACAGTTTATCTGGTGAATTTTCATCCGACAATGACCTATTGAAGAAAAATGACAATAATTTAAAAAACAAATTAATCATTTTTGTGGAAAGCATGCATGTGAGATTTGACTGGTAATCAGGCTAATTTATTACACAACTGGTGGTTTTTATACTGAAACAACACTGCCACCATCCCTTCTTTTAAACTTCATTTTTGACAGCAAATAGCAAATTTGACTATTTTCCTGTGACAAGGCTGCTAAAAGAATCAGTATGTGCCTAATGCATGACTGTAGTTCACTAATACTATAATAAATTAGCATACTATTCATTTCCCCATAACCATCTCGATTTTTAGATATTTACCTCTGTACCGTACTTACTTAGACTTAGTTCCTCCTGCGCCGTTCGGCGTATTGGGCAGTGAGGTCAATCTGTCGCAATGGTTTCCGCGTCATCCATCGATATGCCAACATGCTTCGCCATGTAGTTCGGGGACGGCCTTGTTTCCGTCTTCGATGGTGTTTCTTGGATGCCGTGAAATTGGCTGCCGAAGTATGTGGTCTACAAAACGTAGCCGGCGCTCAGTCACAATGTCATTGAGGGGGCGAGTACCTATTCGCTGGTGGATCTCTTCATTTGTGATGCGATCATTGTATGAGATTCGCAGGATTCGACGCAACCATCTTTGTTAGGCGACGTTAAGTCTCCTTGCAATCCGGGCCGACGTCTTCCACGTTGGTATGCGTATATTGCAGTTGGGACGACGACAGTATTGAGTAGCCGGACTTTTGTTGCTACATTGATTTGTGCGTTAGCCCAGTTTAGTATAAGCCGTCGAAAAACTTCCCCTGCCTTCACTATGTATGTGTATGTGTATGTTTAGGTGTATGTATGTATGTATATATATATATATATATACATATATATATATACATATATATATATATATATATATATATATATATATATATATATATATATATATATATATATATATATATGTGTGTGTGTGTGTGTATGTATGTGTATATGTATATATATATATATATATGTATGTATGTGTGTATATGTTTGTGTGTGTATATGTATATATATGTATATGTGTGTGTATATATATATATATATATATATATATATATATATATATATATATATATATATAATATATATAAAGAATACAAATCATATGTACACAAAGTAAAAATAGATGTCGCTTTGGCTTGTAGACTTTTAGGGAATTATACAACGTTTTCAGTTTCCGCAACTAGTCTATACAAGCTGGTTGTATTTATAGTTTTAGCACATGTGAAGATAGAAATGTAGAGGTTTACAAACGCAACGTTTTTGTGTTTATTTGTTTGTCGTAACTATGTTTTGTATTTGCCTTTGAAAAAGACTCATTAAGAGTCGAAAGCGCTTAGGCTAGTTAGTTACTAGTTTCGTACTGTTCGTCGTCAGTTTATTGCATCTATTTTAATTAATCCCTGACAAACGTGATCCCTTGGTGGATCCAGTACGCTTGAGAGGGTTGTTATCCGCCATATGATTTGTATTCTTTATATATATATATATATATATATATATATATATATATATATATATCTATATATATATATATATATATATATATATATATATATATATATATATATGTGTGTGTGTGTGTGTGTGTGTGTGTGTGTGTTCTTTTATGTTTACAATGTTTTTACTCTATATCAGTATTTTAATTTAGATGTATGGACTATGCAGTCTGAAATAAAGAATTCTTATCTTATCCTATCTTATTCTACAAGTGACATCGTGGTAGGCGTCGCCATCGTTGGCTAGGGTGCTATCTTAGGTAGGTGAATTTCTTACCTCCTCAAGTCGTTGCTGACAAATCTTCACGGCGTCCCTTGCTGTGGTATATCTGACTCTAATGATCTGTGTCCTATTCCTATTTATCCTAAGTCCAATTCTGGCCGCTTCGCGTTCCATGCTCATTGTCATTTCTTGCACTTATCTATTCGTGGCGCCAAGAAGTGCAATATCGTCCGCGAATTCAAGGTCAGTTAGTCGGTTTGTTTTCAGCAATGGAATTACAAAATCATCTCGGTCCATGGCCCTCTTCATAAAGAGGTCGATCACCATAAGGAAGAGGAAAGGAGACAGGATACACCCCTGTCTGACACCAGTTTCAATGACAAAGAAGTTTGTGGTTCCGTCTTCTGTCCTAACACAGCAGCTTGAGTCGAGGTAGAGCTTTCTAACAAATCACTCTGGGATGCCGTACAACGTCTATATGTTCCAAAGCGGTTCTCGATATATACTGTTGAAGGCCTTGGTAAAATCGACAAAGTTGATAATGAGCTGCTGTTGGTGTTTCAGGCTCTGCTTGATGATATTTCCCAGGACGAATATTTGTTTACTGCACAAACGACCGCGACGAAAGCCAGCATGTTCTTTTGGGATCTTTCTTTTCCACAGCTTCGTTTAGTCGCCGTAGCAGGACAATGCTAAACACTGTGACAGGGACCGAGAGGAATGTGTAGCAGACATGCGTAAATATGCAGGCCAAGTCGGCAGTTCATTTGCAGCCAAAACTACTCATTTGATCTCCACTGCCAGTCTAACTGTGACAAGCAGTCACTAAGCAAGCCAACCCATTTTCAAGTCCAACTCAAAGTAAACCTAAACCACATTAAAGATTTAGCATCTGTGTGAATTTATAGATACCAGGCTTATGATAATTAAGTTAATGCCTTCTACCTTAAAAATTAGGGCGCTGTCAAATTACGAAACTATCCATTGAGACCTAGCAGTTGTCTAGCGCAAAATTGAAAATGACCACTGGACAGAGAGTTGTGTTATTCCACGTAGATTAACAAGTCACCAAACATTGGATTTACTCCGGAAAAAAATGTACATAAGTATATAAACTGTACACCGATGAGTGCAACCAAATTTGTCTGCAGATTTTTGCATATATATTTTAACAAATAGGTGATATCAATTCCTAAGCGGCCAATAAATATCACTGATGATGGACTGATTTATCGGCCTAATATCTTTCAATTGGAATAGGTGTTTTGTGTTGACAGCCTTATGTAACTTATGCCGGTAAATAATAATAATAATAATAATAATAATAATAATAATAATAATAATAATAATAATAATAATAATAATAATAATAATAATAATAATAATTATTATTATTATTATTATTATTATTATTATTATTATTATTATTATTATTATTATTATTATTATTATTATTATTATTGAGTGCTAATTTAAACCAAATTAATCCCCAAAATGTAAACAATTAGATAAATTAAATACTACAGGTAGAGATGTCGAAATTTTCGGAAATTCCGAACGGGTTGTTCATTTTATTATCCGGGTTATTATTAATGGACGGATACCAGAGTAACTGTTTACCCGTTGGCATTTTTACCTTAACTATAGGGACAATATATGGCATAAGGATTAAAAATTGATACTCTAGACCTGTCAGAAAATACCAGTTTAGTTCTGATATGCATGTGAGGTTACAATTGGTCGGTTCAACAAAAAAAAAAAAAAATATCAAAAGCACAGCGGTGAGGGATTTCCCTTAATATTAGAAATCTAGCTGAACATAACGAAGTAACACATTAAACTTATTTCTAAACCACCTTCTGCAGGAAAACAAGTTGCATTCTTAATTTCTTGCATTTAAAATTCAACGGTAATATCTGGCTAATATTAATAATAGTGAAACATGGCTATTTCAGTTATATAAGTAGTTGTTAGTTTTTGATAGATGGCGACCGACAGTCAGTGAACAGATTTAAGTTTGCTACTATTGTACTAACGTCGATTTTAGTTTTTGCTAGTGTCAAGTTTGGTAAATGAAACAACAAGCTACTGAGTTAAAATTTGTAGATTTTTCAATGCCATTCATTAAGTAACATATCTAGATGACAAATTTTGGGAAATTGCGTCCAAAAAGAAAAGGTACCCATTTTCTTAGTAGGTTCATATTTCACATTTCACACTTTACCTCTCATTTACCAAAAACCTTTGCTTAAATTTCAAAGTGAACTGGCAATGTTTTCGTAAGTTAAAGAACATATCAAGTTTTTAAGTATGAACAACAAGAAGGGTGTGGATTAAAAAAAAAAACAACCTAAAACATATATTTCGAAAGAACTTTTTGTTTCTTTCACAAATCAGCTTTCAAATCAAAACAGTACACTGAAACTAATTTTGCACTACATCAATGAGCAGGTGATAGTTGTTGCGTTTGGTAATGCTTAGTATTTCCAATGTCTTTTAGTCTCACGACTTACTCATATACAAAACATGCACTGTATTCATTTTATTTAAAATCTTACAGTTCCGTGTTATGATCTGTTTTTAACATTGCACCTGTTAATTCTGGTGCAAAATAGTCACATAGAGTAAAGAAGGTTAACCGGTACAGGGATGGTTATTTTCAGTGTGTATTTCAGACATGATGTAACTTAGAATAGGTTCTGAATTGTTTCTGGATGTAATATCTATATGATCATTTGTTATGTTAAAGTAATGAAATCTAGTCTGCGCGTTACTGTATAACTTTGAATATGGCCGCATCCTCTAAAGTACGTTTCTGACGTATGCTTTAACATATCGTGGATGTAAAATGAGAACGTTTTGGGCTAAAAGCATCGCATTCTCTTTAAGGATACAAACTAAGTTCGGAAACAATAACTGCACTTTTGGAATAAACGTATCTGATAAATAATCTTGACTGATTAAATAGTGTTAGTTTACACTCAAAGACCTATAAGGACGACGAATGTGATGAATATTTTAAATTTTAACTTAAATCTCAAAAATGTGAATAACTTAGTGTACGATACAATTAAGGTAATGTTAAATTCTAAATGATACAAGCTGAAACAAAAAATAAAACAAATGAAAAAACAAATAAAAACAAGTAGATTAAAAGTGTTATATAATTAGAATCTATCTATCTATCTATCTATCTATCTATCTATCTATCTATCTATCTATCTATCTATCTATCTATCTATCTATCTATCTATCTATCTATCTATCTATCTATCTATCTATCTATCTATCTATCTTTTAACAAGGAAGTAGTTTCTGCCTGAAACAACTAACATTTATGCAAAAGTGTTCATTCAGTCTCAGAAATTAGGGTCTAGATACTAGAAGTGCGAAGTTATTTTGAATAACAAGGAAAAAGAAAACTGAAAATCCAGTCGATACAATCATATGTAAAATTTAAAGGACACAATATATTCAGAGATGAAATTATACGTGATTTAAACGTATCTGATAGCTTCCGTTATATTTTATTTTTACATTTGGGTGTTATATTATACTCATGATTCATCCTTGGATCCAATACTGAATGTTTAAGAAATTGCTTTTTTTTTATTTTTGTTGTTGAAAGACTGGGTAAAATAGTTTTAAATTCAAGGGTTTTCAATAGTGAAGAGTTCGATTCACATAGTCTCTCTCTCTCTCTCTCTCTCTCTCTCTCTCTCTCTCTCTCTCTCTCTCTCTCTCTCTCTCTCTCTCTCTCTCTCAGCATTGATGTCATATGATTTTAGGAGCATGGAAAGAAAATGAAACAGTTTGCGACGTAAAATAGTTCCAACAGTGAAGACTTTTGACTTAGATAAGTCAGAGGATGGACGCAAAGTTACAGTAGTTTTAAGAGTTCTTACTTTTCTGGCAGAATGCAAGAAAACGAAATTTGTCTGTAGCAATGTACTGGACGTATAAAAGAGAGCAGTAGTTTCAGATAAGATGATTTACTCTTGACAAGAGAAACTTGAAAAGTAAACAGGAGGATGTGACAAAATAGGTATTGAAATAACATGTAGAGAACAATGAACAAATAATAATACTGACATTTATCAAGTAACTAAGACATGCAGATGAAATTGAAGATATCATAAATACACAATAAATAAATATAAATATACAGGAGGTAACACTCAAGATTTGGAAAATAAAATTACACCCGGACTACGCAATCGCTAAGACAACAAACAATATGGCTAAATTATACATGGAAACGAAATATTACTAAGTTAATACAAAAGCTTTCTTTAAGGCTTGTGGAAGAACCAAATAATAAGCCAACAAGAATGCAAAAATACCTAGGTAATACTTGCTTCTATATATGATCTCAAATGGGTAACGTTTTGCGAACTTTATATCACATAGATTTATTGCAGTAGAAAGTATTTAGATAGAAAGAAAAACAAATAACGTTGTTCATTATGACAGACGCTGTACCTTTTATTTTATTTGTGCGTAAAAATAGTCACACAAAAAAGTATATTAAGGTATATTATACATCCAACCTCATCCACACCATCGTTGAAATCTAAGCAATGCCGGCAGTTTTACTTGTTATTGTTCTTGTCTTGAGGGTTTTGCAATTTTTCATGTTATGATGTTATTCAAGATACAACAAACCCCAGTGGAGGTAAATTGGCAATATTGAAACAAACGAGACCATTTTTTTCCCTATCTTTTCGCGAGTCGAGTCAAAGAGTGGAAGTCAAAAATATTAAGTGAAAACAAAAAAGTCCAGAAGACGGGGTTAAAAAAGTTATCCCACTTTCGATGTCAATCAGTAAAGAGAATATTGTACAGTAATTTCATGGGCTTATTTGGACCAATCAGAATCACATAAAGTGATATGTTCACATGTTTAATATAAAAAAAAGTATTAAACTGCACACACTGTTGGCAAAGTTTGTGATAAACTGTTTTATTTCACGGCACAGATTTAAAGAACACACAATTGTATAATATATTCGAGATGTCAAGTGACCTATTGGCGAAAAGAGGACCAGTGTTTATTTTTAAGTTAACAAAATACAACAATGAACTTATTTTACCATTTTAGAAAGCATGATGTTCTTGGGTTGAAAGGATAAAGCAATAATTTAGTTGAGCCTATCTGGCTAATGACATCACAAAATATATTCCTTCAGAAGTCTGCATTTATATAAAGGCAGTAAACACTATTTTCATATTTATATTTTAAGATGGTGCAAATTGCATATGGATATTTAGCAATTTTCTTGACTGGTTTAGAGAATTTTATAAGAAGAAATAGAAGCGAACACTAAAAGGTCAAATGCGCTTACAGCTACAATTTTGTTACATCTACAGACATTGGGAACATTTAGGGGAAATAAAATAAAGTGTGCAAAGCTCGTGACTACGATTAATTTAACTAGAGAGTATAGAGAGCCAGCTAATACGGATATAATGTGATGCAAAAAATTAATTCCGTAGTGTATACATGTCATGCTATGACATACACATATTTAACACACAGAGAGTTAAGAAAATCGGATGAAGTCTTATAAACATTCCAAATATGGATGAAAAAGTATATTTCATTTATCAAGGACTTCATATTTAACAGGTTTGAAAAGATGGGGATAAACTAACTGTTACATTTGGGAATAATATTCGTTTCTAGCGTTTGTGTGTGTAATTTTCTTTTAAACGTAGCTCTAAACTATTTTGTTTTCAATAATATCGCTACGATATCTGCATTGTGGTAGTTTCTTTGATTTCTAGCACTGGGACTTCATGCCGCAGACATGAAGCATCATGTCCCACCCAATATACTGACATCAGTCCGAGCAGTCGTAACACTTAACCTCATAATGCTGAGTTCCTTGCGAGGCAGCTGTTAGTACCGTTTTTGTAAGTTTATAGTATGACTCGACCGGGGTTCGAACCCACGACCACCGGCATCCGAGACAGACGCTGTTTTATAGCTAAAGACTCATGAGTCAATCAAATGGGTAGTTAACATTTAATTTAGCGCATGAAACATTTATTGAAACTGTTGAACATTTATACATAATTGGTTCCTAAGTCCTACGTAAAGGCATTTACTCTTGTTCCTACTTAGCTTTGAAAAGTTAATGGGGAATCTATAACACCAATACAGTATCTACTTATCGCTATTCAGTTTAAGCATCTCCAATGAGACAACAACCAGGAATCATTTCAAAGTGAAAACATCATGTGACTTAACCACTTCGGTATGAAAAATATGTCAGTGCTGTTAATATCTGTTTAAGACTTTAAGCTACATCTATGGCTTAGACCTTGTTGCCTTATCCAAGATTCTGAAATTGGGCTTGAAATTTGAACGGATGAAACATCAGTATATTAAATGAAAGCAGAATTAGAGACGGGATACAACAAGATACCAAAAGAGATAGGCAAGAGAAAAAAAGGAATTAAATGCAAGTAAAAAATGCTATGATACACAAGGGTGATAAGTATGATGAATCAATATTTAAATCCTTCATAATGTACGTCGATACTCACGGCATCATAATACTTTAGATTCATAAGTGGAGATGAAATAAAAAGGGTCAATATAAACTTTTTAACATAATGATATTGACAGGGGTTATGTTTTTAAGTGTCATTTGGAAGGGACTTTAACGGAAGAGTATGGGGCAAACGGAAGAAAAAGCAGAGGAAACGATAAACTATATGCATATAGTACCTATAT
Source organism: Potamilus streckersoni (assembly GCA_016746295.1). NCBI lineage: Eukaryota > Metazoa > Mollusca > Bivalvia > Unionida > Unionidae > Potamilus > Potamilus streckersoni. Next base: position 216,142 of record JAEAOA010000879.1, read on the forward strand.
ACATACATACATACATATGGAAAAGAATAAATAGGCAAAACATAAAACATTCTCTCTGTATATACCTTAAACAAATGTTATGGCGGCATGAATTAAGAGATTATTTTGTCCATACGGTAAGGATAACATTTTTCCGTGCTACAAAAAAAAAAACAATACAATTTGACGGATATACCCTGTCGTAGTTGATCTTACAAAAGTTTAATTTATTTACAAGAATTTCTCCTATAACGTGTTGTGTGGTCTCTTATAAATGATTCAATGACGGCTTTGTCAGCGTCATTTTTTATGGATGTGAGCTAGTTTTCAGTAATATACATACCGTACGTAAATAACATTAACTATTCAATAAGTAGGCAGGTTAATAACTTTGGAAAGCTAGGCTTAGTGTGATTATGCCTTGATAATTTTAAGGCAGCGTTGAAACTGAACCACAAGTAAACACACAGAAAACAATGGTGACAGATCCCATCCATGATAGATTGATAGGGCTCTACCGCACCTTGTGCGGTTTGCGGTAGCATGTGATTTTGATGTATGCATTTACCGGGACAATCTCCGCAGTCTCTGTGTGTACTTATTCTAATTGTATGTACGCTATCTTACAACGGTTATTATAGTTAGAAAAGCTAAAAGTTTAAGTTGTTTAAACAATTTATTTCCAAATGAATACGAAAACAAAGTATTAGCACATCTATCGCACGAAAAGTCGCAGTGGATCAGTGGTCGGCGTGTCAGACTCGCATCCGAAAGGACTCGAGTTCAAAACCTACCATGAAATTTATCTGAATTGGCTAATATAGTTTTCCCATGGGAAAGACACTTTCTCCAATTCACTCAACGTATGTTTTGCTCTGCTATAAAATGTGAGACCAATATAACTATGAATTGGAATTAAAAAAACATTAATTGCGTGGTTGTGCTGTAGGCATTTATGAGAATATCAAACGCTGACAACCATTATTCCGCATGAACTATAATTACTGAACTTTCCGCCATCAGACGTACATCCTTTCTATGAAAATATCTCACTTCGACTGCATCATTTGCTACGGGATATACTGCTTCAAATTTTGGATGCGAGAGGTGTACTTATTATACTTAAGATATATTATTCGGTGGATATCTGATCAAAGTCTTGTTTCACACGTGGAAAATATCACACAACATGTGATGTAATACACTTGTCTTTTCTTCAACCACATCAGCCATCAGTAGTCAATATATTAGGCAAATATCGTGTCGAAAGACGTGCCTTCTACATTTTGATGAGATACATATTCATGACATGTACGGTCTTTTACTGGTTTATAGGAAGAGTCAAAACTGCAAACAACAAATATCCTAACCTGTTATCACAATGCATCAACACATTAGGGTTTACGTTATTTGTTCCACTAATTGCTCCTAACAAACTCTGCACGCACATTATGGGACGGCAGATCTGGGTCTGTGCAGTTTGCAGCTAGACTTGACTTATAAGCAAATAAAAGACAATAGAGAGTAGGACACTCTTGAAGTATTTTTATACGAACATAATGTTTTGTATGTACGAGGTCGTACATCAGAGAGCATAAGGATCTTTTATTAGCAAAGGATATGAAACCGTTGTATTACGTAGTTTTAATAACTACAGTTATTGCATATTCTATCCTTTTGCTGAGTTACTTTCCTTTGTTTATTCGATACTCCATCTGTCTTACCCAGACACGATTCTAATTGAATTTGCAATACATGATTATATATATATATATATATATATATATATATATATATATATATATATATATATATATATATATATATATATATATATATATATATATATATATATATAATTAGTTATTGCCATGGTATTAACATTTAATTTTCAGCGAGATGTCAAGGTCAAATCTATTTCCACTAGGAGTGTCAGATTGGATTATTTTAGACGTATCCGCCAGCATGTCGTATGATTGTGAATAATGAACGGATCCTTTTAGACATATGATTCTTTACGTGATGATATTCACTTAAGTGTGCTCTTTTACATAATAACCTCACTTTTCATTTTAAGGGTTTTCCCTTTCTAGCTGTGATCATTGTTTATTGGGATTCCTAAATAAGCTCTGCACTTTGTATTTAAGATTACTCTGATCTTCTGCTAAATTATGTAATACCTACATACTTTTCTATGGTTTCTTTCATACGATATATCAATAAACCTAAACGTAAACTTATAATGCAAAATAAGAAAGCCCTTTACATTTGATATTTTGATGACATTTGTCCATGTATCCATCTATCCGTAACTCTCACCTCCTCCTATGGTGATGGTTGCATATCTAGCAATTTTCTTATACACGTTATGCCAATGGTAACCACGTACAAAAGGTGTGTTATTAATAGTTCCATTTTTTAAGTTTCCGTTTAAGAGAGGGATGGCTTGTCAATGCCGGAAGTACATAAACTGCAATTATAGTGGCATTTTTAAAACTATTTTGTCATAAAATTATATATGCAACCATAACAGCAATGAGCAGATTATGGGTTATGACCTTGAGAAGATTTTAGTGACTTATGTGAAATGGACATTTAAACTAAGAAAGGAAATGGATTTTGTAAATGTGTGTAAGATGCGCCAGCAAATATCTCGCATAATTATCAACGATTTAGGGGATGGAAGAGACCGTCGTATCATTTTGAGAAGGAATGTCTCACCGGATTTTGAAAACAAAAATACGCCGTCCGGCACGTCTGTTTTTATAATTCGTTTACCTACCCATGAACAGATTCCAAATTGTGATCTAGCCCTCTACCTTGCACCCCCTTTCCAACCCTTGAGGAATTGCTGTTAATCTCAGATCTCAGGTCTTTAGGACTTCTGGAGGCCATCAGGAATCCATTCTGACCCAGAGAATCCCATCCCCAAGAAACTATCCTGGTAATATCAATGGACCAATCCGACCATTTTCATGAACTAAATATTGGTGTAATTGTAGATATTAATGCTCGTTGAATCTGGTTGACTGTAAGGTGTTCGTTGCAGCTAAGACATTGATAAAAAAGTTGAGCATATCTATACATTTTCTATAATGTTTCATTGTATTCACAAGATCCACTTGTTTGATACGTCTACGAAGTCATGCACTTAGTGCTAAAGATAAAGGGCGGAAAGTACTGAATGCCGTCATATTGGAAATTGACCCGCAGAATATATCATGCCCTTTGTTGTGCAGAATAAAAAGAAAAGAAAAAAAGAATAAAACTTTGTTACTCATCCCTTCCAGCAATTGTTTCCAAGGATATCGAAACTCTCGTGTTGGTGTATACATATTTTTGTTTGAATATTTATAAATGGTGTACTTTTTATATGAAATATGGGTTCAATTATGAACATTTGAATGAATGACAATGTATGTATGAATGTATTAATAGACGTATGTGTCTGTCTGTCTGTATGTCGATGCTTGCGTGAGTGCGTTCTTACCTGTGTGTTTGTCTATCTTGGACTGTATGTCTTCATGCCTGTATGTATATCTTTATGTATGAATGTATGTAGATGGGTATGTATGCATGTATGCATACACATGGGGACATGCGTCTCTCTCTCTCTCTCTCTCTCTCTCTCTCTCTCTCTCTCTCTCTCTCTCTCTCTCTCTCTCTCTGCACATATGTATGTATTTAGATAATAATTTAATCACGAGTATCAATTTAGGTGTTGTTGCATTGTTTCACGGGCTGGGTTCAGCACATACATACAGAATACGTCACACCGCCTGGGTTCAGCATACATCCAGAATACCTCACACCGCCTGGGTTCAGCATACATCCAGAATACGTCACACCGCCTGGGCTCAGCATACATACATCCAGAATACGTCATACTGCCTAAATTCAGCATACATCCAGAATACGTCACACCGCCTAAGTTCAGCATACATCCAGAATACGTCAAACCGCCTGGGCTCAGCATACATCCAGAATACGTCACCGCAGAAAGTTGGATAAATAATGACTAGAAAAGAGGTCGCTAGATGAGTAGTAAAACGCTTGCTTTCATTCTTTCAATTATAAATAATCAAAATAATTGTAAGAATGAAAACAGGTATATACTTGTATCTTTTATACTGGTTTATATATTTTCCCGAAGGTTTTCAAATTATAGTTGAAAATAGTTTTCGCAAGGTACGGCATGTATAAAAATGAAATGGTAGTATCAAACTTTTGGTTTTTTGCAATGTGCCGTAGAGTACGAGATGATAGACTACGTAAACATTACATTTTCTGTTGTTGCTTTTTCTGAGCATCAAGTTAATATGCGAGAGAAATTGTTGTAAAGTTTTAACCCCATATTTCAGCAGTGTGCGAAGACGTATTGTATGTCATATTAATGTGATAGTTTAGAATAGTATAACTTTTTACTAAATTGTGTATGAATATGTGAATATATGCGGATATGTCAAAGCTATGCAATCTGGCACTTCCAGCAGAATCAGATGTTACCATGTTGTATGTACGAATGCGTGAAAATTTGTGAATGAAGTACTATGCATTTATGTGGAATGGATATATGTCTGTTTGTCTGTTTGTCGTGTTTGCGTGAGTTCGTTCTTGCCCGTTTGTCTGGGTCTGATTGTCTTTATGTATGTATGTATGTATGTATGTATGTATGTATGTATGTATGTATGTATGTATGTATGTATGTATGTATGTATGTATGTATGTATGTATGTATGTATGTATGTATGTATGTATGTATGTATGTATGTATGTATGTATGTATGTGTGTGTGTGTGTGTGTGTGTGTGTGTGTGTGTGTGTGTGTGTATGTATGTATGTATGTATGTATGTATGTATGTATGTATGTATGTATGTATGTATGTATGTATGTATGTATGTATGCATGAATGTCTGTATGTATGCGTATATGCTTGTCTGAAGGTATATAGGTATGTACGCATGAATGTATACATGAGTAAACAAATCTGTATGGGCCGTATAGCACTAGTTGATAGACTGAGTAAACATTAAATTTCCTGTGTTTATTTTCTGAGCATCAAGTTTGTATGTGACGAAGTTGCTGTTGTAGGATTTTATATATATATATATATATATATATATATATATATATATATATATATATATATATATATATATATATATATATATATATATATATATATATATATAGCTCGAATTTATCACAAACTTGTTTGTAGCTAGAAAAACTGGCATGCTAAGAAATTTACTAGTCTTGCCAAATTTTTACTAGTCCTGTCCAAAAACCAATATCACACATTTGTATTGAGATTAACAACAATATTAATCATAAATATCTTAATTAGCATTATTATTTAAAACGCAGAAGAACAGAGTTATAAATGAAGTCCTGCTTGACATTATCAGTCAATTCACATTTTTTGTTTCTCAAGATAATGTGGCTCAAATTCCAGAAATGGATCCATGTGTCCTTTCTCGTCCTGCATTTTCACTCTGAATCCATATGGTGTTTGTTCAGGTCTCATTACCTATCTCCTTGAAACATTCCCCAAATGTATTGCTAGTGACGGATCATATGTTGGTGTTACGGTGGTTTTTTTTTATACCCATGAGTATTATGGGGTTTAATTAATTAATTTTATGCCCGTATATGGTTTTGGTTATATGAAAATGGGGTGGGGTGTTTCCCATATTTATTTAGGTATGGGACCCACCCAGGCTCGATTATGGTTCAGAAGTTATGTAGGTGAATATGGTTCTGAGCCCCCAGTCAGCAATGCCGACAGTTAAATCCAAAAGTACTAAAGGGTGAAGTGAAACATTTAAATACAAAGTAAAAAGGGGTGGAATTAAATAAAAAAATTTAATTAATAATAAAATTTCAACATGCGAACTTCCCAATCGCTCGACTCTTTTGTGCCTATTTCAGCATCTGAATCAGTGTGAGAATTTCGCCCTGTCCTTGGTTCTACTCATCTGTCTCTCTAAATTTCTCCTGCACTCCTCTTTTACTCCTTCGAATTTCCTCTCCACCTCCACTTCCCTTTCTGTCGATTTCCTTGTCGAACCGTCGACTCTAATCCGTCGACCCTGACTGTACCGACAGTCTTACTTCAGTCTTCTCTCTCAGGCTCTCCTGACTCTCATTCTAACCCTTCTAACTGAAGTTGTCCCACCCGGAAAGCTTCATGTAAAACACAAGGAGGGTGTACTATATTTGCTTGGCATATACTCTCACACTACCCGGATAACTTATCATCAGATAAGGCTATTAAATTTCATGGATCACGCATCCATTCCCACCGAAATACTGATACATTCATGAATGGTAAACACAATGTAAAATCATAACATAATAACACATCATAAAGCACGATATCAATTACTCGTATACAGGCAAGGATAATTGATTCACACCAATACATAATAACCAACACATCTATTTTGCATCACAAATCATACAAATATATAAATATACAACTATCTATGCTCTGAACATATTCAAACATACATTCATAATCTTGCTTACATCAATCATTTCCTAACTACAACACAAATCTCAAATAAATACACAAATGAAACTCTACAAAGTAATTCTTCATTCTAACAATACCATTAGTAATTGCGGAAACATAATATTAGAACTTACAGTTACGGCGTTGCAATGTGTGAGTCAAATATCAAACGAATATCTACCTTCTTGAAGCATCCATTTTGTTCGCAATCTTTTCCCTGCGTCTCACGCCAAATTTACGAGTGCGTATCTCGGAGTAGCCTTAATCGTTCAATCACCTAGTAATCTGCCTCGATTTACTAAATAATTATGGGATGGAGTCAGTTTGATATCCTCGAAACTTAGAGGTATGCCCACCCACTAGCTTAATTCTGATTGGATGCGGTGGATTAACCATTCCGAAGTTGTAAATCAGCGGAACCGTCAATATAAGTTGCCTACGATTTTATTACAAATGGTTCTTTTGATGTCCTACTAAAGGATTAGCACCCAGGTGTAATTTACGATGCACTGTTCTGCACAAAGAACCTTTTGGCGAATACGTCTCGCTTGGCTTCTTGCTCGCTGCGTTTGTCCACAGATCAAACACCGGATTAGTGTCAGTTGGATAAATATCCATCCACCTAGGTAGATCGTTACAGTTGGAATATCATTTGTATGGAACATTATAAAGAATAGGTAGAACAGAACCTGGTTAGAACCGTGAACTCCAGTCACTCTTCGCCATTTTCATCTCTGAGAAACCCCTCTCAGTATCAGGAGAGTGGGCTGGGATTGTTAGGATAATGTCAATCAATTCCAGAATATTCTTGCAGTCAGCAGCACATCATTTTGCAATTGCGAACCAAGTCAAAGCATAGATGTCTTTGCAATTGCAAGATAACAGAATAAATTAAGAAAATATTGATCTGATTAAATTTGCATCAAGAAAAATGTAATGTCAATGCTAAAGTAACGTTTATATTATTTTTTTAAAACAAATATGGCATCAATGATGTTGATTGTATTTATTTTTATATATTTGAGTATGCACCTACTTGCTGTAGAATACATTTTTAAAATGTCCCATTCCATTCCAATTCTACTACATCAGCATCCACACCAGCACTGACAAGCACTGGCCGGAAATGCTCCACCTAAAAATATTTATGCCTTTCACTTTTATTGATGTAGTGAGTAAATGTAACAACTTGTCCATCAATCCTGTAAGTGTCTCGAACATCAACTCCTTTCATGTCGTTCAGCTAACACATCTATACAAAATCAATGAAGGGTCTTCGGTTCTTTACCATAGCTCTTTCCACCGGTTGTCATCTGAGTGCAACATTGTCCCGGCAGGCAAACTTTGCACGTTTCGGAACCTGTAACTTGAATTTGATGCAACACAGAAATTGTCAATTATGGTTTGATGAACACAAAAATATCTCAGGAGTAACACAAACCATTGAATATGGACATATGCCTTTAAAGACGGAAATATAAAAGGAAATCGAGTATCATGGGTTGAACGAAGAATTTGGAAGTTAATGACCTTGTCTCTTATATAGTATGATAGACAGTGTCCTATGTTAGAACGAATCATGGATGTATCTGAGGTATTTTTGTCACTCTATATGATTGTTTTCCTTCAGATTATTGTTGTTTTTTTTTCTCGGCATCAAGCTTGCGTCCATCACAGACGGTCAAACACATTCCGTTAAAACTTTCCAAGATCTTATCAGCGGTCGATTCTTCTGGTGATATCTGCATAGCCGCTTTTCTCCCTGTTCTTTTCGTGTCGTCAAAGCTTTCATATACGTTTACTTATTCAAATTTAAAGTTCGAGCAACCCGCAACAAAACTGGATGTTGGCTGTGTTTGTTTCTGCGAATTTCGTACTCCAGTTAAACCGCATAACGTTCTTTTCTTCATCATAATTCAGCCATTTCCTGTCTGTTGCCAATGTCTTCTGAAACGTTCGATTACATGTTTTCCTATCATGAGAATTATTCCTCTCTTTATGTCATTTTCATTCAACATTTGCTTTTTTCCGGTGGCCGAACACGTTCTATAAAACGTCACATTTTGCGTGTCTTATAAGGAGCAAATTGTGTCTCGTTGGAAATACGAGATGCTACAGTATAGCTGACGCAAATTGTTTAAAATAAGAAAATGAATGTCACAGTGTCGATCCTTTATATAAGATAGCCAGAGAAAGAAACACCATTTCGAAACACGTGCCTTTGCCCCCACCCCTTCAATTAAATGACCTCTCTCTCTGATAAAAAATTCAGTGGTATTTGTGCAGTTTCAAAGCAGTGGCTGTTGTAAACACTGTTAAAAATATTAGCACCAGAAGATGCTGTTAGTGTTAGCTTAGAAAAGGTGCGTTCCTATCAAACGAACCCAATTCTTGACGCGTTCTATATTACAGTTCCAATTGCGGCATCATTATTGATAGCGAAAGTTTGGTAAATAATTCTACGTAATCGGACCTCAGTGTATTGTTGAGATTATTAATTAGGCGGAACATTTTTAAATCTTAGATGCCCATGGTCAAAGATTTTAATTCCCAACAAATGTACAGCATTCTGCTTGATATCTCCACGTGTATTCAATTATTTGTCCATTCTTGTTAGGGCAAAAAATATAAGATATAATCTTATCGTTTTATAAAAAGTAGTTGTATGGAAATGATGTGTCAATAAATTTATCATAATAAATTTATCTAATGTTTATAATTATTTCGATGCAAGTATAAAATATAGTTTCCAGTTTGTGACTGTTGGGGCTTTCGGTTAGCGAGCACCGCCCTTTCCCTCTAAAAAAAAACCTTAAACAAACATGCAAACATTAATTTCTTCGAATAGCTTTTGCGGTGCTCTTTAGTGTGGTATACTGTTCTGTAGTTTATTACCGTGGTCGAGTGAATAAAGTGTAATACAACGCCATTTATTCATTTATTTCGTTATCATGTTAATTAGGATCAATTACCACACTTCCGTTTTTAACACCATTACCATAATTATCGCTGTTAAGCGAAATGCATAAATCGGACGGCTTCTGGATATATAAACGCACCTTTCCGATGCTGATATTGACTTCATCTTCACGTGCTAATATTTTATGACTGTGTTGGCAATGGTTACTACATTGATTATACGGGACATCTGCTGAAGACAAGTCTTTATTACGAAATGGCGTAAACAAAAGTTGACTGTTGATAACCGAAACGTACTAGTCCATCGGAATATTAACATTATGAAAGTTACTAGTCCGACAGAAAATCTACTAGCCTGGGGCTAGCGGACTACCGCTAATTTCGAGCCCTGGATTATATATATTTTTAAATCTGACTTTTGCACTATCTTGAAAGAGAAACTTTAGACAGTGTTATACCCATTTGTAATGTAAGCGTTTTGTAGGTTCAAGTTAAAGGGGGAATATTCCCCTTTAGCTTTTGCATAATCAGCGAAGCTTAAGCGTCAAACCAAAAACTCTTTCCCCAGTTCTTAAGTGACACATAAATAGAGCGAGTAGTCGTTAAGCCATCATTATCAATCAAATATGATTCGATACCTGGCACGGTTGACATTGACATATTGTTTATGAAAATCGGTGATTGAACATGATTTTATTGCATCTTCGTCATGCCATTTCCATGTTAGTATATACACATATTCTCTTAATGATAAACGGTGTAACTAAAATTGTAGTAGTCTAAACAGTAAGAACTGCTGACAAAAAGAAATGCTAATGAAATAATGGGGAAAATAAATCAAACTAAGATGGAGAGAAGATGATAAATTCGTCAAAGCCATAGGTACATTTCAGTTAAATTGAAATATTTTAACAAAAATTACAAAAATTCGTTAGGGTCAGTTTTAGGAAGAAAGAAAGATTTAGATATTGAAATAAATGTATCTGATTACTAACATGATCCCATATGAAAAAAATGCGCTAGAATGTAGGCCTAGTAGTTAGAGCGTCCGCCTCAGATGCAGAGGTGGCGGGTTCGAAACTCAAAACTTGGTATCTTTCACTAGAATATTGAAAAATAAATTTCAGTTCGATAATAAAAAACACAATTTTAACAATTTAAAAGATAAGAGGAATTACAAAGCGAAGTAAAGATCTAATATATAAACCTCTACATGGCTGTCTCCAAATGTGTTAAAACTATAAATACAACCAGTTTGTATAGACTAGTTGCGGACAGCCATGTAGAGGTTTACAAACACAACGCTTTTGTGTTTATTTGTTTGTCGTATTTATGTTTTGTATTTGCCTTTGAAAAAGACTCATTAAGAGTCGAAAGCGCTTAGGCTAGTTAGTTACTAGTTTCGTTCTGTTCGTCGTCAGTTTATTGCATCTATTTTAATGAATCCCTGACACACGTGATCCCTTGGTGGGTCCAGTACGCTTGAAAGGTTTGTTAATCGCCATATGATTTGTATTCTTTATATATATATATATATATATTTATCAGTTTTATGTTCCCTTATTTTACTTAAGATGCATCTATACCGATTTGTGGCGAGAATAATTATATTTAGAATGTTGGTTCATTATGCTGTATTAGTTAATTTATACTCCATGCTAGATATGCTAAGTTGTGCACATACTGAATCACAAGATATTTTTGACATTAAAATGTAATAGATATATTACCCGAAAACTTTAGAATATAATATTCTCGATTTCGTGACTGAATGACATTTATGCAAGTCCTGAGTTTGACAATCATATAGGAAGTTATCATTCACGTGTAGCACTTAAGTATCGATTTATATTTTCTTCCTTAAAATTGTGAATATTGGATCATAATTTGAAACAATAGACGCTCACAATACATAATATGATGGAAACAATGTAATTATTTGCACAAACGATTGCACACTCACTCACACACACACACACCAGTTTATGATAGCTTATTTGTTGTCAACATAAATTTGCTACATGAGAACTAAAACTCTTGCAATTGTGACAGATTTTCTGATGCAGTAGAACCTGCTTTTATCAGTATAGATAGTTCCATAACAGCTAGTTAATATAATAAATAAACAAATGTAAAGTTAATGAAGTTGAAGAAAGTCATGGTCTCATTTCTCATTGCAATGTATATATAATTGGATTCAAAAATAATTTGTTTTCTAGCAATCTGGATCTCATACTCATAATAATATAATTTTTATGTCGATACCTTTGCTGATGTCTTCAGATATTTGTAACAAAGACGAGAAAGAACAATATGAAGAGGGAAAGAAAATAATAGCGATGATGACAAAGACAAAGATAATAGTGATAACATCAGCTGTCTCCTTTATTAAATTTGCATTTTAAATCATTTCGCCTTTTCAGTAGATATTAAGCTTATTAGATGTATTCAAGTTCATTTTATTGTTTGCGTCACGAAGGGTGGTGTCACCCAGTGATGTAACGCATTGTGTCATCTCCATGGATCTCCTTCCTGAACAAAAATTCAAAAATGTTATAGAGAGAGTCATGTGCGGTAACTTATGGTGTCAGTTCCATGGACCTCCTTCCTTAAACAAAAATTCAAAAATTTATAGACAGTCATTTTAATGTAACCCCCTCTGATGGTGTCAACAGGTGCGGTCCGCACCCCGTCTCCCCATTACTCCCGCACCCCGTAACGACGCCACTGCTCTGTTAGTCACTGTATGATTTCCACCGTATTTCACAGTTAGAAAATTAGCTGAATTAGTTTTGGTTACAGAGAAAAGATGGTATTTGCACATCAGATGCGGTAATTAGATAAAGTTATTTATCTTTCTGTTTATCATTCACATACTAATCCCAAACATTTTAATTTTGCATTCAGTTTCTTTTTCATCACTAAAATATGCAATATAATATAATATAATATAATATAATATAATATAATATAATATAATATAATATAATATAATATAATATAATATAATATAATATAATATAATATAATATAATATAATATAATATAATATAATATAATATAGTAATGTAATGTAATGTAATGTAATTAATGTAATGTTATGTACTATACTATACTATACTATACTATACTATACTATACTATACTATACTATACTATACTATACTATACTATACTATACTATACTATACTATACTATACTATACTATACTATACTATACTATACTATAACATAATATAATTTAATATAACATTTCATATCTTATCCTGCAAAATAATCACATATTTACAAGAATGAACAACAAACACATCATAATTAAAAAAACAACATCTTATTTTATGTCTATTCGTGTATTATTGAATAGTAATATGATTGGCAGGACCACATACATTTATATTGTGCAGTCTGCTTGACGAAAAACAGTGTTGGACTGTACTGGGTGATTCAGTTGCACTTCACGCGTTAAGACGTATCTGATTCTCTGAACAAATCGCTTCTTCAGTGTCTGACTGGATCGAAAAAGTACTCATCGTTTATTCGCAGAATGGACTTATTATAACTGTGAACACCATTTTTCTCAGTGTTGCTGATACTCATATTTAAGGTTTGTACGATTGTTTTTTCCAAAGTGAAATAATTCTGTTTTGGCTGCTGTTATAGTTCTTGCGAGTACGAGAAGAGGAGTATGAAACATTCACGTACCCATTTTTGCTTGAGATGTGTTTGAATTTGTTAAAAATTATCGGGAACAATTTTCCAACTAACTTATAACTACTCACCTATCCACAAACAAAAAGGCTTAATATGATGTTAAAACAAACAGTTTATATATCTACTACTCGAAGTTTTGCAGCGATAATGGGATAGATGAGGAGTACATATCTATCTGACGTGATTTAGAAGACAAATGTAATGTACTGCATCGCTGTAACAACCAAGTAAGAAACATCATATTGTATTGATTACCATAAGTAGCGGTGGGGATTCAGAGATATTTTTTGGTTGGGTAGAGTGGATGTTGGGGAATTTGTGGGACTGAAAACCAGGTGAGGATCAGATGGGTAAAACTTACAGAAACTCTTGCATTTTCAATATTTTAAGAATGGTCCACCCGCTGTAAACACACACACATACACACATACACAGACACACACACGTCTGTGTTGGTTTGCGTTGTGACACATAAGTCCATCTGTCTGTAATTCTTTTCTCCTTCTAAATAGCTTTGGGCAGATTTACTGTTCTTAGAGCATAGCATATGCATATAGTAATATTGTGCCACAGAGGTTTAATTGTTGGTATATTGTCCTGAGGTTCAAAGGAAGGGAAGGGGGATTTTAGACACATCAGATTTACTACAGCAGTGACAATTTTTATTTTGCAAAGATATATCTAGAAACGTTATATATGCATTCATGACAGGAATGTATGGGTTCTGGCTTTGACTAGCGGGCAGGACGCAGGGAAGAGTGGTAAGGGACAATTTAAACAGAAGCTGGAAATTCGCGATTGAGAGCATACGCGTTTTTCTAGCTTTGTACTTTATACTAATCGTACATAATGAAAGCATTTATAATTCCGTCAGTAAAGCTGTTAAACGTCATCTTAAAGTAACCGGATGAATACAATTTTGTTTAGAATGTGCACCTTATAGTCTCGAGAAAGATCCCCGGTCACCCAGACCCACACACCCACACAGTGACATGCATACACACACACACACACACACACACACACACACACACACACACACACACACACATATATATATATATATATATATATATACATACGTATGTATGTATGTATGTATTTTGGTCTCTGCGTGATGTGCACGGTATGTTTTTGAGGTTTCTTGTATGACATTGCTGGGCTATTGGTAGCATAAATGTAAAATATATAGGTAGCTATAAGTTGTATAACTGGCAAGAAACGTTTACTTTTTTATCTCTGATCATGCTATATAATTTGCTCGTTTGTTTTACCGTCTTTCAATGATGTGGGACTAATAATTAATATAATTGCTTGTGCTTGGTACTTTTTGTGTATTTGAATAATAATATCCATAATGAGGATATTTCATAGATACCAAAACGTTGGGAAATTGTCTTGAATTGGTACGGTTATTAAAATTTGCCCGCGTGCGTGTGAGTGTGTTTATATGCATATTATACATTTATGAATTAGTCATTCATTAGGTTCCTGCTACCTGCTGATGATAATGAACGACAAACATGACTGATAATCACGGCTGATTCTTAGCGAGACAATGCATGTTAAGGCACTCTTGTTTGATTTAAAACCTTAAGTTTCATCTGTATCATATATCAGTGCTTGTAAACCGAATATGTTCCATTAACAAACTACAGCTTCTGAATCATTGTTAGGCTTAAAAATTGGCCCAAAACTCGAGGGATCTCCCAAGATACCATGATACAGGATGGTGACCCTCGAGTGATGTCCCAAAATACCATGATACAGGATGGTGACCCTAAAACATATCCCGATTTTTCAATTTAAAATTAAACTTAAAAACTTTTCTATTTAGAATGAAATCATGTAAGTCAAAGTCTACAAGAATTGTTTGGATATGCTGTCACAATTTAATGGGTTCACTTGACCTAGCGATATCAAACCCTGACTCGATTCCTCTAGAAGTCATACGTTTCACCTAATTATTTTTGCCTTTTACAAGACCACATATCTCAAAACTCCCAAATCTCTATCCACCGCACAACTGCATGTTTTCTCTTCATTAACTTATCGTAACGTACTTTTGCGGCTTTGACCTGTATTCACCAAAAGTAAACCATATTATTATGAAACACACTGACACATCACTATATGACGTTTGTTACTAATAATTGGCTAATTACGTCTTTTAAGAACATATATCCCCAGGACTGCCTTCCCATAATTAAACAAATAATCACAAACATCTAAGAAATCCTTAAAACGGAGCAATATGAACTAATGCGCATTATCAAAATTTATTAATAGAGTATTCCAAATGCATTTCTTTTTTTTTGCACATTTATTATTTGAGCTTTGTATCAGTTAGTGTCTGCAATGTTATACATCAGAAGAAGTGGTATAGGATTTCAAATATTAATTTATAGGAATGTAATGGATCGAAATATTACAAGTACCAAGTTTGGTATTGTCATTTTGAAAGAGTGAAGTTACACAATCAACAATTCTAGCCAAAAATCCACACCAGTACTGGTCTTTTACTGATCAATGTTTATGCATGAATCAAATAAAGGGAACATGACTTAAAATAGCTGGTAGTCTTTCAAGCCGCTTTTACCACTCCCAACGTCTCTCCGTACTTAGATCTGTATATCAAGATAGAACATTAAATTACCTTTTCTTTTGTAAACAACTGATGTGTAATCGACACACATTATGGTAATGTATTGGTCTTATTGACTAATAAATATATTTTTATTCTACAGCTATAATTACCAGTGTGCGTTCAAAATATGCATAACTGGGCTATATTTCCCAAAGCTATACTTGAAAACGATGCATCTTTGAAATAGTCGTCAAGAGGGGATTATTAGCAAACGTTTGCATCATCGAAAATATGTATTAGTATTTATGTTTTAAAATACACACACTTCTCAATACATTAGTTCAATTGTGCTAATTGGTAAGTAAACATAACTGTCCTGTTAACACAGCTCCTCAACTTTTCATTTACAGAATACGAGCATCAGCTTAATGTTTGGGTGCGCAACGCAGCGTCATACCAGCACATCCCATAACCAATGCAACGTTATGCATAGCGTTTTTTATCTTCTGGTGTGACGTGTTTCCGACACACACACACACACACACACACACACATACACACACACACATATATATTAAAAAAAACAACATGGAATTTAAAGTGTTAGCGTAAAGCACTTTATGATGTACCAATAATTGGTATATCAAATTCTGATTAGCCAATGGCGCAATGATACGCATATATAAACATTCTTGCGACCGTCTGCAGTTGATTCTAGATCAATAGTGAATTTCCACACGTTAATCATTAGTGACGTATGAAAATATAGATACAATGGTATTAATAATTCTAGGTTTTTTTAAAGGAATTTAATATGTTACACATTTTCATCACAATCCTTTCTGATTTCTGTTCCCCCTCCCCCTCATGCACAATGGACAAACTGAGCTGAAATGTGGAGTGAGAGAGAAAGGGAATTCGGGCTGGATTTTAAAATTGAAAGAGAAATTACACCACGAAACCTACAAGAATATGGTTCGTATTTACGACACGTGTGCACTTTCCTTGGGATTAATTTTCATTGTTTATAAATGTAAGAAAGTTGCAAACCATGTCGACATTGTACAGTTAGTTCCTAAGTTACTTGGCACAAATACTATTGTTTATTTAATGTTTTTGTTTATGTTGTTGTTTATTAAACATATTATTATGCTCTAAAATCAATTATTATTAATTAAATATGAAAATGTCACCTCCCTCTCTCTCTCTCTCTCTCTCTCTCTCTCTCTCTCTCTCTCTCTCTCTCTCTCTCTCTCTCTCTCTCTCTCTCTCTCTCTCAGTAGAAAGATCCAGCCTAAAATCTATGAAATGACGAACGTAGAGGATTTTCGATTTTCGTTTGAATCATACCTCGATATCTCTGGACTGAAGATAAAAGTTAAGACAAACCAACCAAAGGATATGAGAGAGAGAGAGAGAGAGAGAGAGAGAGAGAGAGAGAGAGAGAGAGAGAGAGAGAGAGAGAGAGAGAGAGAGAGAGAGAGAGAGAGAGATCATTTGTAAATATATGGTCAGTTTTAGTGATACTAAAGCAGAATAATTACTTAGATCAACTGCAAATATATTAAGGTGTTGTAATTACCTGTTGTTATTCGTCATTTGTCTAAGGTTCAGGTGATGTGATTATTATTTTTAACGTAGTTTTAACACTTTTTCAGTCATCGCTACTATGTCTGTAGTGTGGCATTTTATAGTGATGTTTAGCACTGGGGCCTCATGCTGCAGACATGTAGCATGATGTACCACCCAGTCACATTATCCTGGCACCAGGTCGACCAGTCCTAACACTAGCCTGTTAATTCTGAGCGTCAAGCGAGGCAGCTGTTAGTACCATTTTTGTAAGTCTTTGTTATGACTCGACCGGGGATCGACCTCCCGCATCCGATGCGGACTCTCTCACCACTTGGCCACCGGAGCGGTCGCTAAGGTTCAATTCCACATTGATTTCCCTGAGCTTATATGTCAATGGCTAGCGTTCCTTTCAATGGCGTAACTAACCAAAAACAGAAACTAAAAATATTAAACAATCAACTTATCAAAATTCAAAGGTGATTTTGAATCGCCACATAAATTATATAACTACATTTTGTAGAGGCTACACAACTCGGAGATGTGAGGAGTTTTTTCACTCGATCATTACATATCTTCCTCTAGTAAATCTTAACTCCGTTCAAAGGTGACATATATGTATTTGCATGTGACAAAAATATGTACAGTATGTACTCTATATCAATGATATACCACTCGGATACAGTTTTCATTAAAAATAAACTTAGCAAACCTCGTTTTCTTTAAATGAAACATTTATACATTTCGTGGTACATCATTGATACAGCATTCATTATATATATATATATATATATATATATATATATATATATATATATATATATATATATATATATATATATATATATATATATATATATATATATATATATATATATATTATTTTTCTTGACAAATGCATTTTAATGGAAACGAAATAGTGTAGTGGTGTATTGTTAGATTTCATTTTTTCATTATGGTTATTGTAATATAATTTTAATGTAAATTTTTCCTGGAGTATGGTTCGTTAAACGTTTTGTCGAATGGTTAGAGAAGCATAAATGCTCATACCTCCCTGTATGTTAGTCATAAATGTATTGTTTATAAACTCAACTTAACCTTTTATTGACAGTATAACTGAGGTTTATTAATGGTTCCTGTCGATCGTTCAAAAGAATACTTGTCCATATGTTACTGACGTCTTACTTTGACCAACAGCACAAGCTTTATGAATCATTTTGTGACTAAAAAGCCCTTCTGATCATGGCTGGTAACGAGATAGCGAGGTGTTTTTCTCAACAACCATTTGTGACAGGAAAATGAATACAAATATATATTGAAAACTCTCTTAAAAGGAAACAAAATAATCAAAGCAGAACGACAAACAAAAAAAATAAATGCATAAAGAAAGAAAGAATCTGAAAGAACAAAAACAGGTAAAATATCAATAGACTTGAGGCGTATTGAAAGTGATTTGTTTTCAACAAAACTTTATCGTCCAGAGAAATTCATATTTCGACCCTTTCTCCAAAAAATGGTGCGGTTAATACATTCATTACAGATGTTTAGATATTGACCAGAACTTGAGAGGTAGAGTTCAAACACGACGGCGATCCATCCTGATTTTTTGTCTTCCCTAGTTATGAAGCGAACGTTTGAAAATAGGAGTGTATGCTTTTTATTCAGACATGATCAATCACTAAATATTTCGATATTTGGGAGGGTTGACAATAATATAATGATTTGTCAAATTATAAGATAGGCTGGTATTGTATACGAGTTGGTGTAGCTTATTGACGTAGTAGTAAACACAAATACATTCTGGATCCTTTTTGGGTAAAATATCTTCCACCATCCAAAACATGAAGAGCAGCTGAGCAGAAAGATAAAAGTGTTAAAGAGGAAAAATGAATATAGGAGACAGAAAATGTATTGACATGCAAATACCATCGATTTCTTCCAAACGATAACACGGAACTTATATTTGTCTCATCAATGAATTTACGAACGGATGTTAGAAAGTTAATAGTTTTTTTTTTTGCAGTTCGATTTTTTTATCAATTAAAGATCAAGTTAAAAGTAAATGTTTGGGTTTGTTTTAAATTAAAGTAGTCGATCTTCGTCAACAGATGTGAATTTACAAAAATGTAATTTGGTGAAGCGTGTCACGTTTAGATCAGAGTTCCATCAAATATGTGCCAGCCTAAAATGGTAGGAATGCTGTCAAAAGGCTGATTAAAATTTTAATCGGATACTTATGGATATAGTTTGAAAGTTTGTATTTAAAAGGGTTTATCATAGGAAAATATTGCGTTTTTGAAGATACACCTACATAATATGAAAAATGATGGTACTTAATTGGTGTTTTATGAGCTCGTGCGTAGTCGTGACGGTATATGGGTTGGTGCGTGCATGCAAGGCGATGAGTGTCATTAACTCGCGGATCTGGGTTCGAAACTCCGTAGAGTACTAATTTCATTTCTCTAACCTGTATGATAGTATTGTTTGTATTAAATACTTTATATAATTATAAAGGTGTAATTTTTGTATAATGACTCTTTGGTATTTAACAAAGCAAAAGAAAATAACGAAATCCAAAATTTGTTTCAAAAAAATGTCAGCAAAATAATTTATTTTCCTAGATTACAAAATGAATGATGCGAAAAGAACATTCAGTATTGTTAATTAAATCCTAAATAATCATCGAATTTCTAGCACAAATCCGAACGATAAAAGTCTGAAAGAAACGTTAGTGTTATTGTTATCAATATTTATATATTTTGACTCCTGGTACATTAATTTTTTTAATTTTGGTAATTTTAGTCATGGTTGTAAGCTATAGAATATCGTTTGTTATAAATTGTACATCTTACCTGGATCTATTAAGAACTCAAATTGCATACAGTTAGATGTTTACTTATGTGTTGACGATTAATAATAAAAATCGTAATTACTAAAACTTAAAATTTTGCCTATGTCGTAGTTTCTAAGCTACTGATGGATTTCTTCGTTTCCAGAATAATTATGCAACTTCAGCTAAATTGTTTGTTAAATTTGTAAAACTTCGTGGGTTTGCTTTTTTTTTTGTTACCAAGCTTGTGACCATAGACTTGTAACAATATTCCAAAATAAATCAACGCTGGAAGTTTTGATATGCCTTTGTTTGCCTGTGTCCTAGTGGTGTGCCAACATTCATTTGCCGAATCACAATAATTGAATCCAGGATTATATCCTTATTTGCATTTCAATATAAATCCAAGTCTAAATTTCTAAGAATGTTGTATTTTCAGAGCGGAATATCACGATTTAAATTATCTGAATAAACAAATTCCAGCCCAAATAAAATACAAGGCAAAACAAACTGATTATGTTCAGATAGTCCCCTACTTGACCTCAGGTCACATCTAGCATTTTCTAAAAGCATGTAAAGTATTAACAACTTCAAAATTTCATTCTTGTAGGTTTCAAATGTTTACAAGATAACATATTAGTTATAATTTGACGGTCACTCACTAAACGCATCGCATGAAATATGGTAAATATCAGTTAGACCGAACATTTAATGGAGAATTTCCAATATTATGGAATCAGATTGAAATAAACCAGTTTACAAAATCAAAATCAATGAATCAGGTCCTGTATAACATTAATATAATTTTGGACAAGATCAGGTCCAAAATTCAATTATCCATAGCACATAATCAATACAAAAAATAACAATGTAAATTAAATATACCTAAGGATTTATATATAACCTTGTATTTCTATATAAATAACTTAAACAGTCAACTATTACATTTAATTTCCAAACAAGATACGATTTATAGAATTCTAAAAATGTGAAGTAAAAAGTAGAAATATAAAGGCCATAACACACTTTTAAAATACGTATACAATAGGAATAGAACGCAAAATTCAAATGAAAAGTTGCCCCCCCCCTTCGCTGTTAAGTAGACACACCCTGACAAGATTTCAGGATCACAATGCCACCTTATCGCACATGCATCCTGTGAATACTTATATAAAAAAAACTCGAATAAAAACGAAAGGGACTTTCGTTCACATTCTGAAATATGGGTATCTGTTTGCCAACGATCTACAAATATATGCACTTAATAATCAGATTATATAAGTCAAGGTTAAATTGTACACTAGATAATGTTGCAAGCGTCAACGACATCCATTACATATATCCAAAGTAAGGTATCATCAACTCATTTTCTTGCTTTATTATTAAATTCCTTTACCAAGTACTTATCACATGCCTCTGAGGCATATTCTAGGATAGTGCTAATAAAGACTAAACGAAGACCGTTTTTTTTTCAACGTCAATGTGTCTTAGGTAGGCATATATGCGATTTGATTCATCTATTTTAAACTAGATAATGAATTTGAAATACGTATTTGACATTCGCATACAAGAAAAGCACATATAATGTGTTCTGTTTAAGATAAAAAAAACACGGTCAAAATACTTGCTTACATAATATAACACCAAACAGTTATTGTTGAAATCCCAGGCATTGCAGATGTTATAAGTCAGTTCAAATTGGTATGCATTCTGGCACACACACACACACACGCACGCACGCACGCACACACATACACACACATACACACACACACACACACACATATATATATATATATATATATATATATATATATATATATATATATATATATATATATATATATATATATATATATATATATATAAGCGTTTAAGAGGATTTTCATAGAAATGTTTTAAACAAATACTGCCAAGATATACTGGTGAGACTAGAGCCACTCTGGGACCTGGTGAATTAGTCATGACTAAACGATTTCTTTTTTATGGCCTTCTTTATTATTTTCTTTTCTCAATTTCAGAATAGAAGCGATTTAGTTGCACATAAGACAGAGCTGGCACAGTCACTACAACAATTCTGCTCTGGAACCTAAAAGTCCACGTAATTCCGTGTTGCATCTAACCTGCCCATCTTCGAGATGTTTACACCTTTGAAAAATCTGCCGGAAGGAAAGAACTGGACGTTAGATGAACTGAATGACAGACAAGTGCAACTACTAATTCCAGTAATTGCATTTATTTCCATCGCCATGGCGGTCGGGACCGTCGGAAATCTACTCGTTCTGTATGTCAATATATTCGTCTTCAAATTTGGAAAGTCGACCTACAGATATTTTATCATCCTTCTCGCTGTCACTGATATCTCATTTTGCATGATAGGTGATACATTTATCTTAAGTGTTTTACACCTTCCCTATAAATTCACATATACATTGGCTTGCAAGAGTCTCCGAGCATTTTGCTATTTCAATGCTTTGGTTTCAGCGATGATTCTTTCTGTGATTGCGTTAGACAGATACAGAAGGATATGCAGACCATACGGAAACCAATTTTCCGTAAGACGAATCAAAATTATCGTTTTAATAATTATCGTTGTAAGTTTTATATTTTCTATTCCCTGCTTTATCCTCTACGGACGAAACACTGTTCAGACGGGGATTGCAAATATCACTGGAGTCCAATGTTTTCCAGATGATATACACAAGGATACTATATTTCCCATTGCATACGGTATCTTTCTCTACACAGTTTTCATTGTTTTAACGATAACAATATCTATATTTTATACATTGTTATGGCGTCATATTAGAAAACATATACATAATTTGCAAACAAATGCTTTATCGTATCGTACCAAACCAAATGTGTATACTACCACAACGATGGTCACGTCTACAGAAATAAAACAAACCTTACCCAGCATACTAGATGATTCAAACGATCAAAGTCCACCCAAGATACAAGACGAACCAAACGAACCTGCTAATCATGGAAGCTACATAGAGAAACAAAACGAAGGGAACAAAGACAAAGATAATACTGAAAAGGTCATACGAGTATCTAAGATGCTTTTCCTTGTCACCAGTATCTTTATGCTCAGCTATGCTCCATTTCTTTCTCTGGAACTATTGACATTTTTCGACGGACAACTCATAGACAATCTAGACAATACAGTCACCGTGGTATACCAGCTCTTCTGGAGAACATTTTCAATAAACTTTATGGTAAATCCATTTATTTATGGTGTCATGGATAGAAGATTTCGAATGGAATGCAAGAAACTTATTTCACAAAGATTACGAGTTTAGGATTGATTGTGTTGTGGACATTATAAAAACCTACCGTGGTGCAGTGTACACACACACATATCTAAATCTATCTATCTATCTATCTATCAATCTATCTCTCTCTCTCTCTCTCTCTCTCTCTCTCTCTCTCTCTCTCTCTCTCTCTCTCTCTCTATATATATATATATATATATATATATATATATATATATATATATATATATATAGATATATATATAGATATATATATATATATATATATATATATATATATATTTATATATATATATATATATATATATATAGATATATATATATATATATATATATATATATATATATATATATATATATATATATATATATATATATATATATATATATATATATATATATATATATAACATACACTGCATCAATGAAATACCTGACATACCACGAGATGTATATATTTTTCATTTAAACAAAAGAGGACCGAAAAGTTTTCTTTTAACGAAACATTTATACAAAAAGTAGTATATCGCTTAAAAATGAGTACATGATTATATGCTAAGCATATATTTTATTTATATCACACACAAGTACGAATACTTGCCCATTGAATGGAGTTGAGATTTACTCCAGCATCTGTGAATTGACCGCGAGAAAGAACTACTCACATGGGCTTATTCATTCTATCAGTATGTTTAAGTCACGTACAATATATTACTTGTATTGTTATGAATTTCTTGAATATTTGTGTTATCTATTTGTAATCGTGCTCCACTGTGTTATTGTGTAACTCTCGAATATGGATAATTAAATTAAATCTCAGAGTGTGTCCGCTACAAAATGTAGTTCTATGCCTTTTGTTGATATTCACAATCACCTTGCATATTGATAAATTGAATGTTTTTTATAGTTTATATGTCTCTTCGCAGTGATTAGATCAATATAAGACACAACTATGATCTAAACTTAAAGGACGGGTTACATAATAAACGTAGATCACACTATATACACATGGTTAGCTACGCCATTCAAATGAAGGTTGCCATTCACGTACCGGCGAATGGAAATTAATATGTATTAGAAAGTAAGCGAAATAACGAACCATCAGAAGGAAATTGAAATATTTTAATATCTTTATAGTTGATCCAAGTCATTATTCTACTTTAGTATCAGTACAACCAGCAATAAACTCTCTCTCTCTCTTTAAAATTTTTCTTTCGCTGTCTCTCCCACTCATTGGTTAGACATTAAAACTATGTATGCCTCTCTCTATTTGTCTGACTCTGTCTCAATCTCACCATTTGGTCGGCTTTACTTAACTTTTATCATCATTAATAAGTCCAGATATATCGTGGGATGACAAACGAAAATCCTCTACATACGTCCGTGTTCATCAAAATGTTATATACAATCCATGTCCGTTTGTAAAATTGCAGACCAAATTTATCTGCGACATATGCATTCCCAGCCAGTTTTCAACTGAAAAATTCTAATGTGAACGACATATTTAAGTTGTTGGTGCATATTCCGTATCAGATTAGTATAATTAGGGAATTTCTTACGTGGAAGATTACCATCCACGAGTGTACACCGGTATGTTTACAACCACTCGTGTGGAACATGAATCACTTCTTGGGATGGTGAGAAAGGATGTCTTAAAATACTCGTGGTCGCTTTTGCTCGAGTATACGTGAAACTGATCTACGTAAACTCTTCTACTGGGACTCCTGAGAATACTACACGAAGCTGACTCACATTTTGGCGCCGCACAACCGGCGGAAGTCTTAACAGTGTACGTATACCTGCCTTTAACCTAGGTCTCGGCATATATACATATTCTACATCCAATTCCGATTGGATAGGCTGAGAAAGATCACTTTCAGAATCAGGATCAGAAACTGCTATAACTTGAGATATTATTTCAACATCGTAGGCAAAGCTGATTAGACCACCTGACACCAATTTCATGTTCAAGGAATTTTAGAGCATCCATACAAACGTGTAAACGCGAGCATGTTTGATTTTTAACAGTATTTGTAATGTCATGATCTATTGAGAATTTACGTTTTTTCCAAAGCACACATCTTTTTAAATGTTGTATCCCAAATGCTGCTTTCGATTTTTCTACACACCCACATATATCAACACACACACATACACACACATAATTTTACACAGATGTAAGGCCATTTCAGGTACCGTACATATTAATGATGGCAATTAATAACATGTTCTGGTATATAAACATTTTTGTTTACCCGATCCTTTTCCAATTATGCGAGGTTAAAATAAAATTGTCCCATACACGCCCATATATATATATATATATATATATATATATATATATATATATATATATATATATATATATATATATATATATATATATATATATATATATATATATGTATGTATGTATATATATATGTATATATAAATGGATATATATGTATATATATGTGTGTGTGTGTGTGTGTAAATATTCAAAACTTCTGAGATCAATTTGAATTTGATTCGCTGGAGATCAAAGTTAAATTAGTTGTAAGGTTGATGACGTTGTTTGTGGGGTATACTTATTACAACCATCCTTTAGCATACATAACAAAGGTAATCGTATGTAAAATATATAAATTTAATACAATTGCTATAACATTTTCGAGCATTTTTTGAACGAAGAATATTATATATAACAGGAAGAATCCGAATTATGGGTTGTTATCCATTAGCCTAGGTAGGAAAAATGGGATCATTTAAAATGAAACTGAGGATGTATAATCAATTCTTTGAAGTTTGTCCTCTCATATACTTAAAATGAGTTACAAATAGTGAAAATATCTACATCTCGATTAACCAGTATATATCTTAAACATTATCGCGAATCGAGATGGGGTTGAAGATGCGGGAAACACATAGCATTTTTAATAGTTATGTTACTGCCATGCTCACAGAAAAGGCACCCAATCATGTTCAACAATAATCTTCAATATCTCTACCTTTTTATGAAATATATAATTGTGATTCAGAAACTAAGACCCAGTGTATATACATATTAATAATCAAAACAGAATTGTAAGTTAAAATGATATAGCTGGGTGTTTAAATAATAATATGGCAACTCTCTGTTGAAGGTTCACAACCAACATGCCCAAACATTCAAACTGGAAATATGCGTATTGAAAATATTGTATAGTCATTACAGTTAAAAGCAGAATACCTTCATTGTGTTTCATCATCGGTAAATGCTATTCAATAAAGGTTTTGTCACTGACTTGAACATAAAAAGTCATAGAGTCAAGAATTGGTGAAAGCCCACAAATAGTCTTAGCCTTTTAACTTACACAGCCATGTTTGAATGCCATCATTGTTTAATTTGTAAAACTTATGTAATCAGATCTAAATTCTTTACTCCCATCATTAAGCACAATACAAATATATTAAATATATCACCAAACAGTAATTCAAGGCACCACAATTTTATGACACAATTAAGATGTGTTGAATAACCTATATCGACACAAACACGAAAGTTGTTAGTATATTGCAAGTGTATACAATTGTTACTTATGCATAATCAGTCATTAACTGAAATTCAGATGTTTCAGCTTCGAGAGAGGTTGCAGGGTTGAAACTGATTTCATTACTTTACACGGCATATTTGCGATATGTCATGCGGAAGAGATACTGATACTGATACGGGAAATTTGGTATTCATAAAAGGAGGTTTCTTTGAATTAAACTTCTTTTGAATCATCTACAATTTTGTTAAATCGTCTATTGTTGTTTTAATGTTTCAATTCAGTATAAAATGATTACGCTGAACGGCAGAAACGAAATCCATCTACTCATGGCATTAGAGGACTGAAACAATAGTTCGCAATGTTCACATCTTTGAAGGAACTTCCAGAAGGAAGGAATTGGACATTGGATGAACTGAACGAGAGAAAAGTGCAGTTGTTAATTCCAGTAATTATATTTATTTCCATCGCCATGGTGGTCGGAATAATTGGCAATGCACTCGTTCTGTATATCAACATCTTTGTCTTCAAAATGGGAACCTCTACTCACAGATATTTTATAGTCTTCCTAGCCCTGGCAGATGCTTCCTTTTGCATGATATGTGATCCATTTCTGATATGGATTTTATACCATCCATACACGTTTACTAACACACTAGCTTGCAAGAGTCTCCGCGCATTTACTTACTTTAATGCTTTGGTGTCAGTCCTGGTACTTTCTGTGATTGCTTTAGATAGATACAGAAGGATATGCAGACCAAACGGAAACAAATTTTCTATACCAAGGACAAAATTTATTTTTGGGATCATCGCCATCCTAAGTTTCATCTTTTCCATCCCTGCCTTTATCCTATATGGACCGAACACTGTACAAACGGGAGTTCCAAATATTACTGGAACTCAATGCTTTCCCGATGATCTGTACAAAGACACTATGTTTCCAAATGGCTACTACTTGTTTCTATACACTGTGTTCATTATCGTAACAATATCAATGTCTGTCTTGTACACACTTATATGGTATCAAATAAGAAAGCATAAAAATCCAATAATGGCACGTTCTTTATACCATTCCACCAAACATAACGCGTTATATAACACAATGGAGTCGAATGCAGCTGAATTGTTTTCATGCAGTATAAACATGCATAATCCTGGAAAATGTATAATTGTAGGAAACAAACCGAACAAACCTGAGTTGCTCTCTAACAGAGTGAAAACGATACGCGTTTCCAAGATGCTTCTTGTAGTCACTGCTTTCTTTGTGTTGAGCTTTGCACCCTTTCTGTCCCTGGGACTACTAACCTTTTTCGACGAACAGGTTATTGAAGATCTGGACAATACAAGCACGATGATATACCATCTCTTTTGGTCATCATTCGAGATAAACTTCATGATAAATCCATTTATTTATGGTGCCATGGATAAGAGGTTTCGAGAGGAATGTAAGCAACTTGTGTTAAAAAGATTAAAATTTTAAGTTAAGGTATTTACTTTGTATGTTATGCTAACATTAAAGATTTCAACATATATTTCTATAAACATAATTACTTTTCACAAGAAAATTCTAGCCAACATACACTCGTTATGAGTGTTTTAAATATTTCAGTTGATTCCCACCAACGTCTATTCTATATACGCTGTTGTAATCTATGAGGCGGAAAATGTCTAGTCGAGACTGAAATCTAGCCGGAGTTAATGGCATAGAAATGCTCCAAATTTTGGTATTTTGGCAATCTTTATTTTGGCTCCCTGTCAGCTCCAGAATGGATCAAAATTAATACTAAAGTTGGTGGAAACTGAGAACATTTGACCTGATTTTCATATGCACGTTACTGAAATGTTTCGTGTGAAAGATTTTTACATATATAATTTTCTGCTTAGACAAAAACCATACAATTTGGATGTTATGTCTTTAACTTCTACATATAAACCATAAAGGTGAGGGACAGCTCGATGAAAACGAAAATTATGACTCTTAGGTAAGTGCAAATAAGTAATCAAGGGCACCATTGTACAACTGCAATTTTTAGAGTTACAACCCATGTCCCGTTTGCAAGTTCATCAATGCAGCCATTTTTTAGAAGAAAATATGGTCATGGCTTTGACCTACTTTAGTATGAGCCTGGCAACATGTAGTACTTTAGTAACATCGTAAGCAGTGGAGTGGAGAAATATGTTGAACATAATTAGAACAAGGAGGAGTGAGTTAATCGTCCTTGTTCTAATTGTGCTTAAAGTCACGAATTCTTAAGCACCAGAATATCTTAAAGATTTTAAGTCTATGAAAAATATAGGAAATGTAATGCTTGATATAATGAGAACAATGATTTTATACCTTCCAAATATTCGGGCTGTGAAGTTTAATAATATTTTGTTTGCACTTATTGAATTTTACAGAATAATGCGAAGCATGATATTAAACAAGCATCTAATGTTTCGACTTTTAAGAAATTATATCTCTGCCAGTGTTTTAATCGGTAATCTACATTGTATGACAATATACTATTTGTTTGTGGTAGCAGTGATATATGTATTTGAAAGCATTATGCAATTAATCTTGGCGATTACAGATGTTTGGTAATTATAATTATGTCAGATTCATATTTGCGTTAATTTCAGGGTAAATACACATTTTAAAATTGTCATTATATGTGATAGTTGCTACATAACTTTGCTCCATTTCTAATGATAATGCATGCACGTTCTGGATAGAAAGTTTGACACTGACTTATTATTATTGTCTGCTCTTTTGTGTTTGAATGTGTCATAAAGGGTGTGTGTTTATCTGTATATTATCAATTGTCAGTAACACACAGCTATAACATTTATTGCATATGTTTGTGTGTGTATTGATGAATTTGTGGACATCACGTAATTACTCTTTTCCTCACAATATTTGTATTTGTGGGTGTTGTATTTTTAAAACGGTTGATGGATTGTCATTAGGTCATTAGGTGTTATCCCTTATCACTACTGGTTTAGAATATAAAAACAGTCTAAATAATTGCTAACACTTTTTTTAAGGCGACTGATGCTTCTTGAAATGCTGCTTAATATTACCATTGCACCAATACTTTAGAAATTTACTTGATGCTTTCTCCCAACAAAATGGTCCAACTTTTAAACTTCTAATTGTAATATATCTTAAATCCTTTTTGCTTGGAACACGACTTTATTTGTTCCAAAATTATTCAGATTTGTTTGTAAATAATTTAATTCATAATATTTGCAAAATAGATTTGTTTAGAACTTTTCCTCTTCGTTAATTTCTCTAAACCTTTGATACAATTTGATTATGTTTTAAGTTTTTTATTAACTTCCTTTATGACAAATATTAAAATTATAAATGTGTTCATCAAATATTTTAATAGATTTAATTATTTTGTTATAATTTTTTGTGTGGAAAATTCATATTATCTTATGTTAAATTCATTATTAACTTTAGGAAGAATAAATATTAATTTAAATATAATGCATATCTTTAAATCTTTTAAAAACATTTTATTTAAATTTGTGTGGCCCTCCCAATTTTTGCATTTCTTTTAATATGGACTATATATTAAAATATGTCCCTGATCCTTTACAGTGTGTTCAGAAGTCCGGTATAGTTTTGTCAATTAGTATTACATTTAATCTAGGCCATTTTTATATAATGTTTTATTTTTTGTCTATTCTCTAACAGTTTAGCAATGCTTTTACTTACGTTAATGTTATTTTATAACGTGCTAGCTCTCTTGATTACAACTATTTATTACAGAAAAATATGTGGAAATTTAGTTATGTTGAATAAATTATTTATAGATTAGTCTCATATATCTATGCAGCATTTCATACTTGAAGCTATCGTCGCCTGTTAAGTTTGCAAAGATTTTGAGTATCTATGTATTGATTCCCATTATTTTACACTCTAAACGTTACATTTGCTTGGATGTGTGATTGTTGAACTGTAGGTCTGGTGTGGATGTGGGTGCTGGTCAGTTAGACGCTGGAAAATAGTTGTGGAAATTGGTCAGTAGGTGTGGGTGTTGCTCTATATATCTTGTATGTTGGTCCGTAGGTTTGGATAATAGTCCATATACGTACATTAGAACCATGGACATGGCTAGATATAAATTTTCCATTCTCCCTTAAAATTGCTAACATGGCGGTCTGATGTTAGCATCTCCTTGTCCCAAAAGTGCCCTGCTGATGTAAAATTTATTTTTGTCACCTACGTGCAAATTTAATTCACAAGAACCACACTTGCATGTTTAACTTATATCCTGTAGCATTCCTTTCACACAATTAAGCCACCCACATAAACGTTTTATGTTAATGTTTTCATACTATCCATTATTTTTTGCAATTTCCATTATTTTCTGCAGACATGTTGACCATGGTTACATTTGGAATTCCATGTGTTATGCCTTATTAAGTCACAGCCAACTAATTATTTATGAGACGCACTCCACGTAAGCTTGCGTTAGTACACGTATATTTGATTTTAGCAATGAAAAGTACTTAAATAAAACAGCATGGACCTACTCAATGCGATACACAGTGGCCAGCTATGAATGTTACCCCTTATAGTTCTGTTTACTGATTCAAACGTTTGGGTTTTTGCATTAATTGTTTGTTCAAGTGTCTGTTGTATGGGCATGATTGACACGAGACTTGCAGACCACGTGCTTGCAATATGAATATCGAGGAAAGAAAACTTATTGCACGCAAACAAACTTCCCCCGTGTATGCTAACCATCCCTTTATAACTTCCACTCTAATATTCTGATAAACATGCCTGAGGCAAGGGCGGGGCATAGCTATATATTTTTGGAAAACTCTATGCCGATTTGGTCAACTTGCACTATTCAGATTCTGGTTTGTAATGGAAGTATTAATTATGTTAAATCCACTGCATCTAGTTTGAATCTCATTTTGGTTTCAAGATGTATGATGATGACGTCAGATGAAGCCTTTACACAAATGTCCAGGATTTCACGTTGAACCACAATTTTTACTGTACTCTTCTAACTCAGAATGAATTTCACCGAATTTTTTTTGGCCTAAACCACTTGTGTGTTTCTTCGGAGAAATATTATTTATAAAGTTTATGAATTCATATAGCTGTCATCTATAACAAGAAACATTTCGAGCTCTACAGATAAAAACAAAAATAAGTTCTTTCCATTACAAGAAAAATACCTTCTTCTCAAGGTGTAAGTACGACTCTAACTTTGTGACAGAATCCTAAGTGTTTTTACACCGCACTTTCACAAAGAACTTGTGGTTATTTCATCAGTACACAAAGCAATCACATAAGATTAGAAAATGACCTTGGCTACAACCAATCTTTTAGGCCAGTTGTTTATCCAGTAAGCAATCTAAATTAATGCTTGTGCAAGACTCATATTTACGTTCTATATAAACATAACGGTTTTTTTAAACAATACCAGATCACATGAACATAATCATCTTCATAATAAATATAGTGATACAAAAACGAAATAAAAACAAATAAAATTTTAACACACAGGTAGTCAAATTACTTGGTGGTAACATTATTATTATGGCATGTTCGTCATGAGTGGGTATATTTATATATGTAACTAAAATAGAGACAGATGTGTAAATGTATGAATTATCTCCCATGGACCAATGATTGAATTATTTCTTTATTGTACTTAAAGCGGAACTTAAGGTAGAAAAAATTGTTGGGTATTACTTCTAGATAATTATGAAGATTTATGCATCTTTTAAAAGTTTATTTTGTATGCTAATAAGCAATAACTTAATATCTAACCTATTTAAAAGTATTGAAAATAAATGTTTGCTCAATTATTTGATTATGATCAGTTCTAATTTGATTCCATGAATTCGTGTACGCAACGCGATATTCAATGATGATTTTGTACACAAGGACCCTTTTCTTAACAGTTGTTCATCCCTTCGTTTGTTACATGTATGCATCTGGTCTTTTATGAAACGTGTTTATTAACGAACTTAGAGGCTCATTTCTAAAGCGTTTTCTATTTGTATGTAGTACATTGCCTTTGTTAAAGCAATTTATTTTCAAAGTTTGCAGATCCTTGGACTCGTGCCTCTTTTGGATATTGTCGCATAATAAGACACTAACTTGCCTCAGCATCAGCATTCGTATGTAGACTGGCAAATTAAATTCCTGTATAAATCACTTAGAACAAAAATGATGTTTACATAGTGTTTTAGGAATTTGTTTTCCATTACTGTCACATTGTGCTCAACTGTACACAGCTTGATTTAATTCTTCACTTCACACTAGACAGGGTGTAAAAGTGATTGTTGAACATGTTTCAGGTAATGGCAGATTTGATATATGACTTTTAAATGAAAATTTTACACTTTTATTTGAAGAAGATATGCACACATTTCAAGATAATATAAATAATATGGCAAGGCGGAGGGGTCGATTATCTTTCAAACTTAATATGCTTGAAGCTATCGTCGCCTGTTAAGTAATTCATAAATTCATAGTTGCCGTGCACGTTTTTAAAAGGTGCAAAGTGCAATGTGATTGTTTTCGTTAACAAGTAACACAAAAACTGTATGAATGTACGTATGAAATAATGAATGCACTCCACATAGATAACTTTCCCGTATTACACAAGAACAGGGGTCAGTACCTATAAATGCACATGTGTTCAACTCTTCATAATGCAGCAATGTACTAATATAATAGAGCTATGACATGGTTGTAAATGATGATTCAGGCAGCCTGCAGTCGTCGATCGCGACATTTAAGATATATTAATACATAAAATCCAGCCACCTAAATTTACAATTATGAAATAGAGCGAATATGAATCATCATCATCATAGTTGTCTATGTTGTCATCATAATCACCATTTCATCTTCGTCTTTAATAAGAACCACAATTAAGATCAATCTAAACGCAGCCACGTTATAATGACCTAATTATATTGAAATCAATCATGTATGTATGTATGTATGTATGTATGTATGTATGTATGTATGTATGTATGTATGTATGTATGTATGTATGTATGTATGTATGTATGTATGTATGTATGTATGTATGTATGTATGTATGTATGTATGTATGTATGTATGTATGTATGTATGTATGTTTGAATCTTTCTATGTATGTATGTATGTATGTATGTATGTATGTATGTATGTATGTATGTATGTATGTATGTATGTATGTATGTATGTATGTATGTATGTATGTATGTATGTATGTATGTATGTATGTATGTATGCATGTATGAATGAATGAACGAATGTATGTATGTATGTATGTATGCATGTATGCATGTATGTATGTATGTATGTATGTATGTATGTATGTATGTATGTATGTATGTATGTATGTATGTATGCATGCATGCATGCATGCATGCATGCATGCATGCATGCATGCATGTATGCATGTATGTATGTATGTATGTATGTATGTATGTATGTATGCATAAATACATACATTAGAGCAGCATTATAATACCTTATTTGCTTTCAGTTTTTCTTGATCTTTAAGAAAATAATGTTATAATTGAAATTATATATACCGAATATCATTCATATTAATTTTTTGGCTTTGTAAGAAAAAAAAAATAATTTTTTGCTCGTAATACAAATTATCATTCATTTCTTTTATTTTCTTCTATCTGTGACATTTTCACACCACATTGGCGCACGTTAGGACTTACACCCTATAGTCCAGCTTTATTCAAAATATGATTTTTCCTCAGTCTGAATCGGTGAATAATGAGTTTCTCTTGCATAAAGGTGTCACATCCCTTCCAACTGCGGTTATTTCCCTCAAGTTCTTCTCACTTGTGGATAGTTACGGAAACTTACGGGGTTCTTTAAGCATAGTAAGGAAGTATATTAAATATAGAAACATAATTCTATTTTACACATTTTGGAAGTCCTTCTCCAAGAAAATCAGTCAATCCGTTTTAAAATTTCTAAATTGTTAGAGTATTTCAAATGTGTGTTTCAAAGTGACCAGATAAAAACGTAAAAATTATCGGCATGAATATCTAAATATTTGGTACATTTAACAGTTTAAGCTGTTGTATTATTTGCTTCAATGGTGAGTACTATTTACTTGGCTTCTCTTAAGGTTGCACAGATAAACATTATGAGGGTTTCATTTACTTATTCTTATAAAGAAGCGAGCATTTCAGTGAATAATGTAGACAAGCGTTGGTGATGTGGATGAGGGAGAGACAGGATAAGTATATAAGGATTTATTAATGTTTTAATATTTCCATTTGTATTGTCCATTAAACAAAGTATCAATAACAATAAAAAATAAGATAATATCGGCGTTTATTGTAAATTTAATCACAATTAAAACCAGTACGCTTATACATAATTTAGTTTTAGTTCTTGCGGCATTTATTGTTTCAGTGTCCGGAATAGAATGTATTTTAGTTATTAACGGTGGAACAATGGAAACACAACACTGAATCACGAAAAATCGGAATTCTAATCCACTTAAACTCATGGTATACTCCTTAAACAATGACACCTATTATATAGCAGGAACTATATATAAATGTCCTAATACATTTGTGTTGACCTTTATTGTGTTTTGTGCGCAATTGTTACGACTCTTTTCCTCTTAAAACAAGTAACATAGTAAAATGAACTAAACAGGCATTGTATAATTCAGCAGATAATTTATATCCCTGGAACACAAAGTGAAATTGACCTCCCCAACAAGAGAACTTCTATGGATATTTAATGAAACACTGCAATATAATTCCAGGTTATAATTTACTTCAAATCCCAGTGACTGTCCAAGAATATTTATAATTTTGTCAGCTCTCTGTATTTCCAGCGAAGAAAATCACTGAATTATATAATTTGAATAAATAAGTCCAGCCCAAACGAAGGTCTTGGCACAACAATAAGACAACTTTTTTTTCTGACAGATCTTTAAACACGAATAAGTAATATTTCAATTAAAAGGATTATTCACTTGTCCACATGTTAAAATTACAATTTTCTTATACATCTCCCATTACCATATGAAATTTACCTTTCTAAAAAGTGATATAAGAATATAAATCGAGCTGCGGAACGGCTTAAACTGGAAAAAATTATTATGAACTTACGCGTATCGTTCAGAGTCCATCCTTTGGTCTATTTTTTCAACTGTATTTCACATTCGATAACCAGAGTGTCTTCACTGTCATGATTACAAAGGCATTGCTCCAAAATTATGCGTGTGCACTTTCAACACGGTATTGTCGGTTGAAATGGTGTTTTCAGTGGGGTAATACAGCATAATTAAATCCGCAACAATAATAGTGTTCATCGTACACCGGTATATGTCCACAATCTGATATATTCGAAAACTATTCTCAGCGTCTCAGCAAGGCTCATATTGTATGTTAAAGACATTTGCATAATTCGATGTCCTTTGTGTTCACTGAGCTTTCCGCTGTCTTCAACCGGTGACTGAATTAAGTTATTTGGAGGGTTTTTTGAACAACATCAGGTACTGACTTTATTGCCACTATATTATATTCTAGATCAAAGTTTCTTCCTGCTGGCTTGAACACGATACCTAACACATAAACGTGTTTTAAACATCATGTGAATACTTTTGTGCATATTTGACTAATCGATGTAACACGTTTGTCCTAATAGCAGCTTACATTTTTCTTTGACCCACATTTAGCTGGCAATTTATTTAATAAGTGCTTTATCTTTGGACGTGAATGCTTTAACAATAAAAAAATAAGTCAAAATGTATTGTTTCTGGTAGTAATATATTTTTCAAATATTGTCGCTTTTGTATAGACAGCATATATCGATTTGTTTCAAATTCATAACAGCACAGTCCACACACTGAAACGCTGCATTATAGCAACACTAGTGTACAAATGAGTGTGTATGAGGCCAAGAATAGAAGTATCATGCACATGATGGACTAAATTGGTTTACAATGGCGGATGCACGTTTCTGCATGATGCGATTAAACCGCACGAAAAACTGAAGCAATGATGCCATAGGGAGGAAACAAATAAAAAAGAAAGAGAAGAAAGTGGATCAAAGAAAACTGTCAAAACTTGATTGAAACGTCCAATAAATCGAAATAATATTAAATCAGCACTGATTGAGTCGTGTTAGACTAAACCGGAAAATTGCATGTTTTGAAGAATTTATAAAAGAATAATGCACAGACGTATTCTAATCAAATCAAGTGTATGAATTCATTGCCTGATATTTTATGAGCGATGTTTTATTTAACTTACTATTAGTTTCTCTCCTTTACTCCTGACAACATCAGTGGCAAACCGGCTCGTTATAGTTTTCAATTCTGGAAATACTTTATAATTGTTATCCAGAAATATCACCCGAAGAAGTATCATATTTTGTCATCGTTACAAACATTGGTCGTTCGGATAATATAAATGTGTATGCATGACAGTTACTTAGTTACTTATGCATAATAATTTAATATCTGAAGAGCTGAAATCGGCTGACATGTAAATAAAAACCGATTGCTTAACGTGATAAAACATGTTTATGGGATGATACAATGAGATCCTGTTAATCATACAGAATAAAGATTATAGGCTGAGATAGCTTTCTATTATCTGATGATTCATTGCCAAATTTTGATAACTTGTCTATTCTTGTTACTTATGCTTCATTTAAGCATAAGAGCTGTTCGCACATCTGAAAGAAACAAACGGTCATAGGTTAAGGAAGAAGTGGGAAGAAATAACATTTCTGCTTCGAAACTTCACTCGATATTGACGTCAGTGGTCTTACAATCCTGCTCTGCTTCACAATGTTTACACCTTTGAAAGATCTTCCAGAAGGAAAGAATTGGACGTTGACTGAACTGAACGACAGAGAAGTGCAACTGTTACTTCCTGTAATTATATTTATTTCCTTCACCATGGTTGTTGGGATAGCCGGCAATGCACTTGTTCTATATATCCATGTAACCGCCTTCAAACTGGAATTCTCCACCCACAGATATTTTATAACATTCTTAGCTCTGGCGGATATTACATTTTGCATGATTTGCGATCCATTTATAATAGGAGTTTTAACCCATCCATATACGTTCACTGACGAAGACGCCTGTAAAAGTCTCCGCGCATTTACTTACTTCAACATTTTGGTATCTATCCTAGTTCTATCCGTGATTGCTATCGATAGATACAAAAGGATATGCAGACCATACGGGAACCAATTTTCCAAGAGAGGTATCATAACGATTTTTGGGATCATCGTATTCATAAGTTTCATCTTTTCTATCCCTTGTTTTATCCTCTATGGAAGAAACACTGTGGAAACCGGAGTTGCTAATATAACCGGTATTCAATGTTTTCCCGATGATATGTACAAGGATACGCTGTTTCCCTATACTTACGTCATCTTTCTCTACGCTGTTTTTATTATCTTAACAGCAACAATATCTGTCTTCTACATGTTGGTATGGCGTCAAATAAGAAAACATAAACATTCACTAAAGGCACAAGCTTTTTTTCCTGCTATCAAAAGAAACACATCATCTTGCACGGGTGAAACGAACGGAGTTGAATTGGTCTCGGGTCCTACAAAGCTTTTCCAGAACATCATATTTGATGACGTAACAAAGGTTGATGATCCTGAAAAATGCACGACTGAATGCAATAAGACGAACAAACCAAAAAAGCAAGCCGAATCAACAAAACACATACGCGTATCCAAGATGCTTTTCGCTGTCACAGCTTTCTTTGTGTTGAGTTTTGCGCCATTTCTTTCTCTGGAACTTTTGACCCTTTTCGACGAACGATTAATAGAAGATCTGGACAATACAAGCACAGTGTTCTATCAGCTTTTCTGGAGAACGTTTGCAATACATTTCATGGTAAATCCATTTATTTATGGTGTCATGGATAGGAGATTTCGAATGGAATGCAAGAAACTTGTGTATAAATGACTATGATTTTAAGATAATTATGTATATTTTGTAAGACTTTTGACTTCGATGATGATGATCTATTAGAGATTTGACCATGCTGTAAGATCATATTTATGTTCATTAATCGTAATTATTTGACTTTTCTAAATATCATTTTTGTATCATGTAAGTTTTATAAGTATATATAATCAGTTTCAAAACAATTATTGATACCTAATACATCTTTTATTTGATATATTCAATTAAATTGGATTTTAGAAACATCAGAAGGATGTAAGTCGGAAGCCCACGGTTTAGCA
This sequence comes from Potamilus streckersoni, assembly GCA_016746295.1. NCBI lineage: Eukaryota > Metazoa > Mollusca > Bivalvia > Unionida > Unionidae > Potamilus > Potamilus streckersoni. The sequence goes on from JAEAOA010000879.1 coordinate 255,269, forward strand.
TATTGGGTAGTTTAAGGCTAGAACTCATCTCTCCTGGACTCCATTATATATTAGACTCTGAGATCTTCTGAACATATTTCAACTGGAACTATTGATTTTAGTCAACGTCATATTTTATGACACTACTTCATCTGAAAATTTAAATCTGGCAATACCTTTATTTCTGGAATTTTTTTCTCGTTGATCGTTGTGTTAAAGAGAAAGTTCTATTGCATAAATAACTTGTAATTTCATTTTGTATCTACGTAGCCTGAACATATTATCCTAAACTGAAAACATCGTTACAATTAAACTAAAGAATGTATTAAAAAGTGTATCGGTCTAGATCAAGTAAAAAGCTACGTAGATGATTCGACGTTGTTACCCCAGCTCCAGCGATTCATCAGTGATGTAACCCATGTCTTCCGTGTCTGTCCTTACATGCTGCCCCCCACATATTGATATTTTCATGGGATGTTGCCTTTCCTGACAACATGAATTATCCAAACAAACATTAAACATCGTCACACATTACCTATGATAAGTATTACATATCTCATACTGTAAAATAGGTAAGGTTATTATGGTGTTTAGTATTAATGCATGAGGTAAGAAGTGGGAGTTTTGTTTTCATTTGAGTAATGATTATCTTTGCATACAAAAGATTAATCCGGACGTGGATGCAGTTGATTCCTCAAAGCTGAAACCACCCGTCCTTTCTAAGGAATTATTTCTAAAAAGACCTGATAGCGGTTAAATTGCCGATTTTATTTGTTTTTGATTTTGTTTTTGATGTTTTGTTTAATGGACTATACCAATTGTATTATTTTAATAAAACTTTACAATTTTAATGACTTCCTCTGTCTGAACGAATCACCCGTATCCAAATTACAACCATTTGTCTACAAAATTCACAGAATATCATACTTTCTTGTAAACTTGCATACAACATGTACCTCATATATAGTATAATCAAACTTTAATTTTATATGATATCCAGTGAATGCTTATATGCGCCGCAGAACGAGTAAAACGTTGTAGACATTTTTACTTATAAGTATATGGTACAGCAATTGAAAATGTCACATGTGCCAAAGTTTGGTTATCCTTGATAATATTGTGTTCATTTCAGTCGATTGTGAACCAATTTTATAAATGCATCGAATAATCAAAGTATAAAAATGGCAAAACGGATTAGTTGTTTCGTGTTGGAAAAGTATACAATTGATTATCTACATTTCCGTTTGTTATGCACTGCTGTAGCATGTTGAGAGAACTCAGCAATTCCTTCTACATTTAGAAACTATGCAGCATGCGGAAGAGAACAGCCAGAGTGATGTTCGAAATATTTTAACATTAACAGCTCTTTATACTCTTTGTAGGATACCATTTAAGGAAAATATAACACAGTGCTCAGTAAAACCACCCATCCTTTCATCCTGATATAAATTGACTCTACTACATTATGTTTAGACACAGATGATAAATCTGAGTCTTTTATACTCTATAATCATCCTTTAACATTTTGCGTGCTCATTTATAAATAGCATGTGCCTGATTTCCCTATTTGTTATTAGATTTCAACATGTTGAAAAGAACTGACTTCACTAGTCATTTTTACACAAAAGAAAGCTTGATATTAAAATAGATAAATATTATGAAAATATGCAGCATATGGACACATTGCTGTCTGCTTTGAAAGAAAGTTTGTATTTAGAGTGACACTGTTACTGTAATTCTGGCACCAAAATTATGTGAGGACATTGCACCTTTACAAAGTTGCATCACATACCTTATGATTCATAACTCGTAAACGCGATCAATCCAAGAATGCTAAATGGTTTTATGACCTTCAATCTGGTTATGGTATAATACAATTGCCCCAGAGCTCCAGTACTTAAAAGGTAACGATTTAGTGATGCAATGTAATGTCAATAGCGGATATAAGCAGACAATCGTGTAAGTATTTTTAGCAAGAAATATTTTTGCAAACGTGCGTTCGAAACGAACATTTTGACTCTCTCACTCGATTCCACTTAACGTTCAAACTATGCGAGTTATCTATTTAAAGAGCATATACTATCAAGACAACAGCTACATTGTCGGAATATAGTTCATATTTTTTTGCGCGAGGCATGCAGAATTGAACAATCATTACTTTTATTTGGCGCCCGTGGTTAGCTTTATAGAACGGGAGTTTGACTTAAATGGATAATTTATCAAACTATTTGTATTGTTGAGGCGGTTAGTATTGTTCTATCGCATACAAAGTACTGATACCTTTTGCTGCCTTTACTTTAGCATTATAATGTGTTAACTAGCCATGCAGACAAGAAAATGATATTGGTTTCTATTAACAATATCTGACCAAACGAATATCGTCCAATTTTAATATTCTCTTTCTCTTAACCTATCTAGTACCTAAAACTTAAAATTTTTAATATTTTTTATAAGTTATTGTAACAAACCCATTCATGCCCCAATACTTCAAAGCAAATGTCATTACCTATACAAAATCATGGGCTCTGAGTGAAACTTTAATTTCTGGAGTCAAAAACGTAGTCTGATCATGAACTTGCATCGGACGAGCTATGCATCAAACTATAATATGTTCATGGTTTTGACATTTTAGTTTGAAGCTGGCATCAGTAATGTATATGTGCGTCTTTCTTACTGCAATACTAATTCTTTCCCAATCACGTTTGGCATGTTTATTCATATTTCTCTCTCTGATGCCTGTGCGAAATATATATATATATATATATATATATATATATATATATATATATATATATATATATATATATATATATAGTTGTTATTTTATGTTGAAACATATTCCAAATTATCAGATGTGCCATTGCGATAGATTTTAGTACCACATATTCCAGTGGTGCAACATTCTAAGATATTTTGATCATGTCAGTAATTTAGACACCTTATCAATAAATTCATCGAACGTTTCGCCTATTAAGTCTAGGTTTGTAAGGGATGATATGTTTGTCGGAGGTAATATATTATATTCAAACGTTTCTTGGTCTCCAACATAAATGCTAGCATCTCTGACTACAATCAGACTTTATTCACTCTACGTATGAAACAATGTATGGTCCGTTTACTAAAAATCTTTCTGAACTGTTCTCCTTATAACTTGGAAAGAGGTGGAACTCTAAACAAAGTTTTTAAGTTTCTGATTAGAATGAAATTAAATACTTTAAATTCTAGATATGGCCTCTAAATATCCAATACGAAGAAAATATATTGCCTTGATAAAGTCTAAAACAGAAAGATATTGGTCTCAAAGGTATTTTTAGGACAGTCTCCACCACTATCTTCACACAAATATTAAGATCTGAACATGTTATATGTTACTGATGGTACGGTTTAACATTCTCACTCCTTCACATCCTGAAGCAGACTGTATAGTGACTACATTGTCAGGGATATATTGCATGCCAGGGATTTATTACAAATTAATAAATATACACTAGATAATAATGGCGATATTCAGAGAACAGTACAAAATATGGCGGGTGCTAATATTATTACTAAAACCCTTGAACGTGTGATATATTAGGCGGATGAAAACACATGTGGGAACATATGTATGGAAAGCTTTTCCACTTGGTAATGATTAAGTAGTAGTTCGTTTCTGAGATATATGTGCAACGCTGAAAAACTGAGAATGGCCTTTGCCTTTGGAAGAAATCTGTGAAAAACCATCATTTTCCATTATCAGCAGCTACTGTCATAGACTGTTGCCTCTTGTTTTAGCTGCAGCTGCTGCTGATATTGATAATTATTTGTCTTGTTAGTGATGGGACATAACAAGCATTATTCCGTAACATTTGCCGAAGATATTTCATTTAGCGTTCTTATCTCTTTAAATATCTTTAGAATCAATTTGCATGTCTGCACCTACACCATTAATCCGAGTTTTCTCTAACACTCCCGATGTTAAATTTCAACATGTGTGTTTGGATAGAGGATAAGGATGAACTGCCTATTGAAAAGTTGGAATTCGCTATCACTTTTCAGTAGTGGTAGAGAATAGCCGCTTACCATCATCATAAGAAATTCAAACCTATTTAATTACAAGTAAAAAGGTAATTTATAAAAAGACGATATAGGTCTGAGGAATTGCGAGTATTAGAATCCTTATGAATTAAATCCGTTGACAGACAAGATAAAACTGTAGCGTTAATGAAATTTGCTCTGATATTCGCCATATGCAATTTCGCTCCTCTCGTTGCACACGTCTATACAAATATTTGAATAGCGGTGTGCAACTCATGCAGTCTATGAATTAAGAAACTAGACTAAAGGTAATTTAAGTCTAATAATCAACAGGAAACGTCCTTGCCAATGTTGTGTACTCAAACACAAAAGTATCAAATTAATATCACCCACTGTTTTGTAAAAATACAAAAGGACACTGTTCTCAACATATGATACTAAGAATAAAGACCATAAACATATAAGAGCCTCATTAATTTTGGACAAAGTAAAAATCGTGTCAACGATGGTTTTGTACTTGTTGGACCCCAACTAGTCACCACAGTAACTGCCCCGATGATTTGACGAGTAATCCACATACAATTAATAGATTCTTAAGCATCAAGAAACAAGAAGATTGTTTTTATTCGAATTGTATTATCTGTATTTGTCAACCACGTTGTTCTTTATTTATATTTGGACTATTCGCTTATCTTTTATTTTCTTCAGCTCTATCTCCAATTAGACCATGTCAATTATTTTATCATCGATTTCCACCAAGTAAAATTTGCTAAACGTGGTTAGATTTATTTTTGTCGCGGCAAGCAGCATTGAATAGATCTACTTCTGAATATAGTCAATCACAAATAATTTACCATCATAAAACGAGACACAGGTTACAATATATATATATATATATATATATATATATATATATATATATATATATATATATATATATATATATATATATATATATATATATATATATATACATATATAGATGCAATAAACTGACGACGAACAGTACGAAACTAGTAACTAACTAGCCTAAGCGCTTTCGACTCATAATGAGTCTTTTTCAAAGGCAACTACAAAACATAGTTACGACAAACAAATAAACACAAAAACGTTGCGTTTGTAAACCTCTACATTTCTATCTTCACATGTGCTAAAACTATAAATACAACCAGCTTGTATAGACTAGTTGCGGAAACTGAAAACGTTGTATAATTCCCTAAAAGTCTACAAGCCAAAGCGACATCTATTTTTACTTTGTGTACATATGTAACGCAGATTATATCCCGGATATTTGGTTCTATACCGGTTATTCTTATAGTAAAAATTGAAGGATAAGAAGATTTAGAAAATGTTAAATTCTACTAGTGCATAGTTTTCATTTTCTAGTCTTCTTGGTTTAGACCGCTTGGTTTCAATGTTCTAAGGCGGCGTATCCAGTATGATTCCTTTTCCTTCCTGGTTTCGGAACTCCAGCTGTGGTTGTTGGCAATAGCGATAAGTATTATATCACTGAAAGTGTGGCCAGGGGAGGAGAAGTGTTCTGCGACCGGGCTTCTGTACAGCTTTTTTGTCATCCAATCAGATCTATGAAGGTTTATCCTTATGTGTAGCTTTTCAGTTTCTCCCACGTACTGAAGGCCACAGATCTTACATGTGATGAGATAAATCACATTCTCTGTTTTGCACGTTTTGTTTGGACCATGTATGTTTAGTTTTTCTTTAGTCACTGTGCTAGAGAATGTCTTGGTCTCTATCATATGTTGACAGGTTTTGCATCTTTTATCGCCACAGGGTCAGGATTGACTAGGTTGGTTTTGACTAGCGATTGTTGTTAGCTTGGCTCTGACTAGGATGTCCTTTAGGTTTTTTGGTCTCCGGTAAGCTACTACAGGTTTGTTCGGAAGTATTAGGTTTAGTATGTCTGACGATTGCACGGTTGGCCAGTTGTTTGCGATGATTTTACCTACTTTGGGATTGTCTGGGTGATAGGTCAGAATAAATGGTATCCTATCAACCTTTTCTTTCTGTCCATATCTGAGTAGGTCATCACGGTTTGTTTGTTTGGCCCTTTGGATTGCCTCCGCAATCAGGTCTTTGTCGTAGCCTCGGTAAATTAAATGTTTAGCCAGCTCTTCAGACCTTTCTAGGAATCTTTCATCGTCGGAGCAAATTCTGCGTATCCTCAGTGCCTGGCTATATGGAATGTTCTTAATGCAGTGTTTTGGATGACAGCTGGTTGGGAGAAGATACTGGTGTTTGTCGGTTGGTTTCGAGTAGATGTCTGTGTGTAATTTGTTTTCCACCAGTCTGGTTGTTGTGTCCAGGAAAACATGGTTTGAGTTGGAAATTTCTGCCGTGAATTTTATTGAAGGATGGAAGTTGTTTGCCTTTGAAATGAAGACTGGTGGAAAACAAATTACACACAGACATCTACTCGAAACCAACCGACAAACACCAGTATCTTCTCCCAACCAGCTGTCATCCAAAACACTGCATTAAGAACATTCCATATAGCCAGGCACTGAGGATACGCAGAATTTGCTCCGACGATGAAAGATTCCTAGAAAGGTCTGAAGAGCTGGCTAAACATTTAATTTACCGAGGCTACGACAAAGACCTGATTGCGGAGGCAATCCAAAGGGCCAAACAAACAAACCGTGATGACCTACTCAGATATGGACAGAAAGAAAAGGTTGATAGGATACCATTTATTCTGACCTATCACCCAGACAATCCCAAAGTAGGTAAAATCATCGCAAATCACTGGCCAACCGTGCAATCGTCAGACATACTAAACCTAATACTTCCGAACAAACCTGTAGTAGCTTACCGGAGACCAAAAAACCTAAAGGACATCCTAGTCAGAGCCAAGCTAACAACAATCGCTAGTCAAAACCAACCTAGTCAATCTGGACCCTGTGGCGATAAAAGATGCAAAACCTGTCAACATATGATAGAGACCAAGACATTCACTAGCACAGTGACTAAAGAAAAACTAAACATACATGGTCCAAACAAAACGTGCAAAACAGAGAATGTGATTTATTTCATCACATGTAAGATCTGTGGCCTTCAGTACGTGGGAGAAACTGAAAAGCTACACATAAGGATAAACCTTCATAGATCTGATTGGATGACAAAAAAGCTGTACAGAAGCCCGGTCGCAGAACACTTCTCCTCCCCTGGCCACACTTTCAGTGATATAATACTTATCGCTATTGCCAACAACCACAGCTGGAGTTCCGAAACCAGGAAGGAAAAGGAATCATACTGGATACGCCGCCTTAGAACATTGAAACCAAGCGGTCTAAACCAAGAAGACTAGAAAATGAAAACTATGCACTAGTAGAATTTAACATTTTCTAAATCTTCTTATCCTTCAATTTTTACTATAAGAATAACCGGTATAGAACCAAATATCCGGGATATAATCTGCGTTACATATGTACACAAAGTAAAAATAGATGTCGCTTTGGCTTGTAGACTTTTAGGGAATTATACAACGTTTTCAGTTTCCGCAACTAGTCTATACAAGCTGGTTGTATTTATAGTTTTAGCACATGTGAAGATAGAAATGTAGAGGTTTACAAACGCAACGTTTTTGTGTTTATTTGTTTGTCGTAACTATGTTTTGTATTTGCCTTTGAAAAAGACTCATTAAGAGTCGAAAGCGCTTAGGCTAGTTAGTTACTAGTTTCGTACTGTTCGTCGTCAGTTTATTGCATCTATTTTAATTAATCCCTGACAAACGTGATCCCTTGGTGGATCCAGTACGCTTGAGAGGGTTGTTATTCGCCATATGATTTGTATTCTTTATATATATATATATATATATATATATATATATATATATATATATATATATATATATATATATATATATATATATCCTTAACAATAATTCTAATTAGTGAACTTAGAATGGTTTATGTGGTTGTGATTTAGCGATGTTCAACCACGTATTTTTTATTACTGCATTAGTATCGTCTACATGCTCTATGAGCGAATCCATCGACAAACTAGCGTATCTGAAATTAACATATTTTCACTGATTTCAATCGAGTTCGTTTTAACGGTGCTTTTAAACCTGACAATAAAATATTGAATGTTAATGTTAGACGTTTACAGTTCACCACTTTGATCTTCCAAAGCCAACAAGCCAACATTGTGTCATTATTAACAACACGAGTAGTGACCTTATTCAAATCCACTTTATGGGAAACCTGCTCAGCTCCTTATCATCACGACTGTCTAGCTATTAATAAATATTTTCTATAAGCGTACTTTAATATGAAATCAGTAATTGCATGTGGAGTTGATTAACGCTTCAGTTCAAGATACACTTCAAAGACACGATGACCTAATATGGGACCATCCAACCGATTGGAACTTGTATAGTTGAATAAACGATTGGCTGTCGTCAGTACCTAGTTAAATAATTAAAAGTTTCAACTGGATTAGTAAGTCCAAAGTAGTCAACATAAAATGATGCTGATGTGTTAACAGCAATGAAACGAAAGGAATGCCAGTTTCTGTTGCTGAATCCATTGATGACGATACAGATTTCAAGATTTCACGTGTACGTCAGGCTGTTGACGCATATTTACTTTGCACAAAGACGCAAATAAATCTTTGAATAATTTGCCATAGTGAGAAAATAAAGACTGGTCATTAGCCGTATCAATGGATGATCATCTACCTCCGAGTAATAGAAGACCTTTGCCTTGCTATTAGACGATTTGTTCCTGATAATCAAATATGTTTCCTCTTTTTGGTCCACCGACAACTGCCATTTTTATTTTGTCAAATTGATTTTACTTACACAGAGATTATCTTCGCGACTAAACATTTAAATAGGTAATAGTTTCAATTATATATTTTTCTCAGGAGCATTGATTACCAAAAACAGAGTTTTGTTACATAGTTCCATACTCTCACATCTGCAATTAGCACCAGCAGCAATGACACAAGCTTGAAAAATCATCAATTAATAGCCCGTTTCATTTAAAAGTAACAAATCGGGTACATTCACATGAATTAACGTTGGGAAGTCTGAAAACCAGATTCAATACTTGATGATAGTCTATATACAGCCACATACTGCGATACGCAGGTGCTGTCTGTTTAGTTTCAAAGATAAGCGAATTTTTTTCAGATGGATTTGATAACTCTTTATGCGCAGCGAAACCACAATCACGTTTAAGTGGTCAAATATAATTTGTTTACCAGATTGATCGTTGTCTCGATTATAAATTAATTTTGGTACAGTAAGGCCTTGTTGGATATGTATTTACCAAGCAAACCTTTCTGTAATAACTGTTGCTGGGTATGGCCCTGTGGTATGTGAGAAACGGTCACGTTGAAGCGGTCCAAGGTTGGAGTTCGTTTTATTGGTCAATGTGACTTTAGTGTTGAAAGCACCGTAATAGATTGAGACTACAGGTTATACGTCTGTATCAGCGTTTAGAGGTCACCTGATTGTGTGTGGGTGAAAATCTCCACTTTGAGATAAACGCTATAAATGGACCAGTTGATTTCGTGTATTCATCGCTGCGTCTGACAATTTCTATTCTCTTCGTGACAATATTAACCTTGTGAAGAATCAGGTCGATTTCTACTCAATAGATGAAATAACGTGCGCTGCTGAGCTACGACAAGATTTCCTTGTTATGAAACTCAACTGTGGTATTGGCAGGGTAATTGGGACCAGAACGTTATTCCATGATCTTCATAACTTGCCGAAAATGAGCAAGTGTTTATACATTATTGATCTACTATAATATCTTTGCATTTCGGATTTGGAGGTTCATATCATCAACCATAATCCACTTCTCATTGTCAAATGTACAGTATCTATATATACCAGTTGCAATTGAATGGATTCATTAATAATTTGACCATTCGGAATCGGCTTTGATTATGTTAATGGTAGTGAATCCGGCTTTGGTAATGTCACTAATCTTCGAAGTAGATCTAGAAAAGTGATTGAGCTAATGCAATCTCATTTACTGCATCCGATCTAAGTCAGAATGCTTGATACTGGTATTCACTAACATTACAACTTGTTTAGCGATGACTATATAATGCTGAGTCAGATCCCCGAGCATTTCATTTTCGCCCGTGAATAATGTACGAAACTAAAAGCATCACGATGACCAGTACCATAATCTATCACTAGAACGAATTTTCGTGGGCAAATCGCAGAGAGGGCTCATACACGTTACCACTGCCATTATATTAAGTTTCAGTTCGATCTCTAATGTACACTTGTATCACCGATGTTTCACCTGGCGAAATAAAAGCACGTCCGTCTTGATATATAAGGGAAAGGCGAAGGTATTGTGAGCATAAAAATTTGTGTTCATTCTGGCTTTATCATTTTAATAAGTAGCTTTCATGCAGAAAGAGTGTGTGCACACCTGTTCTAGCCGATTAATATGATACAAACATACACAGGTGCCACGAAAGTAATCGAGATCAAATCACCTTTATCAACAATTGGTTTAAATCCAAATATAATATAACTCTGAAAAACTACTCCTGCCGTTTCTGACCTGCTTTCGTAACAGTCATCGACAGCGTACCAATTTGATCTTTGTCTTAAATAATCCTCACAATATCAGACGTGATATCATATCCCATATATAACAATCGTTCATCATATGAAATGTTGTCTGGTTTACCTAAACTTGATCTTACTGATGGCTATTTGATGCAGTCTGCTAAGAACTGAGATTACACTGTAATGACTTAAACGTGTTTAATTGGAACAAACAGAAATTGTTAGAGTCTTTACCGCTTTTCAATATTATTTTTAGGCGACGTTATTATCCGCTGTAAAATAAATTAGTTGCTTGCTTGCAGACCAAAAAAAGGTTATGATCCGACAGTAGTTAATGTTTTATACAAGTTTTAAGCTTTATTGATCGAACCAGCATGGAGGACTGTCTATTATCAGCCAAAATATGTTTAATTTGAAAACATTAGTGGATTAGGCATCCACTGGGTGAGCATTGTATGTCTCATGCTTGCCAAATCATAGGTGCTAGCGTCTATGGTATTGTTATCAGGGTCCAAATGAATAAGGTAGAAAAATGTCCAATCTGTCAATATTCGTGACGTACGCGTCAGGAACCCAATGACTAAAGTAGCAAAAGGCCTAATCTGTTACTATTCCTGAGTATCGAAACATGGTTCCAATGATTACGGAAGCAAATGTCCCAATCTAACACTATCTGTGACTAATGGGTAGACATATGCTCTCTGCCTGAGGAATCTGCCTTTTGTAAGAAACCTTTAAGTTTCAAAGGATTCCAATAAGTAATAAGTGCAATCAAAATATGTTTTCTTTTAAACATCAGATTCACGTAACATACGATTAAGTGAATATATATATATATATATATATATATATATATATATATATATATATATATATATATATATATATATATATATATATATATATGCAAATATGTCGGTCTTGGTCATCAATGAATTATTTGCATAATTGAAGCATTCACTGCTAATACGTTCTGGTGTCTAGTGACCGTCGGGTAGCGGTTGAAACTACCAGAGAGAGAGAGAGAGAGAGAGAGAGAGAGAGAGAGAGAGAGAGAGAGAGAGAGAGAGAGAGAGAGAGAGAGAGAGAGAGAGAGAGAGAGAGAGAGAGAGAGAGTTGATTGTCTTTTGATTTTGTAAGGTTCGACGTTTCGACGTGTAATCAAGAATTCCTACTCAAAATCAATTCTTGTATTTCTTTTAATTTAAAAGAGTTGGTCATCCATAGCATCTGGTGCTTATTTGTGTCATTCCCAATTCCTATTACAACCATGTTTCATATGTATCACTTGGCTAACACTTTTGCTTGCAAATACATACATGTGTGTCTGAATTATGACTGATTTTTTCGTGATTGTATATGAATTTGTATGAGTTAGTGCAAGAGTGGGCGTGTTTAAGAGAGAGAGAGAGAGAGAGAGAGAGAGAGAGAGAGAGAGAGAGAGAGAGAGAGAGAGAGAGAGAGAGAGAGAGAGAGAGAACACTTTACCGATAAAACAAATTTGTGAATAATTAGCGTAGAAAACAGCTTTTTTTGCAATGTAGCATATGCACATACTAAAATTAACAATGAATCTGTTGTAACTGAGAAACCAAGCCACCAAATATTCAAGGTAGAGTAGTAAGCTGCAAAAATAAATATATGTGTCCAGGATAGTGTACATGAATAAACTTTTGGTTTATACTCTCTTGCCTTGAAATATTATCATCGTTCAACTGTCATACGTATGTATGGATGTATACTTAAATGTAGATAGGCATTATGTACTGTTTTATTTTAATATCCTTGTATTTCATCTATCAGATAAATTCTTCCTACATCCAACACGTCCACAAGAAGAAAAGACGAAAGCATGATGATGTAGACGAAGCATGAAGAGAAGATGAAGACTAATTTGTGACATAAAGAAAAGCAGACCATACAATAATTATTTATTGATGTACGAAATGGATGCTTTCAAATAATAGCTTAAATCCTGTATATAGATATCCTTCATTCTGTAATGTTCTATAGTAATTATAAATGATATACTTGTTACAGCTCTAAGGCTACGAAGTAATTATTAAAAGTTTTGATGGACAGAAACAAATCATACTGTACAAACATGCATCCATATGCTTATAAGATTGCTCAACTAATGAAATCATTAACCTATCAACATTGAGTCGTGTTATTTCCCTATAACTTGTCGCGAAGGGTTTTTTATTCTCATTTATATGAATCAATATTAGAATAATTTAATAGTAAAGTTTCCCCTCAGTTAGCTATCACCCACGGTTTTAATTCACCCTGCTATATTTCTATTTCGGTCAGCGGTTAGATATTTTTAATATATTCAAAAGTCTGTTCCAGAGGTCACACAAATCTTTAATTTGCTTTCATTATATTATCTTTGACAGCAGGTAGATATGGCTTTCGTTTATTCTCCACTTGTTTCTCCTCCTTTTATTTCACTTATTCTCTACCAAGTGTACAATATGATAATCTTTCTCCCCTGATGCTAGATACCAGTGATGTCACTGAAGAGTCCTTCTCTCTGTCGTTATTACCTCTATCAGAAGTCACACTGGGCTTTCATTTCCTTCTCCTTGTATTATATCTTAATCAAAGGTCACATATATTTAACATTATATCTCCTTTATTTTTCATTGTAGTCACTAGAAACCAACAGTATGGGTGCAGTAAATAGTACCATTAACGTAGACAGTCAATCACATCAAGTGCCTCTTGTGTATCGCAAAGGATGTAGATAAATCAAATCGTGTAATATACATCAGGAGTAAGCCCTAGATAATGACTAATTAGAATGGATCTACGTCTCTTCCTGTGGCAATATGTATCCAGTGACACATTTTAGTAACTTTATTATAACTCTCATTTTATTGCTTTTTCTGCTTCACGTCTGCAACAAGGATTACATAATTCATCTTTATAGAAAGTCATGCTTTGAAAGTAGTCAGATAATTAATATTACCGTAGCCCTTTTAGAAACAATCTGAACATGAAATTAGCAGGAGAGCGTAAGAAAGTCCCAAATGTCAACTGAAAGAAAATTAAATGAAATGAAACAAGAACAAACTTAATGTAAAATCAAACTGACCTAACATAACAATGAAACTCTAAACTTTATCGAAAAGGTAATGTAGAGCCTATATATGTAGGACATACTAGTATTGTTAAATGAAACTTTTAATATATAAAAAGTCAACGTTTTGTAACATAAATAAAGGGAAAAAGATATCTTACAAACAGGAGACAATTAATCAAAGAAAATGTCAGAGAGAGAGAGAGAGAGAGAGAGAGAGAGAGAGAGAGAGAGAGAGAGAGAGAAAGAGAGAGAGAGAGAGAGAGAGAGAGAAAAGACAACATGGATAATGGAAACATTGCAAATCTTAAAAAGTGAACTTCCGCTTCAAATCAATGACGTGTGTTCTATGCGAAACTGGTATCAACCATTTTAATAAAGAATCGTTTGGCACAATTCTGCTCAAAAGAAAGTTTGAAATATGAAAACAACTTATATAAGGTAGTGTGTCTATAAACATTTTATAAATTGTTTATACCTATCCTGGTAAATATGGTAGTATGTTTAACGTTTTGTATATGACAACACGTTTTAATGGAATATGTCAAACTTTTCATTAGGAAACTTTATTATATATATATATATATATATATATATATATATATATATATATAGTTAGTTAGTTAGAAATATATATGTATATATATATATATATATATATATATATATATATATATATATATATATATATATATATAATGGTAGTATATATATATATATATATATGCAATAAACTGACGACGAACAGTACGAAACTAGTAACTAACTAGCCTAAGCGCTTTCGACTCTTAATGAGTCTTTTTCAAAGGCAAATACAAAACATAGTTACGACAAACAAATAAACACAAAAACGTTGCGTTTGTAAACCTCTACATTTCTATCTTCACATGTGTTAAAACTATAAATACAACCAGCTTGTGTAGACTAGTTGCGGAAACTGAAAACGTTGTATAATTCCGCAACTAGTCTACACAAGCTGGTTGTATTTATAGTTTTAACACATGTGAAGATAGAAATGTAGAGGTTTACAAACGCAACGTTTTTGTGTTTATTTGTTTGTCGTAACTATGTTTTGTATTTGCCTTTGAAAAAGACTCATTAAGAGTCGAAAGCGCTTAGGCTAGTTAGTTACTAGTTTCGTACTGTTCGTCGTCAGTTTATTGCATCTATTTTAATTAATCCCTGACAGACGTGATCCCTTGGTGGATCCAGTTCGCTTGAGAGGGTTGTTATTCGCCATATGATTTGTATTCTTTATATATATATATATATATATATATATATATATATATATATATATATATATATATATATATATATATATATATATATATATATATATATTTAAAATAGACAAACTGTCGTTCCTCCTGACCTGATCGAAGGATTGCCCTTCTTCAAATCTGTATGATACAATTAGATATATATATATAGATATATATATATATATATATATATATATATATATATATATATATATATATATATATATATACATATATATATATATATATATATATATATATATATATATATATATATATATATATATATATATATATATAATTGAAGCATTGAAGTATTGTAGACATATGAGTAATTCCTTTTCATTATGGATAATTTTATCTACTGTTTATTTTGTAATTGTCACCTGGGTTCTAAACAAGCATGCACCTGTTCTGTTTTTATTTTATCATGTTGCGTTTCTAATTTGTTAATAATTTTCAAAACATTCTACTAGGGTCCATTAAGTGAAGTTGTTTACAAATGTCGATGGGGAATTTATTGTTTACCTTGGTGATATTATTGTTTTCCAAAATACATTTATTCACAATATTCTTATTTACCTACTGTTTGTTTTCATGATATCTGTATTTCGACGTTTTGCTGTTGTATATATCATTCTAAAAATAATTTTTATTTCGCCCAAAGCAGCGCCTCCTATATCTATTTTGATTCAAAATTGTTCGTCTAGTATTAAATCATTTAACTGTTGCTTAGAAAAAGGACTATGTTTTTGTTTATAATAATATCAAACTAATTTGCATTTAGTGTAAAAACAATGGCTCTTTTAACGCTTTTGAATTATACAAAATATTTCAGGCACTGGTATCTATAACGCTTCAAATCAAAACTTTTATTTTGTCCCCACCTTCCCAGTGATTTATAAGTCCATTCAGGTTCTCTCCGGGAGTTTGTTTCATCAAAACGTACATATTATTAAGAGCTGGCGAAGAATTACTGTCTCTAGATATTTGATTAGTGTAAAGGCTCGAAATAGCAATTAGAATAAGATATTCAAAACCGAAAATGAAATCTTATCAATCATCAGATATTAACTGTGACACTGTAATCAACATCATACAGTCATTGAATGACTGCATGAAAGTTATGAGTTATAGAGTTCCCATTATGTTTTCGAACGTCTAACATGTTATGCCCTACTCACACTTGTATGAATGCAGACACATATAATAGAATGGTACACTATAGGCGACCAAGCAACATGAGAAAATCATATGGCTCAAACGAATGTGAATTATTTCAGTTATCAACTAAAACCTCTATTTGCAACCTTTCAGATTGTATCGTGTCAAATACAATGCACATTACATGTTTTTGTAATATTTATTTGTTTTAAGAACATCTTGCCAACATATACTCATAATAAATCCACTAAACCCTCCCATCGGTTCTCAGAGTCACGGGCCGTTTGTCATTTCCTAACTCATCTATGCTAATATTTATATTCTGGTAAAGTTTGTTAATCGTTCTGAGAATAGAGAAATTCAAAGAATCACTTATGTACTAATGTAATCTTATAGAAATCATATTACTATCACCTATCTGACACCAATTACTATAGCTGTAGTGTCGACGACAAATCATATTGGTATGTATATAATTGTTGCTGTGGTTAAGATTTACGCCCCTCTCCCACCACAATAATAAAATGTCATCGCCGCAGCGACACCACATGTTGTACTGGCTATAAGACAGGTGCCTTTGTATTTTACCAGTTGCAGAGTTCTCATAGATATGACTTCTTGTAGTTGTTGCTACGCTTCTTTTAACTTGGATATTTTTATTTTCCCGTTTTATTTCCAAAATTCACATTCTCACTCGGCCAGCGTAATCAACAATTGAAACATACTAAGATGCATATCAGCACCGCGTCTAACCGAAAGTTATTATATTAAAGTTTTTTTTATATCTAAAATCAACATACGCTTGCGGTGTTGGGATTGAGAATGTTTTGCTTGCGTTGCTGTAACAAGATGATCTCAAATGGGACCATCCAAGAACCAAGTTTGTAACGGTAGATTGGGGTAAATCAGGTCGTCTTTAATGGGTGCTAATTCCTCTGAATAACCAAAAATTTCAGTTGGTGGTTCAAGCCTATTGAAGTCACCCCTATTTGTTTGTCATATATATGTTTTGTATTTGCCTTTGAAAAAGACTCATTAAGAGTCGAAAGCGCTTAGGCTAGTTAGCTACTAGTTTCGTACTGTTCGTCGTCAGTTTATTGCATCTATATATATATATATATATATATATATATATATATATATATATATATATATATATATATATATATATACCAAGTGATATGGAAGCCATTAAAATGTTTGTGGTCAGAATTTGCCACTAAATTGTACGTGATTTTAGATGGCACTGGAAGTTTAAAGTTTTGAGGGACTTTCCTTTGTGAGTTATTCAACTGTGTTACAAGCCATCGCTTCTGGTAATTTTTGTATAGGATTTTAGTGGGTATTGAAAATTAAAATATAATTTACATGTACTTTAATAAATATGGAAGCTTTTAACGTGTAACTTTATAAATTTTTCAACATATTTTCAAATGATCAATGAGGTAAGGGGTTCAAAATACAAAATTACATGTATTGATATCAGGTAGAAGTTCCTTTTATTTATTAAATCCAGCCTAATGCATAATACAAAGCCTTTATTGTCATCTACGCAACAAAATGAAATGTTACATAAAATATCATCATGCTAAATAGGTGTAGCTGCAGAAGAGCTTATAGTATCTACGAAAATGTGAAAGCTTGAACGTCAGTCCCGTTACTGTATTTGTTATCCTTGACCTTTTACGTAATCTTCTCAATACTGAGAAAAATTGCATTAGATATGAGGACAGTTACGACAGTTATACCGACAGATCCATGGAAAAATGGACAAAATAATTAACCATTCACACTATATTATGAAGCTCTGAATTATTATTAGCATTTGCTGTTGCCTTGAGCCATTCAGATTTATTTCGCAATTCGTAGAATTATGTAACCAATTGCTAGTATTTTTGCATTTGTTCAAACACTTACCGTTCGTCGCATCCTAGTTAAGTGTGATATTCACACATATTAAGTAAAATGATGAGTGTTATACGTATTTGTTATGGCTGGAAAATACATACTACAGTAAACACAAAATAATTATAAATATATTGTAAAAGATATTTAACTTTCATATTTCATACCAAAGACATGCACATTACTACAGTGTACACAGATTTATGCGTATATTACGAGTATAATATTTATTCATTAAAGTGAGTCAAAATTCTCAGTTTTTCCAACACTAGTTTCCTGCATGCCATTCGAAACCTCGTATCCATTATACCATAAATTAATGGATTTACCATGGAGTTAATTGCATATGATCTCCAGAAGAGCTCAAAGAACATCGCACTTGTATTGTCTAGATCATACACGAAGTTTTCTTTTAAGAACGCTATAGCTGTCAGAGTATAAAATGGCACATTGCTAAAAACATAGAAAGCTGTGACGACAAAGAACAGCATCGATACACGTATGGTTTTTTCCTTGAGAGTGTTTGTTTTACATGTGTATATGTTCTTTGCTGTGTTGATACATTTTCCAGGAATACCAGCATTATCTATAACAGTGTCTATGTTTTGATGTGTATCAGCTATAATTTTTGCTGACGCCATAACTATATCATTTGTATCCTTTGCGCAAGAGAGAACCTTTGCTTCGGAAACATCAGCACCTATTTCCATCGGTTGGTTATGTTGTATTAGCTTACGCCATACCAATATATAGAAGACAGAGATTAATGCGGCCGTAATAATAAACGTTACATATAAAAAAATAATGTGTACATGGGGGAACCATGATAACACGAACTTATCATCGATAAAACAATTGCTTCCTGTGATATTTGGAAAGCCCGTTTTAATTGTTGTCTTTCCGTAGAGGATAAAGGATGGAATAGAGATAATAAAACTGAAGAAGATGACAATAGCAAAAATGCATTTTATATTTCTTACAGAAAATTGATTTTCATGTGCTCGACATATCCTTCGGTATCTATCTAAAGCAATTGCGACTAATGTTAGAGCAGATATATAATTACTGACAAAATTAAATGCACGAAAGTATTTACAGATTAGTTTGTTTCTGAGCGTGTATGGATGCGTTAAGACCATTAACAAAAAGGTATCAAATATCATGCAAATTGTAATATCCGACAAACCGAGGAAGGTTATAAAATGTCGGTGGGGGGAGTTTCTTAGTTTGATCACGAAAATGTTGACATAAAGAACTAATGCATTGCCGACTGTCCCAACCACAATGCAGATGGAAATAAATACAATTGCTGGAATTAAGATTTGCACTTGTATCTCATTCAGTTCGTCCAGTGTCCAGTTCTTTCCTTCCGGAAGAATTTTCAATAATGAAAACATTCCCTGGATGAATGAAATAAATGTATCTCTGATTTCTATGGATTTGCAGTTTTTGAGCAGATTTATTGCCGCCAACCGTTATCGTGTCTGAAGATAACACAATCGGCTACAAAATGGCTGAATTATTTCTAAAATAAAACAAAACAATATATTAGTTATTAAAACTAATAATCGATAAATAGTTTGAAATATAAATGAAAATACTTCAAGAAATTTTAATTTGTTAGCTTCGCCATACGTTTCTTTTCGAATATCAGCTTCATAAACATACGTTGCTGTGCAGCCAAAACAGTTGCAAGTGGTTTTGAGCGTGGTATATGTGACGTCCGCCGGGTTGAAATTGAAACACCAGAATCTAATATATTAACTCAGTAACACGCTGCTGCGGAAAAGTCCATTTCATAATAGCGAAATGAAACGAAAAATAAAGTCATAATATATTTTATCCATCCAGAACGACAAAATAACAATGCAGACAAATGGGTTTCTCAGTGAGATGGATCGAGAGTAACCATTTTGTATTCATATTTAAGAATGAATACATATATTATTCATAATCTGTAAAATTTGGCTCAGTTAAATAAATCCCATGTATTTTTGAAACCCAAAACCAAAATGAAGTAAACACATATGAGCAGATGTTACTTCTAAGAAGACGCTAACGTTCAATGGCTGTTGATAAACATTTGTACTGGACATGATCATTATATACAATTACTTTTACCAGTTAATAAAGATAACAACTGGTGAACCATATACAGATAAATGATCAGCCCACGTTTTCTCAAGATTGAATATCTGTCTATCTTATGTTATCGTATATAACTGCATATATCATCATTATCATTCATATTTAGTCGCAAGGAATATAAATTAATTTTCAAGTCTGAACCAATAGAGCTTTAAAATTCATCTAATTGCAAAATGTTTTTGTCTGATACACTTTGTGGTAGTGAAACTAAAGAACGTTCATTGCTGCAGAACATCTATGTATGGCTTACATCCACATGTATATGTCAAAAGTGATTACAAATGCTTTCAAACGTCAATTTATTTCACAGACCCGATTTAAGTAGAACATCTAAATAAAGTAAACCCTAATGATCTATAATGTTGTAGAACAATGTTTCCATAACTGCTGCTTTCGGTCAAAGTTTTCCATATACAATCCTTAAACAAGAGCGTGCGAGCAATAATATTTGGAAGACCTGTAATAAGTCTGTCAGCATGATTGCATATTTCCCTGCCAAAAAGATTGCTTTTTTGTGCAGTTTCAGCACACTATATTACAGCGTTCCAAGACCGGACGAAAACAAGTTATATCAAAGCTTCCTAAACGATGTCTTCTATTGGTATTTACCACTAGTTAGAAAAATAGGTCAATATGAATGATAATGAAATATATTTGTCAGAAAAATCGTATAACTGATGCAGTTGGCTTGAGATGAAAATATAGACATACGCTTTTAAATATATATATTTTATATACGAATAGTTATGAAGTATCAAATCTAGATTATATAGTTATGTTGGGCATCACGTGATCAAGCAAAATTGGTGTAGTGCGAGTAATATTATTTTGTATTGTTTATGTCATAATCCAAATAATAAAGGCATATAGGTGGCTATTATAAAATATAAAGGCGTTTATCTGTTTGCACCTTTATATGTGTTATGCTCAATAACATGGCTTATCTGAGGACACCTAATACGGACACTGAATACGTTTGATTATACATGAAACCATAATTATTTTTACTAGGCCGTTTTCATAAACAAATATATTGAAGTTGTCTTCCGTGTCTCTACGCTGTGTGTAAGATTCTGAATTGGAATGAATGCATATTTCTGAATAGATTAAGAGTTTCATTACTTGCATATTTACGTGATTCTATGCATGCATGCATGCATGCATGCATCCATGCATGCATCCATCCATCCATCCATCCATCCATCCATCCATCCATCCATCCATCCATCCATCCATCCATCCATCCATCCATACATACATCCATACATACGTTCAACAAATATTTTTCTTTATGTATACGCTGAGCGATATTAGTACATACCTCAATATCACATCATCTTGTTAGTACCTGTATGTTTGGAGCTCAAACCTTCTCAATCATACTCAGACTGTTGAGTCTCAATTTTATTATAAGCATCCAGGAACTTTCTTTGCACGAATATTGTAATGACATATCCTGTTAACATATCCTGTTAACATTGTTGATAAAGGAAATGTGTAGGATAGCCTTGTCAAGTTTAGATCAATGGTCATTTGCTATTATTGGGACTTTGTTAGATATTTAAATATATATGGATGTGATTTATGTTATATGCAAAAAGTTAGAACAATGAAAGAATAATTGTGATTTTTGTAAAATACCACTTCTAATCCAAGCGACTCCATACGGTATTTTAACAATAGAAAATATTTTACGGGGACCCGAGTGGTCTAAAGCGCTGTCCGTTACGGATCACTGCCATCTCATCTCTGTCTGTGTGAGTTCGAATCCAGACTCGGTTAACGTGTCTAAGTGAGAAAGCCTGCCAGTAGCTTCTCGTGAGTCGGTGGTTCTTCCTGGAGTTTTCCAGCGTTTTCCCTCCACCATTTAATACTGGCCGCCATGTATAACCTAACTTGTGCTGAAAAATGGCGTTAAACCCTATATCAACAACAAAATATTTTACAGCCGAAGTTTTATTATACAATCAAAATTAATTTGTGTTGATCAGTATTGTACACTTTTTCAAAATTCGCACTAGATAGCCACCATTTTGCAAACGAACTGTTAAGTGATTTTACCTATTTATTTACCTGCTTCCCACACATCTATCCATCCATTCACACAGACACACACACAAGTTTCTGCTGAAAACAATGATCTAATGTTCGACATTAAAATGGTTAATAATATTACTCTATGACAGTTTATTTAATATGTTTAATTTGCTAGTAACATCATCATATTCTCTGAGCAACATATATTTAACGTTCCATATGATGATTCTCTTATGCCGAATAATCGCATAAGGCGAATAGTTAAATCCCTGATGACCTAGCATACACTTCTAGTTATAAGGGTCCGAATGTTCTCTAAATTCCTATTTAAACTGTCTGGTCATTGCAGGAAAATATCTACGATGGCTGATGCATAATAGTAAACAGTTATTTTCTACTTATTGTACAGCTTACCACACATATTAAAATATTACTAGTGGTTCTATGCTTGCTTATGCATTGGATTGGACAAAATACTACTACTACTACTACTACTACTACTACTACTACTAATAATAATAATAATAATAATAATAATAATGATGATGCTGCTGCTGATAATAATAATAATAATAATAATAATAATAATAATAATAATAATAATAATAATAATAATAATAATAATATAATAATAATAATAATAATAATAATAATAATAATAATAATAATAATAATAATAATAATAATAATAATAATAATTTGTGAATAGTCTCGTTTGGCGATCGAATTATACGGTACATGATTGTTTAGATAGAATTGGCACAATTGCTGCCAAATATCAAATCAGATATTGATTAATCTTGCTTAAGAACTGATCATGAACGATAAAAAGACAATAACATCCCTGATGTTTTGCAAAGTCGATAAAATCAGAAAATGATCTATAATATATACTATCTTTTCTATCCTATTTGAATAAATATATAAATATTTTCTGCAGCTTTAAAGTAGATCCAGTTCTTCGATATATTATACGGTCACGACTAAATAGAAGATATAAGAGGTGTCATCTAGTCTTGCTGAAAATATCGAACAGTAATGCCTGCATCAGGAGCATGTTGATCAAATGTTATTCATTTTTTTCAATTATGCACATCTAAAACATTGTTAACTATCAGCTATATTTTATGATTTGTCCCGTCATATAAATGAATTTGTGATATATATGGATTTCCTTGGACTTCAATAAGATCGGTGTTCAAAGTTAATCGTTTTTGGTGTTATAAGTTTTAACACTTTGTTTGGTCTAAAATGATGTGTGTAAGGTCTTTAAATCTATCTTTATAAGATGTAATACTTTGCAAATTATACAATGATGGATTTCGTAGAAAAGATGTTAATTGGTTAAAATATAATCTATTTGACTGTTATAACAGGACCTGTTATTGTAACGGCCTTTTCTGCCAAACGCAGACTCAGAGAGATGTCCACAAGGATTGGTCTTTGGAGTGGTTTTCATTTACATTATACGTCAATCAAAGGTAATATTAATAAACGTGAGTCACTAGTATTTGGGCTGTAGAAACATAGTTATAATATACTTCTGTTAAACCATAAAAACTACAAAATTATATGAATAAAAAGGATTCAAACTTTTAACTTTAGTAAAAATGCTGGTTAAACATTTTGAACGTTGAATGTATAATTATATGAATAAAAAGTTTTCAATCTTTTATCTTTAGTAAAGATGCTGGTTGGACACTTTCAACGTTGAGTTAGAGGATACCAATTTCACATTCTCTTTTGATCATTACCATTTAATATATGTTGAAGCATCACATGTGTCCGCAAATACTAAATAATTATGTGATATCGATAATCTAATCAAAAGAGAATATACATCCATAATATCAGCTGACAAAGTAACTTAAAAGGTATTTGCGTTTTAAAAATTGTATTCCATTTTTATATCTCCTTTTTTAAAATGTTCTTCAGATATATGGAAAACATGGTAGGCAGAACAATTTTATAAACAATGTAAAACAAATAAGAAGCTGCTTGAATAATTCTTGAATTTGCCACATTTGTTTGAAATGATTCGTCTGTAAGGTAAATTATTGGAAAGGCTATACGTAACAGGAAAGGTGAAATATTTGAATATTGTTTATTTTATTTCTAATGATTAGATTGCCACCTGACTCATCATGCACCATCAAAATGATTTTCAATGAAAGATCTATCAATAAAGAAAACACTGATACAAATATACTTAAATCTTTTATCACTTTCTTCCCCAACTACTATTAGGTTACCGAACGCACCAAAGAAATAATAAAATTTCTAACCTCGATCAAAGCATGCAAGTATTCAATTTCCCAATAATTGCACACACGATGGGACATCATGGAGTAGTCACTTCACATCTCCTTATCTTTAAATTAGTGTCACTGTTTTATTGTTTTTGCATTTGGTATAGTCATTATTATATTACTCACCTAATATATACCTATGTTTTGTGTCGAGTAACATACTCAGTTTTGAAGAAATAAATATTTTCTTTCTCCTTAATTTGTAACGAATAGCGAGTGTGACAAAAATATTTACTTATTTAATCGAAACTTTTGTAAGACTATGACCGTGTTATTACTTGATATCTATCTTTTTTTTTCATTAAAAAGTTCTTTTGTTTACATTTGTGCGTTTGTCTCTTTAATTCTTTTTCTGTTGGGAAATTAGAATCTCAGTTTGCCTATTTTGGCATTTGTAGTACGGAGAGTATATGTATTATTGTTAGAGAAAGGGCATCAATATAAATGTGTATCAGTAACTGTGTTACATTTGGGTTATTTAAAATTGAAATATTCAAAATGAATACATATGTATTAAAATATACACCTCTGTTCTATCTATTATATGTCAAACACAGTTGTCAGTATTCTGTATAAATTACGAGAGTTGTGGTCCAAACTGAACAGAATGCAGCAATATGTTATGAAATACAACAAAAAACCAATTAAATGAAAAAACACCTAGCTAGATACATGTACGTAATATGCATGTGTGATTTTAAGGACATTTTATATTTCCTTCACCTAAAATTGATATTTTTTATATTCGAAATAAAATAATACATTTAGTATAAAGTATAAAAATATGGTTTGATGATGTTGATAATGTTACATTTGTACAAACGTCAATATCATTGTGACGGGCATATTTAAGGTCAATTCGGCAAGGATTTAATTCAAGACTAACTGGACTTCAAACTGATTATTGTGCTTGAAACCCATGCTGACATGGCCTTCTATTCTTGAGAAGTAAAGACAACATTATTGAAGAGTCAAGGCATAGAAACGACATCAGTCCACCGTGCAAAATATTTTGGAACATTGGTGCTAATGAGAACATTTGATCCTACTCTACTTGTCTTTGCCCATGTACTAAGTCTATCAGTCAGAAATATATAACATATTCCGTCATTTCTTACTAAATTGTGTAGATTGAATAGATAAAAACCCATCGTCATGTAAACAAAAGAGGTAATAATATCATAAACATACTAGTAAAATCTGTGAACAAACCGGAGTGATGTGAGTGCAAGTATTTTATTTTTTTTTGTTTAAATTAAGCTCCAAGTCTTTAAGGTCTAGTACTTTTGCCATTCTTAACATTTAACCTTACTTCACACTCCTTATTTCATTTTATTCCCTTTGTAGAATTTAACATAATAATTCATTTTCCTGGAAAACAAGATACTATCACTAAACATTTCTAATTGAATCCAGGTTCGAAACTCGATGAAGTTCAAATATGCAAGGCGATGACGTTATGTGAGGTCGATGTACTGATGATATTATGTGCAGGCTCGTACAATTATATCAAAAGGGAAGTGAAGTCAACAAACTTAGTACATTTTTACAACAATAGCTTATTTCCCTAGAAAACATATTAGAAAACATAGTAATATATGAAATAGGACTTGCGGTTTGTGAATATAATCCAAAATCTAATCCTAGAATTGAAAAGTACAAGTCCAATCACAAATAGTTCTAATTAATCCAGGTTTGAATCTCCATGAAGATCCGAATACGGAAGTCACTAAGGTCAGGTAAGGTCGTTTTACTGGTGGAGCAATTTCTCGTTGAATTTCTTGAATCAATAATAAAATTCCTGCTTTACAATTCCAAATAATTTCCACTGAATGTCTTTGTTCAAGACTTTGATGAAAAAGCACTTATTTTCCAGAGAATATAATTTATCTTTAAATAAATAACTGAAAAATGGCAACAAAAAAAAACACATCTGAGCCCTGACGGTATTTTTACAACTAAATAAATTTAATACCAATTGGCTGTTGTAAGCCTTGATATTAGAAAGCATGATAGTTCACGTTACAAGCTATGTAATTTCTAACATGAACATTGCAATAAAATAATTGCCATTTGTCAAATAGCTTAGAATATGAAACATAAAAAGCACAACAGATTTGTACGCTATAAATGAATAATGAAAAATCTGTTTCTCATGGGTAACATACAGGCAGGACATGACCGTGAGAACAAACAATCAATTCTACTTGGTTTTTACGATTTTGCGGACCATGGTGGGCTAAAATAATGAGGAAATAACTGTTACGTTTTAATTAAGTTAAGTTAATTTTCTGAAGAGATTCAAATTCAATGAAATTCATCACTGCAATAAAATATACTAACAAAAATAAAATAAAAAGAAACGAATTTATAATTAACACACAAGCAATTTAATTACATATACGCACAATTTTCCGATAAAGAAAAAAGGACTTATGTCATAAAGCTTTTTTGTTTATTATATCTAAATTATACTATGAATTTTATAAAGTGTACATGAAATAATATTTTTATACACGTGAAATTGCATCTGCAATCAAATTGTCTTTTCCTTTGATGTGCCTATTATTATGATTACATTCTTGCAAAAAAACAAACTCTGTATTAATAATCTTTGATTTCATCTTGTCGATAAGGATGTTATGATCACTATACACAACAAACTGAGAAGAAGCTGAGCTAATGTAAACTTCAAAATGCTGTAATGCCAATATTTAAGCTATAGATTACTTCTCAATTGTTGAATAATTTCTTTGGTGCTTAATTGATTTTATTTCTTTTTTTGATATCTTAGAGAAATAGTACACTGGGTGATCAACACTATATATATTCTTGAATCAATACTGCACTAACCCCCAAATCACTTGGATCAACATATAATTTAGAATATTGATTGAAATTTGGAGCTGTAAGAACAAGCGCGGTTTTGAGTATAGATTTTAACCTATAGAAAGCCTCTTAGAATTATTCAGACCAAATTAGATTGTTGTCCTTGCTTAACAAGTTTTGTCAGGGAATTAGCAATATTAGAAAACATTAGAACAAAATTTCAGATAGTATCTGGCCATACTCAAAATTCGCATTAGTTGCCTTTTACTAAAAGACACAGGGAAATCAGGGAAGCCTTGACCTTAGCACATATAGGTCTAACATAACCATGTACCACAATAAGTCCAAAAAAGTAATGCAAGCATCGCAAAACTCACTTTTTCATAAATTAATTGTCAAGTTTGCATCAGTATGTCTGTCAAAGATTGTCGAAATCGTGGCAAGATGTTTATTCCAGGTATCACTGTAGAGCACGACGCCATTGATATAAACATGACACATATTTAGACGGAAGTAATCATATTCGACAAGAGTTGAACAGTACATGGATAACCCTTCATCCCAAACGACGTTACTTTATATTGGTAGAGTCGATCTGGAGTCACAAATGCCGAAATTTAATGTGCCTTTTCCGTTACTAAAATTTGCCAAAATCTTTTGATAAGCTCACATTTGGCGACACTCTTAGCAATTCCAATTGTACCAATACAATTATCGATTCTTGATAATGGAAATGAGTCTGTTTTAGTTACACTGTTCACCTTCTTATAATTAATGCTCATACGGGAACTTTTATCCCGTTTCGGAACATGGTAAACTGCAATCGCATATACTGGGCTCTATGAAATACTGAATTTCCTTTTAGAAGTATCCCCATTCAAGAGATTTTATCTTGTATGGGCGTTGTTGTAAAGGTGCTGAATCTACAATGTCAACGTCATAGAAAAGTTTGTTTATCCTTGTAGGATTATCTGTAAAAATCCTCATATTCGAATAATAAATGTTAGGTTCATTCCTTTCTTCTTCTTGTAAATGCAATAGTTTCTGGTCCAGATTATTCACAATTTTGGAAATCTGGAGATCTGTGCTCCAAACTCAGTAGAGTACGATTGAATGTCTTCACGTAAATCCTCATTTTGTCTGTATAGGTAGAACTGAATTAATTGCATGATTTATTTGGCTATCGCTTTCAATATACTATTACTTCATTGATGTACTTATATTAGTGTACTGGTATTATAATTTAACTCATTCATTTTCTTCTTTACTTTGAAAGGGTTGTAAAATCTAATTTATAGAAAATTTTGAAGACTGAGGCAGAAAGAACTATTACAAGACTCAAATATTCTCTCCATCAAGGATTTTTAAAACCATGATTTCGCTTTTGACTTGAATTGCTGAATGCCAAGTTCAAGCATAAATAGATGGAAAATTCCAGACAGAAAATTTTGCCGGTGACCAGATTGAACAGATTTATGAAGGTCAATTTGAGTTAAAAGCTTTATTAAAGCTTTTACTATGGGATTGGCTTAAATATTCATCAAAGGAATTGCATCAGGGAATCTTTTTAATGAACATAAAATGGTCAACAAATATTGGTTGCCTGACTTGATAAGAGAGGAAAACATTCTGACATAATTCTGCTGAATTATTTGTGAAATGCAGGAATAGGTTGTACATGAGCCTTAGGTATCTTCTGATTGGGTTTTCCTACCATTTGACTGTTTTGGCCAATAAAAGTGCGCCAAGACCTTGTGATGAGACTCATTTATCCATAAATAATCCTTTCCTACCATTTGACTGTTTTGGCCAATAAAAGTGCGCCAAGACCTTGTGATGAGACTCATTTATCCATAAATAATCCAGAAGAGTTTCATGTACCAAACTAAATATTTATTGTCTGTAAGAGTTTGAAACTACAATCTATCAAATTATCAATTCGCTGACAATTCTCCACAAGCATGTACCTCGACAGGTCCTCATTTTCTCATACCAATTTCATTTTAATGATATAAAAGAGAAGTACGTCAGTGGCTTCAGTTTAATTAATGGTCCACGGAAACAAATATATTTCAGGATCTTTGTGTTATTCAATAACAAGAGATTGTAGTTTAACACATTTATTTAATAAAACAATGAAATTAGTAGCGAAAAGATAATGAGTGTGATCAATACCTTTTGATTGATTCAAATTAGGAGTGGAAGTGATCTCATAAAAATCCTGGCCAATACATATGTCAACTAAACGAATAATTTCATGAACTGACACATTCTCAAGTTCTTTCTTTGCGATAGCTATAGTGGCTGAAGAAACATGGCATAAGTCAGGGTTTTCTGTTTCAATTGGATCAATTTTCTGATATCAAGAAGGTTTGTCAGTTAGAAATGGATTTACCACAGCCTTGTCTCCAGCTACCTCGTTGCTTCGTGACACATGAATGCCCTCAACCGGTAAAGAATACTCATTTTCATTGTCACGAAACTAGGTTTGAAGACAAATTGACATAATAGAGAGGAACATTAAGAAAGCTGCATTATACTTCCTGATTGAAAATACTCTCATTGAACAGTACTTCTCAGAAAAAGGCAAAGTACCTGATAATAAAAACTGCGATTCTCCTATATCCCATACAATTATAATATAGATAGGGATAGGCAACTCACTGAAGAGTGATATTGTAATTCTCCATAGTAAAATCTGACTCTTGATTATTAGAACCAACACATGTATTGCTTACATGACAATATTGTGACCTTGTTCTCCTTGAATTAGAGCATTTATAATAGATTTATCGTGATTCTGATGCTTATATTTCAATTTGAAGCAATCAGCAATAATGTGATATTTATTCTGCAATAGATACACGTAAGGATAGAAAAGGATTTTGAATCAAGTTTATCAGAAGCCTGATGTTTAGAAGTTATGCCAGATAGATTTACAGAAGGAGTCGTATTAAGATGAAATTCTCTTTTACCATGAGACTGCTGAATGAAAGATTTCCCTACAACAGAAACTTTATGAGTTCAGGAATACTTATCAGCAGCAAGGAAGCGATTTTCCAAGGTTTCAATCTTATGCTTTTCACGATAAAACTTAACGTCATTAGGAACACAGTTTTTGAACTCCTGAAGTAATAAAATAATTTAATAGTCATGTTCAAGTTTCTCATCTAATCACCATCTCTTAAAGATCTGCTCTCTTTCTATTGCATAAAACATAAACTTGATCCAGCTTCCTTTTTAAAGTTCATACATTTTTGCGACAAGCTTCTGGGACTAACGCATAACCCGTAAAATGCGTTCCTTAACCAGCTCATAGTCAGAAATTTTCTGTGATGACAGTGATGTATAGATATTTCTGGCTTTGCCAAACAAGTACACATTGATTGCAATAATTGTGCCCAATGCTCCCTTGGCTATTTCAATATTTACAAAGTAAATAAAATATTTGCCTACATAATTCTAACTAAAAAGGAGTACTTGTCCTAAACTATTTGTAATGTCAAAACTTAAATTTGTATATGAAGTGGAAATGTGCTTTAACTTGCCAGCTGAATCTCTTTTACTATAATTTGAAATTCCGTGTCATTCTTCTTTTTGTTGGATTTGCATATGTAAGTGCATTTGTTCTTTTGTAACTCCAATTGTATTTGTTTATTTTGCTCACTCTCCTGTCTCTCTCTACTCTATCTCAAAATGTAAATGTATTTGGTTATCATTCTCTATTTCCTGTGTCTCTCTCATCCTGTTCAAGTTGTAACTGCATTTGTGTATTTTCGTTTTCAAATTGCATCTGCATTTGTTTCTCTTCTTTATCTTTTTGAAGCTCCAGCTTGTATTACCTCTAATTGCATCTTATATTTCACTTTTAATTCTTTTACGTTTATAGCAGAGAATAATAGACTTGCTGGCCGAAGTCAAAACATTTTTACCATCATTCGTCTCTACGAAATTATGAATCAAAATGTTTTGAATTTGTTGTTTCGTTAAATAACCGTTTGCCTCAGAAGTGAAGGATGGGAATGTATGACATGTCCAAGGAACGCATCGTTTTTAACCTAGAAAGAAAAGTGTCCACGTTTGATGATATTGTGAAACAAAGCCTGTTGATTTCACATTTCAAACATAATATGAATATAGTACTTGGGATTGAAAAACTTGAGAAACTGAAATTTCAGGAAAGAATGTTCTGAAATATGTTAGGAAAAATTCATATTTTCTAATGACGAGAGCCTTTGTTTTCTTTTTTCTTTATATTAAATTCAGACTCGTTCAAAGTAACAAAAGAAAGGAATGAAGTGAACAAGCCTTGTAAATTTTAATACAAAAATATTATTCCCTAGAAAACAAAGTAAACATATGAAATAGAACTTACGGTTTGTGAATACAATTCAAATATTTATCCTGAAATCGAAATGTATATTTCCTGTCACTGAACATTTCTAAATGAATCCTTATTTGAATCTCGATGAAGTTCCAATATGGAAGGCGATAGCGTCAAATAAGTTCGATATACTGATGGCAACAGTTCCTGGTTGAAACACAATTTATAATGTTTCTTTTATAATTCCAGAATAAGTTTCAACTGGACAACTTTGCCCAAGACTTTGATGAAAAAGCATTTATTTTCCAGAGTATTTAAATTATTAAATCGAAACAACGTCAAAAGAAACTGGCATCAACAAATATAAAAGCACCTTGAGATCTAATGGTGTACAATTACGAATGCGAAATATACTAGAAAATATCTGTTTTAATCCACGATTTTAGATCACATGGTGGCTCACGTGTCACTAAACTGGAAAGTCTCAAAAAGCCCATAAGACAATTGACACGTACGCCATGGACAGATTAGGTCGTACCTAATGAATCTCACAACACGATTCAAAGACTAAAAGATATAGTAAATATTTGTTTACGAAAGAGTATACACTTGAGCCGAACATGACTTTGGTGAATAGCCAATCATTTTAGTTCAGTTTTACAAACGTATCAATCAAGGTCAACAAAATATAGTGTTAAAGCAACAATGCAGTTCTTATCAGGTCAAGTGAAATTCGCGACAAGAGATTCACATCTAATACCAATTACAGTTACAATAAAATATAATGAAACAAAGCATACAAATAAAATAGAATCTAAAACTAACACTCAAACAGTTTAATTACATATAAGTAGAGTAAGTTGTGTTAAAGTAAAGTTTGAGAGCGGTCATTTATTTGATCATGAACTGGAATGACAAGCTGCGCATATTACTGTAATTATCTTCGCGATTGTTGTGAAATTATACAAAGGAAATGTAGACAATGCAGTATTGATATATCAGAAATGGCATATCAGTACATTCTAAGATTTGAAAGTTTTTGGAACATTCTATTCTTTAGGACCGTTGAAAGAACATTTTGAAACCATTTGGATGTTATTCATAATATTATAAGTTCATTTTAGACTTTCATTTTATATCTTTCGGTTTCAGGTTTTGTTTTAGGTTTTCGCTTCTTTTGTGATAAAGGTCTTGAAGATAATTTCTTTGTGAAATTTTTATCAGCAATACATGTTTGTTACTTTGGATTTCAGCTTCCTATTTTGTCTATTTCACCAGTCGAGGTGCAAGTTTACCAAGTGCAATTGTGTATATTCCATGTCATAATTGGTTGACACACATTCATCTTAACCTTGCGAATCACGACAGGCATAGATTAATGTCGGATGGTGAAATATTGACGACAACGACATCACATTAGAGGTGGATCTGATATGAGTATTGTTGACAGGTGTTATTTAAATTGTTCAAGGGTTATTCACCGGTGCACTGAAACTGCTCACGGGCATGTCTTCAAGCGTTCCACAGTTCGCCTAAATATTGCAACACGAGTCGTTTTTAATATAAAAAAGTGTTAATTTAGAATAGTTAAGCAATCTGAGATTGAAAGCGGTTCAGTCGATTAGAAACATATTATGTCTCTTAGTGGCTCTAAAATCATTTAGGGTTCATTTGATAATCCCAGCAAAAATGCAAGGTCCGGTTTGTAAATTAGTTAAAAATCAGTTAATTAATAGCTATAAAATTCGTTTTTTTTTGTAAACCTGGTAATGTGAATGGATTTGGACTCAACTGGAAAAACCATAAAAGCCGTCGCCCAAAATCATCACGATATAGACTTACATGAAAGGAAATAGACAAAACAATAATTTATATGCGGCTTCGCAATGGCTCAATTCGAAGGTATATCAGAAATCATGCTTGACAAGGGTTCGTCTATGATGGTATGTTGAGAAGAAAAAAAAATTGTCAGTATTACTCGTATGTAGATCGGGTTTCAAATCCAATGAAGTGCAGAACATGTCTATGAACTTTTTTTTGCATGTGAGGCTTTCTTGGAAATTGAAGGAAAATTTGTACAGATTAAGGTTGGTGGTAACGAATATCCTGCCAATACCAGACTTGAATTTATTAACACGTACATTACGTTGTGTTGCAGTGCACGTTACGATTACACGAGAACAGTTGTCGAAATATGAATTTATCGAGGATACCTTTCATGTTGCAGATGCTCAAAATGATACAATTAGGCGACAAAAGTTCTGCAATAACCATGCTAATATATTTATATATGTTTCCTTTGTAATTGTATGACAATTTGCGGAAAACAATGATAATATGCCATTTAGGTGTAGATAGGGTTATCAAATCATAACTTTCGCTAGGAAAGATGTGGATTAATCTAAACTGAAGGCTTTCTAATAATTTTAGTCAAAGCTGAGGAATTATTCCGCTATTTTATGTAAAGGAATAGATCTGATATACACTGATATAATATAGGTTACATCTGATACTCTAAAGTATTTTAGTATGTTTTAACATTTGATTCTGAGCAAATGCCTAACTGGTTTTAGAGATTAACATATTTTAATTTCATTGCATATCTAATTTGTTATGTATTTTTCAATTATATTTGTTGTATTTTCCTAATGGAGATATATATACAAACACACACACACACACACACACACACACACATATATATATATATATATATATATATATATATATATATATATATATACATGGAGGCAAGCATGTTTATCTGAATATGAGTAAAGTACATTAGGTAATCATTTGAAATTCCTAATCTTGCTGACAAGTTACATTGTTTTAGAAAAGAAACTGAGCTAACTCCTAACTTAACTGTATACATTATTGTTGTTTACTACAAATTGCATTAATTTGTACCTTAACATCCTCAGTGGGATCGGTTTCATTGTCAGGCACAGTTTCTAATTTGGATTGATTATTCAAAATTTTATTGACTATAATTGCAAATTGTAAACATTATATCTGGAGTATATCAATATTTTAGAATATTTGTGGATATATTTAAAGAAATCTTGCATTATGTTATATTATATTATATTATATTATATTATATTATATTATATTATATTATATTATATTATAATATAATATAATATATTATATTATATTATATTATATTATATTATATTATATTATATTATATTATATTATATTATATTATATTATATTATATTATATTATATTATATTATATTATATTATATTATATTATATTATATTATATTATATTATATTATATTATATTATATTATATTATATTATATTACATTACATTACATTACATTATTTTATATTATATTATATTATATTATATTATATTATATTATATTATATTATATTATATTATATTATATTATATTATATTATATTATATTATATTATATTATATTATATTATATTATATTATATTATATTATATTATATTATATTATATTATATTATATTATATTATATTATATTATATTATATTATATTATATTATATTATATTATATTATATTAACTCATCGTCTCTTTCCATTCGGCTTGCACAATTTTCAAGAACACAGGCACGTCAGCACAGTATACGTTGGCACTTATTTTGATCGCCACTGGAATTCATTTTTAACCTTATACTTTTGGATTTGTGATGTAACTATTAAGACTATATGTGATTTAATTCTCAAATTGCAAGGTTTTACAGAAATGTTTGCTGTGTATTCAAATTAATTTTTTTAAAATTGGATCTCTTTTGAACTAGATCGTATACTATAAATATCTTTCAAGTTTGTTGCTCAGCAAGAAAGGTTTGCACTTTAACAAGAACCGCTTGTTCCGTTTATGTGATTGTTAGGTTCTATGTACAAAGATAGTTCTTTTATAGGGGTTATGAGAAATGTAGAAAATGAATACAGGTAACTAACTATAAATATGCTGATTTCACATTTTAACCAATCGCGACCCTTTAGTAAAAAAGATATATGAAAGGAGTTTTCATTTAAATTGTTTTTATTAATTTCGTACAAAACTTGCGTTCATCATTTCAAGTTTGAAGTTGACGTTTTTAAGATTCACCTTGAATTTGTAATTTTTGTATATTGCATGGTCTCTCTCCCTCTCTCCATTACTCCATTCCTATCTCTCTCTTTCTTTCTATCTCTCTGTATGTCTGTCTGTGTCTCTCTGTCTCTGTCGGTCTCTGTCTCTATCTCTCTCTCCCAGTGGGTGAAAAGACGGAAAATCAACGTTGTATCTAGTCAATGTCTAGTAAACAGAACTGAATTATACTACTTGATTTGATTTATACACATCCGTGCAGACACTCAGTGGATACTTTACACTTTAATGCACAAAAGGATTTAAACCTACGAAGACTGACGTGGATCTACGATCCAAGCGGCCGAGATATCATGTACTTTCTACTCTGTACTATAGGGCAGCACCAGCAGACGGATGTTCCATTAGAGTATATATTGAAGGGCAAATGTCCTGGCCAGTGACCTGCTTAATTTATGGGAACCGGGTGAGGCAGCAGGTTATTTAGTACATATTGTATTGCTCCCCATGGCATTTTGAGATTTATATGTATATGCATTGTGGAGACTAAAATGCTTTTGATGACGTACTTAGAGAACAAGATAACATAGATATAAATAAAGGAGAAGGAATGAAAGTCCTATATGACCCCTGATATGGATAAAATACAAACGATAGCTCGAGGTGATTTCTGATATTGGCAGTCATATGAATGGATGATTGTCCCATTGGATCACGGATTAGAGAGAGAGAGAGAGAGAGAGAGAGAGAGAGAGAGAGAGAGAGAGAGAGAGAGAGAGAGAGAGAGAGAGAGAGAGAGAGAGAGAGAGAGAGAGAGAGAGAGAGAGAGAGAGAGAGAGAGAGAGAGAGAGAGAGAGAGATTTACATGGTCTCTGATACATATAAAAGATGGAGATAAAATGAAACCATTGTTGTTGTGCAAGATTGTTGTTGATATTTATGAGTGTCTTCTATATGACTTTAGGTTACAAATAATTTTATAATATCCAATATAATATTCAAATATATTACAGAGTGCTTAATAATATTTTTTGACAGGAACAACAATTTAGAGTTAAAGAGAATTCGTACAAGCACATCTTCAAGTATATTATTCCGACTAACTACAATAGTGTCACCACGTCATCACACTTCAGGCCTCCGTTACATTAATACATTCAAGACCTCTGTATGTTGTAAATGCTGTTATTTGCAAGCAGTGCTTTCTAGCCTTTGCGTAAATAATATTCGACACAATGAGGTAGACCGCATACGAGGAGTGCATGATTGCGTTCAATTTTACAAGATGTCACTTCTCAATGTGAGTTCATAGCATTCGATGATGACCAGTTATTAATTTTTACAGATAAAGGCAAAACTCATTTCCCTTATGTACAGATGTGAAAACGCCTATTATGATGACCAAATTAGATGAATTGTTCCAATCTATATTACATTTGGTCAATCAAATGATTCGCGTTGGCTTTTGGCAAGACATGATAATTTAAACAATACTCAATAATTCTTGTCTTACGACCATAAAATATATATTTTTAAAAATATTGTATAAGTGGTCATAACTTCCACATGTATTTAATTAATACAACTTCCACATGTATATACTTGATGTAACTTCCACGTGTATTTAACTCATGCAAATTCCATATACATTCAATTTATACAAATTCCACACGTATTTAATTGATACAACTTCCACATGTATATAATTGATTCAACTTCCACACGTATTTAATTGATACAACTTCCCCATGTATATAATTGATTCAACTTCCAGACGTATTTAATTGATACAACTTCCCCATGTATATAATTGATACATCTTCCACATGTACTTCATTGACACAACTTCCACATGTATTTAATTGATATAACTTCCACGTGTATTTAACTCATACAAATTCCATATACATTCACTTTATACAACTTCCACAGGTATTTAATTTATACAACTTCCACATGTATTTAATTGATAAAATGTCCACATATATTTAATTGATAAAATGTCCACATATTTAATTGATACAACTTCCACATACATTTAATTGATACAACTTCCACATGTATTTAATTGATGTAACTTCCATATGCATTAATTGATAAAAGTCATGCAAAGCCTAACATTTTCCCCACCACAATCAACCTATAAATTGTTAACTATCCAAATGCCAACTGCCGCATGTAATAGGGTAATTTCACATTGAATAAATACGATATATATATATATATATATATATATATATATATATATATATATATATATATATATATATATATATATATATATATATATATATATATATATATATATATATATATATATATATATATATATATATATATATATATATATATATATATATATAAAACACGTCAATCTAACTTAAGCTGGATGGTTGTGAGATTTCGTCCTGTTTGATTAGAGTAAACCCCAGCTAGCAAATTTGAAACAATTGTAAACACGTAAACAAGTAGCCGAGTGATCTAAAGCGCTGACCATTACGACTCTCTGCCATCTCACCTCTGTCTGCGTGAGTTGGAGTACTGACTTGGCTAACGTGGGTAAGTGAGAAAGCCTGCCAGTAGCTTCTCCTGGGTCGGTGTTTTTTCCCGGGATTTTCCAGGGTTATGCCTCCACCATTAATACTGGCCGCCATGTATAGCCTATATTTTGCTGACAAATGGCGTTGAACCCTATAAATACAACAATACCAACTACATACATACATGCATACATACATACATACATACATACATACATACATACATACATACATACATACATACATACATACATACATACATACATACATACATACATACATACGTACGTACGTACGTACGTACGTACGTACGTACGTACGTACGTACGTACGTACGTGCGTGCGTGCATGCATGCATGCATGCATGCATGCATGCATGCATGCATGCATGCATACATACATACATACATACATACATACATACATACATACATACATACATACATACATACATACATACATACATACATACATACATACATACATACGTACCTACGTACGTACGTACGTACGTACGTACGTACATACATACATACATACATACTTACATACATACATACATACATACATACATACATACATACATACATACATACATACATACATACATACATACATACATACATACATACATACATACATACATACATACATACATACATACATACATACATACATACATACATACATACACACTTAAACAAAGTAACTGACACTGTGAGTACACAGTGAGTCCAAGTGGCTATGCAGTGAGATTTTCCGGTCTCTTTCCAAGACAAGCCACAATCATTAGAAGTTCAGACTGTGTTTGTAATCTTAAAGTATGCCCACAACGTCCTGATCTCGGCGCAATTTATTTCCTTGTTTGCACCCATCTTTTTTGTCGTATTTACACGTCATCTGCTCCTTGGAGTTTACCTATTTTATATTTTAAGTTCATGATACTCAAAACTCATGTAATTTGTTTACAACTCATTTTTGTTAATGCATCAATATATTTTTAAATCAGACCTGATTAAACAAAATACTGAAATCACGCAAAAATAGAGAAAGAAACAAAATCAAAAAAGACGCAGGAATGTCCTTATTTCGTATCGATCATGTATTGATACATAAGCACATAAAACGATATTATATTTGGAGGCAGATTAGTTTCTAGTTTTCTTTGTGTGCTCATCTTGATGTAAACAGACTCATAATCAAATTACTATAGTGACTGATCTTACATGGTTATAGTGATAGAATCTCAATGATACTTAAAAGTAGAGGTCAACATAACAGTTATTTCAGGAGATGCAGTGATATAATTATTTATTGCCCTGGAAGTCATTGTAACTATCTTGACCGCAGCATGTTCATGTATGATGAACTTCCTTATTCTGAGAAAGAAAGATAATTCACAGATTTTACTGTTTACTGTGTACAGCGATGTTGCCGTTCCGATAAGCAATATCTTCATACAGAAAGAAATAAGTTATATTAACAGTTTTTGTTTTAAAGGAAATCCACACGTCGAAAGAAAATCTTGCTAAAAGATTAAAATTAACAAGATTTTCGTACAGGATCGTCTGCACATGATAATTAGTTATTTCTTCGTGTCTATATGATCATCTGTTTAGGAATACTAGCC
Organism: Potamilus streckersoni; assembly: GCA_016746295.1. Classification (NCBI taxonomy): domain Eukaryota; kingdom Metazoa; phylum Mollusca; class Bivalvia; order Unionida; family Unionidae; genus Potamilus; species Potamilus streckersoni. The sequence continues at coordinate 295,150 of JAEAOA010000879.1, forward strand.
TTGGAGATGTAAATCAGATCAGCACAATGTGCGGTTAGGAACAATAATAGATCCCACGAAATATATTTAGTAAAGAAGACTAACACGGGAAGTCCATGTTTGTTAGACAGAGGATTTCGAACAAGATAATATAGATATGATTGATTAGGTTGAAACATTTGAGCTTTATTTTACAAGTTTATTGTGCTGACTGCCAAACAATATAGGCCTGTAGTTTACACGTTTTAAAATCGATCTAAGTTGTAGTTTACACGTTTTAAGACCGTTGCTAATTGTTTCTTTTCTTCTATGGTTTTGCCCTGTTTACTGATGTCCCCATGCCATTCGGTACATCGAAGTGTAGGATTTGTCTTGGCCTTTATGATTGTTTTGTCCTTGTTAGATGTGTCTTACCATTAATGAGAGCTTACATGTATGTTGTTCATGAAGATATATTAATCAATTATGTTCATAACGAATATTAAAATCGAGCGTACCCTAATTTTGAAGAATATACATACCACATCCACATTAATATTTTTTTTGCAACAAAAACGTTCCAAAACAGAAAATTAAAATAGTGTAAGATCATAGTAATTGAGATCTTAATGCTAAGATCAGCACCGTCGTCAGGCAGAACTGTTTCATTAAAAGTCTATCAAGCAAGACCCCATGGAGTAAACTTCTTCAAGAATTTTAAAATAAGAAGATAAGTAGTGTTTTCTGTTAGCTCGATATGATCATCTGTTCTGGTGGACTAGCTTTCGACGTCAATGTTTGTTAAATACATCCTACACTAATTCTGAAGACTATACTAATATCAAACACAGCAAATATTTATCCGCAACAGGAAATTCCCAAAATAGCAATTTTTTTTCAACACTAGCGTCTTGCATTCCTTTCGAATCTTTTTATCCATTACTCCGTAAATAAATGGATTCATCATGAAGTTTATAGCAAACATTCTTCAGAAGAACTGATAGAAAACCGTGATTGTAATGTCCAAATATTCTATGAACCTTTGGCTACAAAATGTCAGTAGCTCCAGAGAATGGAATGGTGTGAAGCTGAATAGAAAGAAGACCATGAGAACAAAAATAATCTTGGATACGCGTATGGTTTTGGCTCTGTCCGTGTGTTTTTTTGTTCCCGTTGTTTTCTTTATTTGGGTATTTTCCTGGATAATCAGGGCGTTTTGGATCTTTGCGTGCATTATGATGTGTTTCAGGTACTGTTCTTGCTGAAACCATTTCTACAGAGTACGTATCAGTTGAGCAATACACGCTTATTTCTATAGCAGCTGATGTAACATTTGATTTCATTTGATGTCTTTGCTTCCTTGTTAGCCACCACACCAGTTTATAGAAGACAGGCATGGATGCGATTCAAGTAATGAAACCTGAATAAAGAACATAATGTAGTCATTTGGAAAGAGTGTTTCCCTGTACATATCATCGGGAAAACACTGAATTCCAATGATATTTTCAATATTTTGACCTAACGTTCGCGTCACAAGTGCTTTAGTTGTCCTTTCTACTTTTGTTGCTGTCCTTGCAATTTTGTAATGAGTAGTGTCAGTAGATTTTATCACATTTGAAGAACAATCATCAGAGCCGGGCACAACATCGTCGACTAAGCTTTCCAGAAACAATTTCATCCTGTTCATACTGAAAATAAAAACAAATGCAGCTCTACCTCGTGTGGTGAAAGCGCTTCACTTTGCATTATGCCTCATGAAACCAACTCTGTGCAAGGTGAAGAATTGTAAACATCAAGTCCAGCCTGGCTAAACTAGATTAAGTCATTTTAACAGTTTCCTCTTATAGGCATAAGAAAGATGTTGGTCTGTTGCACCGTATCAGGGTTTTGAAAGATCAAACCGCGGAGATTACAGGATAATCTGGCACATGTTCAATGAAAGCATATAACCGTTTCATCTCCTTGGCAGTGCGAGAAGTAAAAACGAACCCATGCTACATCGTGTTTGAAGCGGAACCTGGATCTAGTTGCAACCTAGCCACTACATTCTGATTTAAAATCAGTGAATTGAGCATTCCTTTGTGTTTATAAACAAAATAACTTTAAGATGTATATTCCTCCTCCATGTCAGGGCCAGTTATTCAATCCAGATCGATCAACGATATTGGCTTAAAATGCGCGTGGCACAATTGATCCATCTTCATTTCGCGTAGAAACAACATGAACATGTTTGATTGATCTTGGTCAAAGACGCGATCCTCTTTGACATTGAATCTTAGACCTCAACTCGAGTGTAGTCCACAACTCTCGCCTCTAAAAGACATCCTTGTCCATTTTATACGACCATCGACAGACGTATTCGTTTTTGACAGCCAGCATGTCTTGAAATATCTATTTTAGGTTTAGTAAACGTAACACTTTAAATTAAGACAAATGCGGCCATGATGATAGAAACTGTAAGATGATCCCGTCTTTTTCATGTTAATATTTTGTCAGTCTTGCCCATCAGATTTTGGAACAGTGTTCCATGAAAAGGAAAAGGTATTTGTAGTAAATCATGTGAGCACTCTTTGGTATTCTTTTGATATGAACATTTTATTTTCTTACCTTTAAATACAGTTATATTGTTTGCATGACAGCAGTGAAAGTACGCAAAGGATGACCTTTATAGCAATTCCGCCGTTCGTGATATTCCTCATAAAACTTTACTCTCAAGGTCCTTTTTCTACATGTCCTTTTTGTTTATTCTGTTATATTCCTGTCATAGAAATTTTTCCCCGTTTTATCTGGATATCAAACGAAATAATAGTAGCTATTGGAAAGACCATCATGCTTATATGCTTAATAATGGACTTGCTTGGCCAATTATATAAACAATTGACTATGAAAATAAAGTTAAATGTTCCTGAAGAACACTACTTATTTCATTATAGATTTTTGTACTGATTTTAACTTTTGATTATTCGTGATGAAATCTGTTTTCAAGTTGGTTTTGTTTCAAAGGCAATGTCATATTGTATATTAAAGAGAAAGACTGACTTGGATATCAAATGAATGCATTATAGATATCGCAAAAAGTGTAGCGCACTTTAATGAACATGGAGAGTACCACAACGTGGATACATCAGTTAGTCGTCACTATGATATAGTTACAAAGCCATATACATCTGTTTACACAATGTTTGTTTACATTTAATAAGTTTGGACGTAAACACAAGTACATTGCACAAGATCAACAACGTTTCTCCACGTATTTGATTAAGTTGCATATATCATTAGGATTGTTTACGTAACATAATAATCCATACCAAGTTCGCACAATAGTCAATTTGCCACATCGATCTTTGCCTGGCTTACATAAGACACTTTTATTTGAGAAACTACGGTGTCATTTTGAATTGGTTTGCTCGTGTGCTGCTAATATTGCCTATCTTGGACTAATGTCTCCTTAATGTACACTAGCATATATTGTAGAAAATGTATCTTTAAGTTCTAGGATAAGTAATTCATATGATGTATTACTGTTTCACTCCAGTGTTTGCAGCATAATCCAAAGGTCTGAATCTTCTAATTCACACTTTAACAGGCTGTGCCTGTTATTGTTGACGCGCTTTCGGTTAAGGTTGGATAGGCTATTGGACTTGTTATTGGAGATAAAACTGTTGTTTTTAGTATATTTTCAGGATATATTGTTTAAAATATAAGGATATTCAATGCACTATATAGCTGTAGAGAGGGCAATGTTTTAAGTATTTTATGCCAGAAATAACAGTGTAGAATGAAAACAAAAAAAATATATATGTGTGCATTAAACTTTATTAATATCCACGATAATAGTATATCTTTTCTTTTGTTCTTATACTTCGACATGTATTATCGCGTAATACGGTAAATTACCTTATTGAATACATAAATTTTTTGCTTTGTTAAATATGGTAAATAATTAGCTAAACATGAACGTATATATCTAATCGATCGTCAGTAGTAGAGGAAAACCAGATTTCTAGCTCAAACCCCTCTTTCTCCCCTCCAAATAAAGATAAACTATAGTCCTAAACTATCCCCCACCTTTTTTTAACAAAAGTATTAGTAAGGTTTCTAACTCACCGCCTCTCTGTTATTACAGTGTTTGTACATGATCGGTATCCAGGTAAACTTCCTTATACTATCCAGGTAAGTTAACAGAAGCTCTGTCATTATACTACAAAAGGTGGTATAACGTATTTTATAAAACAACAGGTGCAGGTATTTTGTAACAATACAAAACCAAAGGTGCAGGGAGTGAGTCATCCAGGTAAGCTCGTGTCATACAGAGGTTGTCGAATTTGCTAAAACAGATGCATGCGTGGAATGTTCACGAACCACCAAGACGGGTTTTATTATTATCAGTCTGCCGCTAGCTTTTCATTAGATAACAGGTGCTGTACAGGGCGGAAATTAAACTACGCATTAGCGGGTGGCGATTTCAATTAACACGTAGAAGGTGGAAATTAAACTACGCATTAGAACAAAAATGATAAAGGTAAGTGATATTATTTTTTACCTCATTACCAATAATTAATGTTTTAACTGTTGATATTAAAAATGTTTCATTATCACGATTGTAGAGGCTAAATTATACTTTACCGCTCACACAGCGACGGGACTAAAACAAATCGTTTATCTGTGGTTTGTTTAGAGGATATTTTTTGTCGATAAAATACACCTTTGTCCGATCGAGATCAATTGTGAGTTTTGCATATTTTTGTTGACTAAGCGGACTGTGAAAGTTTTTAAATTCCGCTAGCAACGTTTGATACAATTGTTCGAGATAATTGAAATACTCGCTTTTATCAGATCTGATGAGCGAAAGTTTAAACTTGTCACGTGTTCCACTAAAACATGTACCTGATGTTTCATTATTAAATTCAAATGTCAATAGTTTGCGGTCCATCATTAGATATTTGATTTTACTACTGTAGCTATTTGTCATTGTCAAATTTTCAAACATTATTTTATAAGTTTAGATACAATTTCAGTCGGAAAAGATAATGTCATCATCAAGACAATGCCCAAGGGCAAGTGTATCTACTCCATTTTCACAAAAACGTTTGTCATCAAAATTACACAATCCACGTTTGATAATGACATCTGTTTCGAGCTTATGATGATTAGTCCGAAATGCCACAGCTCTTATAAAACTAACACCGCCGTCAAGCGCGTACTTGTAGTCATCAAATTTCATAAACTTTTTAACAAAATCACGAGGCAGACCTTTTGCTTTTTCGTGATTTTATTATTGTCTAATAATACGGCATACATTTTGCTGCGTAATCCGATAAAGTATTTGATAGCGCTCGAGTTTATTTCATCTTTGAACTTACCAATAACTTTTTTTATTTGTGTCGTCATGAAATTTACTGTCACGTGGGTAATCAGAAAGATCAAACAAATGTCGATTATTGTACATGTCCTGATAGATGTCCTCGCATTCGATTTTATATACGAGCGAATCGGTATCAGTAAACAATAATCTACTGGCCGGCCACTGAATTTTAGCAAAATTATAATGAAAATCGTACATCAGCCACTTTGATAAATCTAACACTGCAGCTCCAACGTTGATAAGCTTGTTTAGTTTTATATTTGTTTTTCTTCTTTGTATTGCAAAACGATTCTTATTAAAAATTTTCATGCTCACAAAACCATCGTCTGACAAAAGTTTGTTTCTGCGATCGATATCATTAACTATTTCGATATTTACGCGTTTCCTAATATTCTCTATCGTCTTACCAAAAACAGAATTGTTCATCAGTTTGAAGAAGTTTTTCTCGAAATCTGTTTTTGCTGCAGCCCTTCTTGAAGTGTTTGAGTTAATGTAACCTCTTATCCACGGCGACTGATTAAATTTTAGTACACGATGAACTTTTCTCAACACAAGACCAGCATCGACTGCTTCTTTTAAAACCTTTTAATGCAAAACGTAATTTTTCTAATCGAGTAAATTTGGTAATAGTTTTTTTACCATGGAATGTTGCCTTGGTGATGCTAACGCTTGTTGTTCTTCTGATAACAAACTATAATCTATGACCATCGATTCCGCACAGAAACGGTAATCGTTATGCAATTTGTGTAGCCAAGTTGGATAATCAAGATCAACTTAAACGAAATATGAAACAACTTCGGGTATCTTTTTTCTGTTTCAAATAGAAATCGATCAGCCGTGATCCAGTGAAATCCACCAAGAGGCATTGGTTCTGCCATCGAACCACCGTGCAAGTTGTTACAATCTAAGTAAACTATAAATTTCGAAGGAAGTTCAGGATTATACTGTATCAAATATTTGTTGTTTGCTTCAGCAAATTTTTTCGATATCACGCTAATATCGCCTCTGATACCTTTTCGATAAAATTGAACATATCAACGTCAGTCAATAATTCTAACCTTACCTTACTAAACTTTAGCAGAGCATCCCATGACAGCGCAGGGGCAGAATAATACCAGCAAGTATCTAGTCCCTAATGATTATAACTAACTTCTCGAAAACTTTCAAAAACATCTGCTAATAATAACACGTCAGTTTTTCAAATACAAATCATGGTAATCACCAAACGTCTCACAATCAAACTCTTTCCAGATATCTTGTGCATACCTGTACTCGTCATCGGTTATATTTTCATTTTTAATTTGCGAGTAAAATTTATCTTTGTCAGGTAAAGATGTTTCATCAAATTTACTCCAATTGTTGAGGTATTCGTAGGAAAAGACGTCCTTTTTAGCTAGCAGATTAAATTTATCTCCAAAACAATCTCTTAGGTTATCAAATTTACTACAACCTTTTACAAACTCATCTAACGAAGCTGCCATGAACTGCAGGCTGTCAATGAAACGCAATTTACCGAGCGTAACTGACATATACTTTGTAAAATTATTTGGAATGCATTTGATGATATTATCGAGTTTCAAACGCGCTTTTATATCAGGATCACCAAAAGCTTCTACTATAATGTGACTATCATATCCTCGAAAATTGTGAAGAATAAACGGAATAAAATCTGGAGCATGAAATTTTAAATTACACTGATCATGAGCTTCTCCACGGTACTGTCCGGTCAAATGGCAATGGTCATGTACTTTTTTATTACTAACGTTGTCAGCGTCAAAAGCTTTTTCACAAATATGACAAATTCCCGCTTGCTCGTGATCTGAATCTTGTTGATGTGTTAATTTTAACATTGGATTTACTTTTTTCAAGCGAGTAAATATATTATCAACTTCGTTAATTAACTGTTTTGAGAAGCCAGACAGCTGGATTTTTACCACGATATAATTTGATTGGTTTAGGTAATCTAGAATCAGTACAACAAACTACGTTATACGCAACTCCACACGGAACATGATTTTGAATTTTTCTTGTACTCGATTGATTAGGATTATTTTCTACGCCAAGTACAGGTTGAAGTAAACACTCAAAATCAGCGTATATGACGAAAGGAATTTTTAGTTTGTGATTATGATGGACAAACTGTAACACACTATCTTTAATAGATGACATTGTTATTCTCTGTACATCACTACAGTACTGCAAATGATTTTGTAATGTTTCATTGTTTGTACAACCGTGCAAGCAGCGGTAACAAAAGAACTTTTTGTTCTTATCCTTATTGTACTGTCTACCAACTAGTCCGTTTAAGTTTTTAATCCAAACGTAATGGTGTTTTATAAAACAGTAAATTTATAGTCGATTGTGAAGCTTTTTCTGAAATATATCTCGGATATACATCCTCATTTGCATCTAGTCCGAAAAAGTTAATTGAAACATTATTTTGCTTTTCAAATTTTGGTATTTGAGTTTCTGCCACTGGAAAGTTAATATCTTTAAAATTTAATCTAGACACGTGACTGATATACTTTTCAACACGAGTAGTGTTTTTTTTCTGCTGGAAATAGCGCGGAAAGAACAGCCCATTGGAAACATTTGTCATCTACATTTTTATGTTTATACAACATCTTTTATTTTTTTATTTTTGGTGGCAGGTCTTTGTATGAACTACCGCGGAATGCGTCATATTTCATCGTGTGAAACAATATTTCTTTGATCGCTTCAAACTTCCAACCCGAACCTAATTCAGTAAATTCCTCTATTTTGTTTCAAATATCTTCGTGTACTTCATTATCTAGTGATAAAAGATCAGTACAAGCAAAACACGTTTTGACTGCGTTCATATGAGGATCTGCAATTTCCTTTTCAGTTGATTCTTTCGTTACAATTATCTTTGAAAATATAGCATGATATTGTACTAATAATCTGATACTTTTGTGTTTTTCGAGGTCACGTTTTACAGTTGTCTGTAGTAGGTGGTAAAGATTTGTTGCAGTAAAATTTACTAAAACATTTTGATTATCAAACCGATAACTATTGTCAAAACATGCAAAAGCAGTCGCTATTTTATCAGGTTCTCCCATAAGGCTCTTCTTGGCTATATCACGTAATTTTAACATTGCTATACTATAGTCTAATATGTAAATCATAATATACCTCAAACTGCGCATGCGCTAAAAAACAATTAGAGACAAAAAAATCACCTATAGTATAATGACAGCAAATCTGACAAGCGCACGTGAGCAAGAAGCATATCAGTTTCACCCAAAATACAACTCATACACTGAAAATGCATTAGGCTCGGTCATTAACATGAAAACTAGAATATATGTTGGCAAATTAATGCCAGCGGGTTATCAGTTTAGTGTAAAGGGAGATAATACCGAGAAGATCACAATGCTTAGAAAAGATTTTATTTACACGTTGTTATGTCATGATATTCAAGAGGGACAGCGTGTTTATCACGTGTACAGTAAATTCACTGATGACAACATTGAAAACTTCTCTTTACAAGATGAGTTTCAGCCGCATCCGGTCTTTGATTTATACGAGGCTAACGATCGCGGTATTATTAGAAACAGAAAAACTAAAAAGGTTCTTGGTACTATAGGCAATCTGGGATATATCATAGTAGGTGTTCGAGGAATATTGACAGATCAAGTTAGTTAATATGGTCATCGTTTTGTTTACGAGGTGTTCAAAAGATCTATACCCATTGGTCTTGTTATTAACCATATTAATAATATACAAACTGATAATCGATTGGAAAATCTAGAACTAGTTACCCAACAGGAAAATATGAGAAAAGGACAAAATAGTAATGGTAATTTTAGATGTCCAGCAAAACCTGTTATTTCGATAAAACTCGAAACGTACGAGGAGATCAAAATTAAATTGATGACAGCTGCGGTGAAATATTATAAGATAGATTCCAGATCAGTAAAAGTTGTAGCTAATGGAGTAATGAAATCAACTTTTTCAATAGAATACGATGCTAGGATTTATTTTAGATATGATGATCAATAAAATTTGTTAGCTCGGTTTTAGTCAAACAATGATGAGCAAATGCTATAACATCATTATGATCAAATTTTAGCGTCGTTACTGCACTTTCATTAATTTTTTTTTCTGCTGCTGTTAGCAATATTTTATGAGAATCAACTTGCATTACAATAACGTCAACAGAATATGAACTATAACCCGACAAGCATTTTCTTACCGCTTTGGCTAGCTCTTTGTAATTTACTATATTAACCTTTTGGTGATATTTTATCTAGTCAGTCATCTTATAATAATAAATTAGATAAAATATTATAATACTGGACTTGATGAAACGACTCGCTCAACTATACGAAGAAGATACTAGTGATGTCAGCGATAAGGTCGCCAGCAATAAGGTCACGCATAGTATTACATTTTCCAAAGATTTCATAGACAAATCTGTTGGTTATAGTGAAGATAATATTTTGTATAACAACGAATCTGATGATATTAAAATAGTCACTGTTGCTGACAGATCTAATTACAGCAGACCAACTACTGAACGATAAAATGCCAAGTATCACATTGCTAAAATAATAATGAAATTTAATTTTACCGTTGCCGAACAACAACTGTTTTGGCTGCTAATAAGACCTTTCTTAAACATCAGATTTCCAGGCCGACAGAAAAATATCAAATTCGATTTCATTTTTGTCAAAATTTTTAATCCAATGATGATCTCTGACGATCGCAGACAATATCTAATATCGTTAAGTAGACCAGTAAAAGGTAAATCTGTCAAACAAAAGTATGAGGAAATTTATAATAGCATTAGATTATAATTTGTTTGGTTGGGATGCAACTGTTAAATTTATCGCTATACCCATGCCATTTGACTAAAATTTTATCTCCTTTTTTCCTAATCGCTTTTTCAATAACGAAAACATCCTGCTCAGTTTTCTGTAGTTTTTGTTCGTAAAAACTACCTACAATAGGTTCCCCTGCCAGATCTTTAAAGCGTACGTTACAGGTATTGTTAAAAGTACCTTATGAACCACAAATACTTCTTCGCTCCAGTTCGGAGTAAATCCTTTTAAAATCTTTCAACTACAACGCTTTTACCTTCGTTTCCTGTAACATATTTTTTTATATTATTTTGTTCTAGAAACTGCTCAAACTTTTTAGTAAAAACTCAGATCCGTGATCATTCCAGATTTTATTTGGTTTTCTTTCTGTACTCGTTATTATTTGTTTTAACGCATCAGTTATTGAAGTTCCCGTCTTATCCGAAACAGGTACACTGAAAGCGTATTTACTAAAAACGTCTATTGCGTTAAACAAACACTTTTGGAGCGCAATCAGCGCCAACGTTAAACTGAGCCAGATTGGATATATCCACCAAATCTATTGCCAAGATATCATCTACAGCGTTTGCGACAACTTTACGTCGTGGGAACCTTTTTTAGGCCTGTGTATTTCGACTGCAAGATCATCGTATACTTTTTCCAAGTCCTAATTAATATTTTGCTCCAATCATTCCCTGAACAAATCTTCTGTCAAAACGTTCTCTTAGATTTGCTGGCTCCAAATCACGTAATTCGTCTAACATTACTTTATCACAATCTGATTTCGAGTTTTCATGATCACGATAACAAACATCATGATGCATTGCTATTGCATCAACTTGATTGTAAGTCTCTTGTCCTGGCAACGGATTGTCGTTTTCATCTAGTTGTTGATCTAGCGGATTATATAGTCCTGTATACCGATGTCCTGGCAAAGTCCAACCGCCTTTTGGTTTTGGTAATTTTCCAATAATTTTGTGTATATCTATACCTATACCTATCATTTCTCTTTTGTTACAACATTGACAGTATGCGACAATTTTATTTTGCTCAAGACACAAATCTGTCAGAATCACAGTTGCATATCATTCTATATTTTTATTAGTCTACTAAAATAATATCAGGATAACCAGATCCTAGCGACGTCGCTGGGGACACTGTCGCTGGGGACTTTTTCTTTACAAACATATTTTTTCTTTCTCCGCAGTTTACAAATACTTTTTAATACCATCCTGTTGTTTTTTGTTTTTTTTTCTGTTGTTTCATTAATATTTTCTGTTTTAGTTCTACACCTGAGACAGTATGTTGACATTATTATATTTTTAAGTTTATATAAAATTAATTGCGATCTCATCGTTAGCGTGAGAAGGTTGCTTGTCAAACTGTAAAATAAATTTCAAAAAATTATAATTTCTGCTCATCTGTTGGATAAACATAATACAATAATATCCGCAAGCAGACGTTCCAACAGGTTGGAGTTGATTTGATGAATAATATACCTTTTTATATTTTTTGTTCATATACTATTTTATTACATCTCTTGGAGGAAGTCCAAACGAGTCGAAATTATTATTATTATAAACTGCTACCAAATGTGTACCGGATCCGTCATTGAAATCTTGTATATTAATAACACACGAACTTACAGCTGACGGCGTTTTTATTGCTGCAAGTTCTTCTTTAGAGTAAACTCCATGAAATCCAGGAACCGCTTTTAACTTATCGATTATATCAAAATTACTCAACGGGGTGTTCGTGTTCCTGGTAATGTTAGACCACGTCCGATTCCTAAAAGATTTGGCAGCAGACTTTCCGCTAGTCCCGCCAAAAGTTGAGCGAACGGAATAATTCCTCCTTCTTTTGTTTGATTGCATTTGCATTTGCATTTTGGTGTTGGCGATTTTGTTGTTTTCTTTCTTTTGTTTTCTTTTTTCTGGCGATTTTGTTGTTGGGGATTTCTTTTTCCGTTGTGGCATTATAATATATCATTTACTTAAAATTTACAATTTTTTTATTCCACTTCCACGAATGATACCATTACCCTCAATAGCATTCTTCTTTGCGCCAGAGACTGCTCCTGACATTGCTGCTAGTCCTAATGTTCCCAACACCGGCAAAACTTTAGGTATTATTGTGCTAGCTAATACTGATAATGCCGGACCAAGTAAACCACCTTTGATGACAATGTCGTTTGCCATCGCTGTCATTTGTGCAGCACTCAAATTTAAAATAAAAGTTTTTTTACGATCATACTTCTTCACTTGATTTTTTGTTAGCATTAATTTTGTTAAAACACCATTAGAACTATTAGGATTGATTTTTAATGATACCTGTTCTCGCTTTGCAATAGCAGCTTCTAATCATTTTTAAGTTTGCCATCGGTCAAATATACTTCTTTTACAATATATTTTGCCATTTTATATAACAACTGTAGATTAAACTTGAACTGTAATTTTACCTCCAATAGAATCTACCGTGATAACTCTATCACTAATCACTAATGCGTATACGTATAACGGCGCTACTGGAACCCCTCCAAGTGTCCAGGTAATTTCAATATCCGCTGTGTTGTCTACAGCTCGCTCGTTATGTTCACTAACATCAAAATGAAATATAGGATAAAGCGTACGAAATTCCTCTGCTGATATCTGAGATCCATCTTCAACATCTTGATACTTTTTGCATTGCGTCAAGCAGATACATGTACGGTCGAGAAATATTTTTATTAACGTCATCAGCAAACTTACATTTCATAGCTCGATCTAGATATTGCTTTGAATTTAGTCTAACGTATATTCGTCTGACATTAGCGTGGTCAAAACTTGCATTATTTTCTTGTTGGTTGGCTCGTCCGGCGTGCAGTTGAAATTCGACAAATATTTGTCTCGGCAGTTGTTCGCTTGATGTTCTTGTGACCCTCCACGTGTAGTCAGTAGTATTTGGAACCGCTGTCTGATATATTTTATGCTGCTTAAAATAAATTCTGTTTGTATGCTTATCAAGCGTACTATTTAGTTCTGACAATTTAGCGATTGATGGTGTTATACGTGGCATCCACAGAGCAAGTTTGTTTATGATAAACTGTACATCAACCCCTCCAGATCTAAACAAGCAATCGTTTTGTTCTGCTCGATCTAAAATAAGCGTATGATTAACTCGGCGAAATACTTTATCATGATCGCGACAAAAGCCGAAAATCATGCTTACTGGAAGCATCATTGTAATTTGACGTGATCCTGCTGTAAGTTTTCTTCGCCAAGCAAAACCTTCCTTATAGCGTGGATTTTTCACAGCAAGTATGTTAAGAAGTAAATTTAACATCGCAGTACCATTTGCATCTGCAGCTGTTGGCTTTATATTTAGATTATTAAAAGCTGCTGTAAGAAAAACTCTTGTAGCGTCTGCATTAGCAGCTTCACCTGGTGCGGCTATATTTAGCGCGTCTGCCTTAGCAATAAGAAAACGTCTAACAATTCGAGCATTTTCATCACCATTAGCTCCGTGTACTATAGCGCCTCTCTTTAAAAATTCAGTTGATTCAGTGATACCCCGTCCAGTATCTTTAAACCATATCATGTTGCTTGCAGTTGATCTCGAGGAATCGTCGGAAATGAAATAATATTAAAATTGTATTTGCAATTTGTAGATGACCTGAAATATCTTCTGTAGTTTGATTGGCCAGTTGATATCTAACACTTTTGAATAAACTCCAGCCATTTTTTTTATAAGAGCTACTTCTGCTCCAACTGCAATTGCAGTAGTCGGATTGGCTACTGTCATAATCTGACCACGAACTTCTAACATAGCCTTATGTGGCCATAGAAATATATCTTCGTCTCTGTTGTTCAGGGTTCTGATACCAGCTTTATTTCGTTCGTTAGAATTCTCATCGAGATACCCAACATGCTCAAATTCTGTCACAGCGTTGTCGATGTCATAAGTTTCTGTTTACTCGAGATAATTTTTAACAGACATTTTATTTATTAGATTGCATAAAATTTTATTGCGGCACTGTTACTTTAGATATCAATTTTTGTATGATGTGCTCGCCCTTTGGTGATAATAATTTTTTTGTTGTTGTTATCATAGCTCGCTGAGTTTCTTTTGTTCGAGCGATTTCTGAGATAGCTTGTTTTATTTCAGATGCAGTCGGTGGATCTATATCTAATGTTGCATAATTTTTACTTTTGCTCGCGTAGATGTAAATAATAAGTTACAACTTCATTATTCAATTCCAACTGTTCTCCTGACTGGTCTGTCAACTGCATTATTATACTTGATATTTGATCTTCAACGTTTAAAGGATAATAGAAAATATGTCGTGGAGTTATTTGCATGAGAGAACCTGGCGAAACTTCTGGTGAGAAACTGTAAATCGTTTGACCTTTGCTACCTTTTGGTGTATAAGAGCCAGTTGTGCAATACTTTTTTCTCTTGGGACAAGAGCGATTGACATATTTTTCAAAGTTAACCTAGCTCATAATGTTTTATAATTCGCTGCCAACTCAAAATTATCAGCCACACCGCCAGCTTTTGTTATGATCTCTTTGATTCTCCTGTTTAGATCAGTAATATTATAAGCTCCTTGTGGAACATTTATGGTTTTTGTTGTAGATATTAAAGATGTTGTAACCGTCGTAAACCACATTTCATCGTTAACATCAGTTTTCACGTTAGGCATAGCATTCCAGCAAATAATCAAATCTCATATTGTTTTGCAGGATCTAGTTGTATAGGCGGAATATAATTTACTGAAAAAATTGCGCTATCTATAGCAGACTCACTAGAGTTTAGGAATAATGTTGTTTGCATTCCTTTTATATTAAATCATTTTTACAAAATTAAGTCGCAGCGATTAAGTCGCGGTGTAAAGTTTCATATTTGTCATATGTTTATAACTCGCTCGATCTTAGATGATCAAGTATGTCAATGATTTCATTTTCACGTTCAACACTAACATTCCCAGCTTCCTTTGATGATATTAGTAACATTAGGGGCCCCGAGTGGCCGAGTGGTCTAAAGCGCTGATCGTTACGGATCACTGCCATCTCACCTCTGTCTGCGTGAGATTGCGTCCAGACTTGGCTAACGTGTGTAAGTGAGAAAGCCTGCCAGTAGCTTCTCGTGGGTTGGTGGGTCTTCCCTGTGTTTTCCAGGGTTCTTCCTCCAGCATTAATAATGGCCGCCATGTATAGCCTATCTTGTGCTGAAAAATGGCGTTAAAACCTACAACTAACATTCCCAGCTGCTTTTTATGATATTAATATCAATAATCTACCTATCTTTTCAATAGTTGATGTAAATATTTTTACACCAGTTCCTGTTCTTACTTCTCTATGTTTTTCTACACGAGATTTATCAAAGTAAATAATTTTCTTCTAAAACTCCACTACGGACCAAAATGTTTTGCTCTACTTTTTTCTGCTGTTTGAAAAAACATGGAAGCAATAACACCTTATCTCATTCTATCATAAAGAGAAAGCATATCATCAATTTCTGTAATCGTGTTTATTTCATCTATAGCAGCAGCACCGTCTCTTAATATTGCATCCAATCTATAGAGTAATGCTTGATATTCTGCATCAGTCCACCTGCTTATATTTTCAATATCTCGTATATTTTCCTTCTTTAAAAAATCATCATATTCACTACCTTTTATCTCATCATTTGCTCTTTTTATAAAATAAAGTCTTTGCTCTCCAACTTCCTTAAACTTTACAATAAGTTCACCAACATTTTTTGCTCCTCTTTGATATCTTTTATATCTCCTGATAAAATTTTTATAATATTTGTTATTCCTTGGGTTGTTAACTCTGTTAATCTTCGCTCAAGTTTCAGCGGATTGTTTATCAAACGATCTGTTTCTGCTTGTCTAGCAGCAGGATCAGCTATATTTGCTGTAAGTGCCTCAATTAGTTTTCTTTTTTCTTCAACAGATCTAGTAACAAGTTTGGCAGCATCTGCTTCCTGTTGTTCTTTAACAATTCCAACCAAAACTTTTTCTTGCAGTTGTTTAAGTTCTTCTTCTGATAGTGGTTTAGTTTCAGGTTATTTACCTAATAGTGCCTTAGTAACCGGCTTG
The DNA here is from genome assembly GCA_016746295.1 of Potamilus streckersoni. NCBI lineage: Eukaryota > Metazoa > Mollusca > Bivalvia > Unionida > Unionidae > Potamilus > Potamilus streckersoni. The sequence goes on from JAEAOA010000879.1 coordinate 311,378, forward strand.
AACATTGTAGCTGTTGCTTCTGTAGTAGTCACTTGTCCACATCGTGCTTGTACTTTTTGCTTAAGTAATGCCTGATATTGAGCAAGTTTGTTTTTAGATCTTCTATATTTTGTCTATATCTTTCTCGTTTGTCCATTATTAATATTATAAATTTTATAAAATTGAAACCTCTTACTGTAAGTAAGTGCTAATACAACAGCGAAACATTTTAGTTGGATCATGTGTAAGTTTATCAAATAAGAAACAGTTGTATTTATCTTTTGTAACATTACGGTAAAGTTCAATAAATGTATCTTTTGTCACGTCACCGTAATGCTCGCTTGCAATATTTCTAACGTCAACATTGTCCAGCCCTGGAAATAATATAAAACAACCAGTATTTCGCCGAATAAATCAGTTAACATTATAATATCCTTGAGCGAGATAAACAGAATTACACTGTTTGTTACGTGACAGTGAGAAATATGATCTTATTTTGTCCATCTCCATGTTATTTAGCGGAATATCGTCAAAAACTACTATCTTTTGTTCATCTGCATCAAGTTGATTGACTGGAATCTGATCTTCTGGCTGCCGAATTATGAAAAAATCTTCACCACTTTAAGATCATCACGAAGCTTGTCATTATGCTCGCTTAATAACTCGTAATTATCTTGCTATGGATTCATCGTGTAAATATAAACTCTTTCATAGTTAAAATTATCACCAAGAAGCAAATTCATTAGCAAATTTGTTTTTCCTGATCCAGTTCGCCCAACAATAAGATAATGACAATCAGGAAGTATATTGTTATGTTTGTGCTTCAACAGTCTCTCTGTATCAAAGTTTAATATCGACGATTGTGCCATTTTGTATAATATTAAACTAGTGTTGATAATTTTATGTAAGACAGTAAATAATGAGCTACTATACAAAATTTGGAACAATATCAGGAGATTTATCCACAGAAGGTTATCAAGGTGATTTATCCAAGTATGCAACTCTTGATCAGCTCAAAAATGAAATCAATAATTTACTAAATGTTGCCAGTTTGGATCCAGATGAAGTTGTCATTTTCCAGGACAAAGAAGGACGATTAAAAACGAGTAATGTAAAACTGTCAGTGTTACTTTTACAAAATACTGCTGCGTTTGCTAATCATATCGTTACTTTTAACAATCTAGGTAATATACAAGATTCTGGTAGATCAGTTAATAATTTTGTTAAAAAAGCTGTTGATGTATTTAGTGGGAACATTGTTATGAACCAGAATAAGATTACAGATCTTCGAAACCCAACTAGAGACGGTGGCGCTGCCACTCAAAAATACGTCGATGATAAACAGACTCCAATCATTAATGGAATAACCAAAATCGAAGCTGAATTTCCAGTCTCGTGAACACGTTTATGAGTTTTCGCGAAAACATAAACAGAATTAATAACAATTTTTTTGGAAGTCAACAAAATGTTAATATAAAACCTACTGATATTAAAACAAAACTCAATGATATTATTCAAAAAACAAACCTGATTAAAATTCCTCACAATCAGATTAAAAATATTGTGTATACTGTTGCATCTGGGTCTGGTATGTGGACGCAGCAAAATAATTATATCAAATATACTTCAGAAGTTACTGGTACGTATAGATTCACAGTGATTGGCATTGAAAATTTTAAAATATTAATCAGATTTCCATTGCATAAATTGAATACGTCTTTTGGAACTGTATATATAGTAATATTTAAAGGTATTAAAGTAGAATTTATACTTGAACTGGTTCATGCAATTCTAGTTAATGCCGATTATTATTGGTATTTGGAATTTATAGCTGAATTATCATAATTACCTACTACTACCAAACCTGGGGATTATGTAAACAAATATTATATTGAAAAGAAGTATAGTTGATTTCAATCATATTTCAAAAGATATTAAAGTACAGGATATGGATGTACTAATACAATACTACAAATATTATCACTAAAATCTTTGGTGCGTAAAAATATTACTAATACTACAACAAGATCCTTCGAGTAATATCATATCTACCGTTGTTAATGACCAGTTCTGGTATAATTTCAAGTGGGGTATCATTAAATCCGTTTTTGTTAATCATATCCGGTATTGGTGTTTAACTTACAGCGGCGAGTAAAAAAGTAGAACCAAGACTTTTAATAAAGAAGAATGGATGTTTAACATCTATTATAACTTACAAGAAATTATTTGATTAGGTCTGGTCTTACCTACGAGGAGTCAAATATAATATGGATGATTTATTACGTGAATTTCGTATTATTGACAATATGTTAACAGACATTCTACCAATGAGGGTTAGCAAGTATGAAACAAATTATCAAAAAAATATGAGTAACGTAAAATATTATCTAAACGTAAGATATAATATCACTTACCTTTATCATTTTCGCTTTATTGCGTAGTTTAATTTCCACCTTTCACGTGTTAACTGGAATCGCCACGCTCTAATGCGCAGTTTAATTTCCGCCCTGCACAGCATATGTTATCTGATGAAAAGCTGGCGGCAGACTGATAATAAAACCCTTTTTGCTGGTTCGTGAACATTTCACGCATGCACCCGTTTTAGCAAATTCGAGCTTACCTGGATGACTCATTCCCTGCACCTGTTGTTTTGTATTGTTACAAAATACCTGCACCTGTTGTTTTGTAAAATACGTGATACCACCTTTTATAGTATAATGACAGAGCTTCTGTTAACTTATCTGGATAGAAGTTTACCTGGATACGGATCCTATACATAACATGTAACAACATTGAGAAGGGGGTGAGTTAGAAACCTTACTAATACTTTTGTAAAAAAAAGGGTGGGGATAGATTAGGACTATAGTTTATATTTATTTGGAGGGGTAAAAGAGGGGTTTGAGCTAGAAATCTGGTTTTCCTCTACTACTACGTCAATTATAATTTAGTAGTCATATCATTCCCTTAAGTCACTAACAGAACATAAAATTTATAAAATCTAAATTAATTGATACCAAAATGGCAGAATGGGGAATATAAATAAAACCATTGCATATGTGTGTATTAAGCTTTGATGATATCTGCAATAAAAAAATATTTTTATGTACCTGTACTCATATATTTCTTGTCACATGGTACTGTAAGCTACCTTTGAGAGTACATACATTAATTGCATTGTTAAATCCGGCAAATACGTAGGAAAAATACGTGTATATACATAAGAAAACGACAATCTTAATATAACAGTGATATCAGTCACTTATGTCACAGACAATGTGAATTTGTAACATTTGAATTAATTGATATTGTTCCGTGTAACTGATGACATCTAGAAGCAATTTACTAAATGCCATGTGGAGCAAATTACTACTGCCAGTTAATTACGTGTTAATTACAAGTTAATCAATTGTTAATTTCCAGTTAATTACTAATTTTAGGTTCCTTTCTCTTACATCACAATATAGAGGAGAGACGTATTCCAAACTTTGGTTAAAGAGAAATTCCCTAGCTGTGGATGTCCTGTACAACAGTTGAAGGCTGGCTTGCTCAGAGAACAGCCGTCACCATTTAATCACTCCAGAATATAAGGAAGCGAACAAGATAGTGCTAAGGAGCTTTCGAGTGTTATGAATCTATGCTCTTAACATAAGTAACAGAAAAGAGTTAAGACAACAATCATTGTAAATATAACAAAAAAATTATTCCTCTACAATACAAAGTATAGCATGAGAAACAAAATTAGGTGTTGCGAATTAAATCCCAAAATAATCCCATAATTAAAGATGCAAGCCATAGTAATAAAAAATTAAAAATAAAGCTCAGATAATGACAAGAAGATACAAGAAATTGAAGGCGATGACATGTCTCTTATAGGTTACGAAGTACTGAATTGTTAACAGTTTATTGTTGAATCAAAGAAATACTATTGCAAGTCGTAGATGGTAGTGAATGATCTAAGGAGCCTTGTTTATTTAACAACACATTATCCTACATAATTAACATAGGATTATCCAAAGATCTGACCCCAATCAACATATCTAGCCCTTCTTCTTTGCCTGATAAAAAGCATATAATCATTCATAATAACGAATCAGTTATTTCTTGTTTACATAAATGAAATAAAATTTAAAAAATTCAGTTAGGTCATGCAGATATAAACTCAGTTTTGGAAATTGTCAATTCTAGCACAAAATGTTACATTTGGATAACATGTATTGGAATATAAAGATAAAACTGACAAACAAGAAATTAAATTAAATCTGTAAAACAATTCCCCTCATTAAAAATAAGAGTTACACAATAAAGCTTTCTTTTTACGAAAAGTCAATTATACATGTGGTAAAATAAACTTAAGACGATATTGTATGAATGACACAAAAGATACAGAAAACAATATATATAAATATATATATATATATATATATATATATATATATATATATATATATATATATATATATATATATATATATATATATATATATATATATATATATATATATATATATATCATTTCGCTTGTTCTACCTGATGTCAATATGATATTCAGCAAAAAAACTTTTACATTATTAAGCTCTGATGTTTGTTTGTTTGTTTCTTATCTTACCGATTCAAGTAAGTAGGTTGTAATTACTGAACACAATAAACGGAGAAGGAGCTAAACTGATGTAAACATTAAAGGTTTTGTAATGCCATAATGAATGCAGGTCATTCCTTCTTTAGTGCGGAATGCTTTATCTGGTGCTTATTTGATATCATAGAAAAAAAAGCACAGTGAATGTTTAACACCATTTTTTTCTTCTTAACCTATATTCACCAACTCAAGCATCACTTGTGTCAACATACAATTTAAACGAGATATGAAATTTGGACTGTAAGAATTTTCTTACACTCATGTATGGTTTTTAACGAATGTAAACCCTCTTGACGTTTTCAGAAATTGTAAGCTTAGTTTTCTAGCTTAATAAATTGTTTAAGAGTTAAACAATTATGGAAACATTGCAATAAACTTTCGGACTGTATCCAGCCATATCCAAAAATCGCATCAGTTGCTTTTCACTAATAGGCATAAGGAAAGCAGAGATAGCATTGGCCTTAGCATTTATATGTGTAACTTGAAGATATTCCTCAATATGTCCTACAAATGTTACACAAGTGTTGTGTCAGTGAAATTTTCCAAAATAACTTGCAGCAGGTCAAATTGGGCGAGATAATTTGTATTTCCCATTTTATCAATGCAGTCATCGATTCTTGGTATTATAAATGATTCTGTTTTAGTTAACTGTTTACTTTTCTATAACAAATGCACATGCGCAAAGTATTGTATGGTTTCAGAACAAGTATACATGGTGAAATTCAGTCACTTGTACTCGGCTCTATGAATTTAGTCTCCTGCAAATACTGAATTTCATTTTTTCACGCATTCCTGTTTGATAAGGTTTACCATGAACTGTGTTATTTCACAGCCTCCGAATTTACACTTTCAACGTCATGCAAAATTTTATTTGTTATTGTAGGAAGAACTGGAAATAAGCACTCAAATTTAATTAATAACTTCTTAAGTTTATTCTATTTTTTTCTTTGCAAGTGTAAACATTTCTGGTGAAGATTATTCATAATTTCTAAGTTTCGAAGATTTGCTAGTCTGAAATGAGTAGGGTCTACTTGTTCTAAGTCATTTAATCTAAATTTTCTTTCCTTCTTTTATTTTGCCTTTGTATTTATCTCTCTGTCAGCTTTCTCCATCAGCATTTGTTTTTTTTATATTGCACTTGTGTGTTTCAACTCTTTCTACATGATATTATACTCTATTCTCCTTATTTAACTGCATTTGCATTTTTGTCTTTTCTATCTCCAGTTGCATTTTATATTTGCTCTTTACTTGATAGATAGTCTTCACTCCAGTTTCATGATGCAGTTGAATTTTAATCCATTTCTTTTTGTGTTAAAGTCTGATACATACTTGTAATGAAAACCAATCTACATGTATCCAAAACTTGCTTTTCTACCAAATATTGCAACAAAATATTTTTTATGTGTTGTTTCGTTAAAGAAGCTTTCGCCTCCCAGATTTTCGGGCAATTCGAAGCAGTTCATCGTTTCATAAGAAATCTAATTGCACCTGGGTATCGATGATATTGTGTAATAGCTTGCTAATTTCAATAAATAATTTCTAAAATGCGCAATCATGCCTGGGACTTAACAAAATTCCGATACTATGGAGTTTAACTTTCAAAAATAAAGTTTTCGGGAACAAACGTAGGAAATTAGCATTCAGGACGAGACACCAATATTATGTTATTTTTGGCTTTTTGAACATGTAACAGAAAAAAAGTGAAGACAACACGCTTTGGAAAATGTAAGAAGAATTGTTTTCCCAAGAATACAAAGTGAAACATGAGAAAAACAAGAAAACTTTAAATTGTATATTCCCCCCATCTGCCCAATACTATTGAAACTTTTCACCGAAAGCGGATTTCTTTGGCCACCATAGTTTATAAAATGTTACTAGTTGTTTTCAAATCAAATTATTTCGATATTCGGACTTTATTTGTTTGAAGTCGGATATTGGATTTGCGTAAATTGCTAACTATAAAATCAAAATAGGCGTTGGTTTCAGCCTGAAATTCTCTGTCACTCTTAGAGTGATTACTTAAAGGTGCACTGAGTAGAACATCAGAAGTTAGTAGAGGTTTGCCAGCAACATGAACTACACAAAAGTGGAAGCGCATCAAAAGCATTCTAAAGCGTTGAATTATAAGTGGTAAATCTTTTGTGCTCGTTATTGGTGCTAAAGGTTTATGGTCAGTTTCAAGATTGAATTGTGATCAAATTAAATAGCTACTGAAGCAGTCACGTGCCCAAGTGATTGCAAGTTCTTTTTGTATTTGAATATAGCGTTGCTCAGTTTCTGACATACATAACGATTCGAACTCCACCTGTCTCAGAATGATATCGTACATCTGTTGTAGTACAACATCTTCTCAAAATGTAGAAGTATTTGAAGGTACAGATAGTTCTTGTTTTGGATCTTAATATTCCTAAGTTGGGGAAGATATTACTTTTGCTTCATATCTCTGAAACCTTGTTATTGATCTGGAACTTTAGTTCACGATATTTTGCCTCTCGAAAGCTCATGCAATGATTTTGATTTTGTTTTTGCCACATTTGGACATAAATTTTTGCAAGCTGATTTGTCATGTCCATAAATTATCGTACATCTTTTATGCATTTGGGTGTTTCAATTTTAGTTATAGATTTGACTCTTTTTGGATAAGATCGGCAACCATTTTTGTTAACAATTTAAATAAGAAACCTAATGGATGTCTTCGAAAATTCAACCTTTTCAGTGACGCCAGAGTTTTAAGTTTATTTCATGACCATTTCTTGTCTTTCGTCATGCTGTTTTTGTTCTTCAACAAAAGCTAGACTGTCGTCCATGTGATAGATATGTCGCCCCAGAGTTTCTGACATCCTTTTCCGACATAATTCAGCTCAGAACTCATTCCGAATGACAGGTGATTAAAACAATACCTACCGTGAACTGTAATGAAAGTTGTAAGCCGGCGTCAACATTTTGACAAGTTTAGCTGACAAAAGTCTGTCTTTGCGTCAAGTATAGATGAGAATGTTGCAACTGCTAGTTTTGCAAGGTTTTCTTCAACGGATGATAGTGGGTAGTTGTCTCTTTTAACTAATTTATTCAGTATAGTTAGATCCACGCAAATTTGTATCATACCATTTCGTTCCATAACGACAACCATTGTCGCACACCAATTAGTGGGATCATCTACGTTTTAAATAACACTTTTTCCATTATATCCTGCTCTTCTTGAATTTTGTTCAACAAGGAAATGGCGACTTTTCTTGGGGCAGATATGATATAACGTTTGAATATATACAATATTCAATTACCATAATAATATTGCAACGATAGTTTGAAAATGTATTTTGCCCAAACTGCAATAATTATAGCTACATTTGATGTATCTTTAAGTGCTCACTCTCACACACGTGAACACGCATTCATACTGACGCCAGAAATATCATATGCAAAATATATAATTATTTCCAAGTCTTATATATTGTGTTTATGTATGTATATGCATATTCGTGTTCGGATTGCATAATTAAGTCTCTCAATCTTATTTGTCCGCATGAATGGAATCGAAGCATATATAAGAATTTATTTTTGGAAATACGAAATTGTTGATCCTGGAAGATCGTTGATGTGATGAAGAATTTAAGTGGAATAATCACAAATACTAGCTAACCCTGTCTGGTGCTGATTAATGGATTTCGGAGAATGTATTAACATAGATAATAATTTGAACAATGTCATACTGGTTGGTTGCAAGACCTATTTCTGCTTGTGCTTAAATCCTCCGAAGAAAGGCTGAATATTGAGAGATGACCTCGACTCACCACACTTTTAATGTATGTGCGTGTGTGCTTTTGTGTGTTTATGTGTGTATGATTTGGATTTTTAACGGAGTTTTACAATTTTTCCAGTCGTCTAGCTACGATGCCAGCAGTGTGACAGTTTACTGTGATGTCTAGCACTGGGAAATCATGCTACAGACATGTAACATCATCTTCCATCCAATCATATTATCCTGACACCAATGCGACCATTCATACGACTGGCATTTATGTTGCTGCTAGTATGATTCCAAATGTCTTTGGGATGACTATGGGTTCGAACCCGCGATCTGCCGTATCCAATGCGGGCGCTCTAATGCCTTAGGTCACTGTAACTTTCTTGTATTTGATATACACATCCTTAATCCATTAGTGGGGCTGTTAGAGTTTGATTGACAAACTCAGGTTTCAAAACTTTCACGATATCAGTAGTCTGATCTGCTTTTGAGGAGTGTATAATTATCAGGTTGCGTAGACATAAACAGAAACATTAAAATGTGTCTATACATGACAACAGTTTTATCCAGTTATTACTTGGAAGGAACACAATAGTTTTATACAGTTATTATTTGGAATAAGCACAATGAAACAGTATAATATAATATTAGCTATAATGTTGATCGTATTACTTAGTTTCCATATAATTACTGCTATTTAGATTTTACCATGTTGATTTAGTCTTATCCCCGTGTATTTAATATAGTTCATTCAACGATTCATCTAATATATGTGATATTCCTAATATGTTTAAAGATTTAGGGTTGCTTCACATAAAGGAGCAACGATTATTCGATCATTAGAGGTGGTATTCATAACATTTGCAATCAGAGAATAGTAAAAAACGATGGGAATGGTGTCTTGTTCATATGGCGCACAAACTGAAATTGCTCAAATAATTTTATGCACCAGTAGAAGCATAGTTCATTGACAATGCGCTCTCACAATCTAATACAGTTAGTTTTTTATAAGTTGGATATTATGTTAAATTCGTTAAGGAATTTCAGCAAAAGATATATATTACTTAAACAATTGGAACATAACTAAAAACAATCTATTGCTTTCATACATTATTGTGACGTACTTTCGATACTGTCATTTTGTTCCAACTGTTTTATTTTCTAAATAAAGTGATGCACTTGGTTTAGATTCAAAGATGTTAGATGTTGACATATCCTGTAGGCTGATATAAAAAAGCAAGACAGATTATTGTAAAATCTTCAAAGTATAAAGGCAAAGAGAAAGTGCTGAGACGGTATAGAGAAACAAAGCAGAACGCGAAAAAGCCACGAAGACCACGTCTGAGAACGAAAACAGCGGCATGTAGCAGACAAGTTAACGTACAGGTGGCAGAAGATTTTCCAGTCGGAGTGAGAAAAGCCACTGCCAGTCTCTACTCGACATTGTACAAAATCATTGAATATAGGAAAAATATTCTAAATATGACAGGCTATTAATAGACGGTTACATGTATGTATTTGATGCGGTAGTAAACGATGGCGTGCTTGTAGACAAAAGATTGGGTTCTGACTGAATCCTACATAATGTATATGAGGAGAAAGTGTCTATTTCTGTGCTAGGTTTGTTTGTGTGGAATATATCTGGTTTAAGTGAGAAACGATCTAGAGAAAAAAGGTCATATTTTCTTAAATATTTCGAAAGATGTGATATACTAAGCTTTGTTGAAACATGGGCGAAAACTTTCGATCAGATTATTCTTATCGGTTACAAACAATTTAATAGGTAAAGAATCAAATCTCATTCTAACGGAAGAAACTTCGGTGGATCTTATCCTTTGTTTGCGAACCCATCTTGAAGCATTTTTATATATCTAGAGAAACGGCTGCCTCAAAAATTGGATTTGGTTAGTCGACTAAGGCTAACATACTTAATTTTCGGTTTTTTCTATTTGTCTCAATTATCCTCTATTAATTCAGAAGAAAATGTCTATTCCGTGGTACAAAATGAGTTAACCCACCAAACATTAAATACGCTGACTAATAAATTAATAATTCTAGGTGACTGTAATTGCTCTAAAGGATTAGTGCCAGACTTTAAATATTTGATATTTTTATTGACCAACTAAGATTTTAGTTCGAAAAAGAAGTTATGTATGATCGGGCTAATCAAGACGTAAGGGAGATAAATCTTTCGGAGAAAAACTTTACAATCGTGCCAAATTAATGGATTGAGAACCAACAGTTTTAGATGTGGATAAGATAAAGTGATGTGGAAAGTTATGTCTGTATGGCAGTTCGGCTTCATCATTAGCTTATGTCGAATCCGGCGTAAATGTTTTTACAATGTATCATCCTTTGACATAGATGATAAATTGTAACCAGTACACATGACCATTGTATTTCCACCTGTCTAAATGGGTATAATAGAGCAAAAGGCTGTAAGTTGATTTCGGGAAAACGAAATAAACACGTACAAATGAAAAAAAAAGGTCTGCCTTTTATCCATAATTGCAAAGGTCTATTATTTCAAAATATGGGCAAGATTTAAAGTGATATGAACAATAAGAAACTTCATTAATCCGTTGATACAATTACTACCATGACACATCAAGCACAATAAAATGAAAATAATTAATATAAAGCACATTCTCTCTGTGACATATTCAAACAAAATTGTTAAATATCACCCTTGATATCATATAGATTTCATATACGCCAGACGCAAAGGCTTAATATATCTAAAAACAATTAGATTAAAAGGTACAATTCAATCACTTAAAAGTTATAGATTTTATAGAAATATGTATAGATCTCGTAGAAGAAGAAGAAAGCAATAGCAATATGAATCAAAACAAACAAATAGCCTTTTATCTGCATTATACACTAAATATACACAACGTTTCTGTCTCATTTTAAATAACTTAAGCACTGGTATGCAAATTAGTATCACGTCTGCAAGTTGGTATGTTTTTTTTTCTGAATTATTTAAGTTTTGCCAATATTATTCACCATATAATTTACACTGAAAACATTCAAGTAATTCAAGAGAAGTTAGACAGAACCTCTAGCAGATGTGGACAAGAGGTCATACGTCACACAGATGAACTCAAAACCAAGAGCAACAACAGCATCAACAAAGACAAACAACAATAAACAGTCAGTAGCAACAACTGTAGAAGCAACAATGCCCAACAACAATAGACAGTCTGTCAACAATAAATAGTCAGAAACTTCAGCAACCAGATGATCCAAAAAGAGAGCAACAACAACAACAACAAAAATGATTAACCCAATAATAAATAGGAAAGAACAGCAGACAGGAAGTCGAAACATCAGCAACAAAGACCAATGATAAAACATAACCTACACAAAAACCCTCAAATGTGGAGCACCAACAACAAGAACAACAAATACTGAAACCAAGAGAAGAACCAAGAGCAGCAGAAAGAACAGGACCAAAAAGGAAACAACCAAGAGACGATCGAATCACATTACAACATCAACAACATCAAAATGAGACGAATGCCTTGAATAAAAAAGAATAATACAATTAAAAAAGCCTTAATAATAAACAAGAAAGAATATATTATGCTATATCACTTTCATTACAAGTAGGGCAGGAGAGGCCGCCCTAAATCGCCTGCATAAATCAACCAGGAAAGAGCACCCTCCAAAAAAACAAATTACGGAAGCGGAGCTAATCCTAGCATTTGAGTAAACTGAAAATTCAAACAGCTAGATATTTGAGATAAGGTATGATCCAGAATATTGGTGATCGGCAATCATCATACCATATTTTCAAAGAAAAGGGTTACAAATAAGCCCACCAATTACAGAGGTATTGGTTTATTACCTTTATTAAGCAGTGTTCAGGTCGAATGTAAATAACAGGATAAACGAATTATTGGACTAAGATCATTTAGGGGTTAGAGCGGCATATTGTACAGCAGATAATCTAATTATATACATTAATTTGTAGGTATTCAATAAAAAGTTGCGATATATTCAATGCAGAATTTATTAACTATGAAAAAGCCTGTAATAGGATTATGAATCAAAGCTATTTAGTGAAAATATTAGTGGACAATTGTTAAGATTCCTACGGGCGGTTTGTAGTAGTATGAAAGCATGTACTACGTCTAATATTCTAATTACCGATGTGTAATGACTGCTCTTCGATATAACATTTGGAATAGAATTTACTTGTCACAAAATAAATAGATTCGTTGCGAGATAACGATCTTTGTTATATAATCGCTTTTCTTAGATATGTGAACTTGCCAAACAGAGGTAGTACCGGAAGATGTGAAAGTATATATTGTGAAAAAAGATTGTATCAATTTTGAAATGTTAACATTGAAAATGAATTACATTTTATTAATGCTTGTCCGTTATATGGAGAAACACAAAGTAAATATTTATCAACCTTTGTAAATAAAAATCCAACTTTGCGAAAAGTATTTTCTGTATACACAATGATACTATTTAAATTATGATGACTGATGTAGCATCCTTTGCTATAAAAGTGTGAAAACTGTTTTGTCAACGACTCCTACTACGTAAGACTTTTGATCAATATCACAAATCTTGCTGCTCAAAAGTTTTAAGGTTTACCTTGCATCGGTTTGATTACTGTGCAATATATACTTGTATTTCACCTATATCCAAAAATAGCAAAAAGTATTACTTTCAGGTATACGACTTCTAAATACTCTGCTCTTTCGTTATAAGATTTTTCTGTACAGCATGGTGTTTGGTTATTTTGCATTGACTAGTGGCATATGTTACAAAGAAACACTATTTAACAATTGTGATAACATTTAAACGTGTATTAAACTTTTGTTGTCTCCCTCTGTCAGCAAACAATCATTACAGCGACATTTACCTAGGTGTTTCCTATTACTTTAGAATTCATAGATAGTTTCAAGAAATATTTTCCATATCTGAAGTAGGCGCACCAATGGTGGTAAGCGAAAGGGCTCCAAAGTTACGTGACAAAAATGATCATGATCACCAACTTTAGGAAACTAATTATTTCTCGTTAATGTAGAAAACGTATTTTAACAAAACAATGTTGATAACTCCTGTCTCTGAAGAAATAGAAATATGTGTTCTTATTTCTTCTTTTACATTTATTCTATCCTGAAAATGCTACCGTAAAACATCGAATGGCAACTTGCACCTTTATAAGCTATAGGTCGCACATCTTGCATATTGCTTTTTATATATTTAGAATAATTTCGATGGATTTGTTGTGACTGAACTTTTCATGTTCACGTATTCATCAACACATTCGAGGCAAACCATTTGCACCACAAGGGTTGGTCTACTAATTAAATTGATAATTATAATATGGAGCCTTCAGAGGATGAATAATTGTGTGATCGTACCAACTAAACTATAAGCTATAGATCTTCAGCTGAAACTAGTTCTGAAATATACACCAAAGTCTCATCAAGCGTATAGTTATTTAGACAAAAAACATAAATTCGTTTTCTTTCCAACACATGTTTATTCCACTTGAATTCTCCAATCAATGACATCATAGATAAAGTGGGTTGACCATGGTGTTTATTTCAAACGACATCCGGAGAAGCTGATAGAACATATTGGTTGTTATGTCCAGATTTTATATGAACTGTTCCGTGAAACGAATGTAATGTTCCAAGGAAAGACAAGGCGTGGGGACTATCAATATAAAGCATGCTACAACAACTTGGATGAATGAATGGTTTTTACTCTGTTTGTGCGCTATTTAAATATTCCATTTTATTTCCTAGATTTATAAAATTTAATTTGCTGGGTCATCAGAATGATTTTGATTATTACATATATTGAGCTGATTCTTTGCTCTCGTATTTATTAAATCATTTCCGTTGACTTAGCCTCCGCTGTGCATGGTGACTCGTTAAATTTGACGTCAAAAATGAGCTTGTCGGTTTGTTTCCTTGCTTAGTTTGGCACCATATCAATGTTAATAAGACCTACATTGAAGTGGTTAAGATAATGCAAATCGCGGAGAGATGTTATCCTGTATACATTGGAAAATAGAGTATTCTTGTCATTGGGAACATTGTGTAATGGTAATATTTATAATGTATTTAGAAATACCAAGCAGCTACAAATGACGAATTAATTTACAATCTATTTTTCTATTCATGACCCCGGTAGTGCGTCTGCTGAATATTTTGAAATATACACTAATACGTTGCCCAGTAAAGATTTGTTTGGATCAAAATCCTAAATCGTAATCTTTTCATCACAAGTTTATTCCATTCAATTCGAAACCGACGATCCATGAGGCCATATATAAATGGATTTACCATGAAGTTTATCGCAAAGGTTTTCCAGAATAGCTTATAGATCATCGCACTTGTATTGTCTAAGAGTTTCTGTAAATTCTGTGTCGAGAAATGTTAGCCTTTATAGACAAGCAAATGGGCCGAAACTGAAGACAAAGAAAATAGTGATAACAAAATTCATCTTGGATAAGCTTATGATTTCCGCTCTGTGACCGGGCTTTTGAAATGTGTTCTTTTTTCCTTCATATATATATATATATATATATATATATATATATATATATATATATATATATATATATATATATATATATATCTTCGAGGATCATTAACATGTTTAGGACCACATAGGTTATGTTGGGGTTTATTTATAATCCTTGTTGAAATAATTTATGTCGAGTTCATCTCTACTGTGCAAGATGACGTGCTCGGTCCGATAACATAAGACGAATCATATGTCTTTCTTGCATGCGTATGCTTTTTTATTTGTCGCCATATTAAAGTATAGAAAAATATATATCCACAGTTACGATAATGAAAATAGGAAAGATAAACATATTGTATCCAATTGTAAACGATGTATCGTTATAAATATCATCAGGAAAACATTAAATTCCAGTGATATTTGCAATTTCTCTGTGTACAGTATTTCTACTGTACATAACAAACGAAGGAAAAGAAAAGATCACACGTAATAAAGTAATAATCCCTAACATAATTGTTATGCTTCCTATGGACAATTGGTTTCCGTATGACCTGCATATCTTTCTGTATCTATCGAACGCCAGCTCTGCTAGGGTAAGGACTGATGCAAACCCAATGAATTAAGTAAATGCGCTGAGACTCTTGCAGGTTAGTGTACTAGTGAACGTACGGATGGCTTAAACGTCCTATTTGAAATGGAACGCAAACCATGCAAAATGTAATATCTGTCAACGCGAGGAAGATTATACAGTGCCTGTTGATGGATGTTTCCAATTTGAAGATGAAAATATTGATGTATAGAACAAGTGTATTATGGACTGTCCCAACCACCATGGCGATGGAAATAAATATAACTGGAATTAATAATTGTTTATCACTGTTATTCATTTCATCAAATGTCTAATTGCCTTCTTCCGAGAGGTGTTTATTGGTGTAAACATTACAAATTTTCGAAGAATCACGGATTTTAATATGATGTTCATGTTTCGAGAAGGTCTATTCTTCCCGACTTGTGCTTGACGGAAAGGGATTTTCTGTCTTCCTTGTGGCTGAAAGCATATATAAGCAGGAAAAATGCACAATGTATGACAAATACTTAATAACTCAGGATTAAGTAGCTACTTGAATCAATACTAACTTTACATCATCATGTCAGTATATTTTTTAATTTCAAAATTATAAAATAATTTCTCTGCAATAAAATCGGTTTTAATTTTGGTTTCACACAATGTAATATCATAATGTCTGAAAATCGAAACATCAAAATAGC
This sequence comes from Potamilus streckersoni, assembly GCA_016746295.1. Classification (NCBI taxonomy): domain Eukaryota; kingdom Metazoa; phylum Mollusca; class Bivalvia; order Unionida; family Unionidae; genus Potamilus; species Potamilus streckersoni. The sequence goes on from JAEAOA010000879.1 coordinate 327,511, forward strand.
AAAGTCAATTATGCACTGAACATTATATCCACATTTAAGACTAATCTCGTCACGCGATTTATGTAGACACCTCTATTGTGCTTGAGCACTGCTGGAAGACTGGTAAGATTAGATGCATATCTCTTAGATGTCAAATCCGACATTAATATGTCCTTATTGCAACTAAAAATATATATAACCCTCCTATGTATGATACTGTCATGAACGAAGAGAAGACATGACAGGTATTATCAATTGGTTTAATCAAATAAAATATAATATCAAAGTGAAAAGGATTTACATTTAAATGTGGTATCGTTTATAGTTTCATTGCAACCTACAATATTTCTGATCAAAATAAACAATCCCATGTTATTCAGTCAAAAGATCATTGACCGATTTCTGCTTCAAACTGTTGAACATTCTCTCTAGTATAGCAAGTTTAACAAATTATATTCCCTTACATAATTATCCTAATGAAAATAGTGTCTAAATATTAATCCTACTTTAAGCATCGTCCCCCAATTTGTCAGTATATTCAACTGCTTGGTACACTATGCCATGTACTGGATTCTATTAAAGGCATTCGCTTGGTGCTCCAATCAATTGATATTTCTTGCTCATTTATCAACATATGTCTTGGGTACAAAATTATGCCAGTAAGGCTTGTTACCCTGTTTGCATCAGAAACCGTGTATTCAACAAATTATACGAGAATGGTTTTCATAGTAATCTTGTTTAAAACCACAATATCCAGATCAGTACGGTGCTTAGCAAAATCGGAGCCCAGCTTGGACCATTTTGTCGGATTTCCCGGGATTTTTGCAACTTAGTATTGTCTTTCATCGCTTTAAAGTTTTTTTTCCATCTATTGACATATTTTTAAAAATTACCAACGCACAGGACCCCTATGATCGCAGAGCCAGATTGGATCAAATCCGTCAAATCGGCATAAAGCCGGCTATGATCAAGAGATTGTTATGAACACACATTTTTCAAGTCTCATTCTTTCAGAACGTTGTTAGATGAGTTCTTAGTACAGAAGTACGACATCCTATTTATTCATGTCCGTTTTTATTTTTATTATGTATCTCTGAAACTCGTTGAAACAATATAAATGTAAGCATTACCTTTTCTGCAAATGCTACGGATTAATTTCAGGATGATAATCTCAGCAAAAGAGAATTAAAACGTGTATCCATGTTGAGACCTGTCAAGATGATTTAAAAATATACTCGTATAATGTTGCCATTGTATGTCTTGTTCAAGAAAATAATTCAGATAATCTAAAAGTTAACTATTGTAGACTTTCTAAAAGTAAACAACAAGCTACTTTAAAAGTACTTTTGTCCTCCATGTGTTTGGTTCGTGTTGGCTTTACATCAGGTAATATGTTGGAAACCCTTGCATAAAGCAGAGACCTAATGTTTTCACCAGAATGTAACAACTTTGTTATTTTGGACAGTTACCTGGTGAACTGTGTACTAAATAGATGATACACAAGCAGAAGGCTATCGATATAGTGAACATAATATATTGCACTGAAATAAGTTGAACTTCATCTTTTGTCACTTCGTTCTTCTGTCCAACCAAATTACACCTCAACGGACGATCGCATTTGTTTCGAAATTAAATTCCATAGAATCTCATTTTGAGATTAAACTTTTGATTTATATATGGCTGGACATGTACACGATCAGATATCTTATCTGTATAAACTGGTTAAACTGAAAGTTGTCAATATTTGTTTAAATTGTAATACATTACTTTTAGTGATTGATCGTTCTACATGCCAGAAACTTCCTTTTGTGTGCTCGTATTCCGGTACATGTTGATTTGTGTATAATTAAATATTTGGATTCCTCCTTTCACACAATTAGATGTAGTCACTATATCATTTTGTTTCCTATTTAAATCGCAACATTGTAAGAATGCAACATTCAATCTTTTCCTCTATGAATCCTTTGTTTTTTTTCTTTCCTCCATTGTTTATGTTAAGCTATTTTCCTAATAAGACTATTAGGGTCTTATGCTCATTTGTCGTACAAAGAACATATGCTTGCTTTGTCAGAGATGTTCTGTCAAAATGTAAAAAATAATTCTGGTGTACTCGGTTATCTTTCAATATTAAAACACTGAAAATACTCAATGATAATTAAAAATAGAGTGCTGCATTCCTGCCAATATTTCTTAAACGTAACGACAGTACTGTGTGTTCTCAATATGTACAGCTGAGAGTGTCCCGCGCTGGACAGAAAACATTGTTAATACTTAAATAGATCCTTCAAATAAAATTGGAATGTCCGTTTTTAAATGTTGACAATCATTTCATTCAGTATAATAAACACAAACCAAATTGCTTTGGCTTTGCTTATATTTACGATATGTGATATTCTTTGATATTCGTACGTTGCGTAAAATTCTATTAAGCTATGATTACTTTGATTGGCTGGCTTTATCAAATATACGTCAGCAAGTCACAGTGAAGATTTATTCTTATTTTAATCAATTCCGGATACTGCTTAATTATACCAATCCTTCCGGTCAATGAGTATTACGTAACAAATTGAGAAGTCGACGATATTTAAAGTAAAGCGGAAATAGGTCATTGAGCCCCTTTGCACTTTGATTGTAAGTCATTTTTGTAAACTTTTTAAAACATAAAGATGACTTTTGGTATTAAGAAGCATGGTATTTGTGATATTCCATCTAATAAACTCACATATGCTCTAAGATTTTTTATGCATTTACACATTCATGTTGACGAGAAATAAACAAACCACAAAACTGAAAGATAAACAAGAAAGCAATATAATATACCAATACATGAGCTAGATCGGAGTAATTTGTTGTAAACATTTGCTAGCAAAAAATATATATAACAGGAAGACCTCGATAGGCTCTGATGGTAAACTTCCTGTATTAGGATGTAATATTCACGCTTGCGTTTAAGCCTGTTATTTAAAGTAAATCAAAGAGTCATCATCTCAGATGAATAATTTTCTAATTTATATTAATGATTAATCATTATCTACGCTTATATTTGTGCGTAAAATCGATTTAGTATCGTATAAATAATAGCTTGTTTTGCTCATAATATATTCAATGATCTATACCTTCTGATGACATTTCCAGAATTATTTTGTTATGCATAAAGTCTCTGAGTAGAATAATAGTACAACTATTGTTATAAAGATTTATCCAAATTTCATATAAATCACAAAAGCTGATTGGCTGAAACTAAGAATAACGTGAGAGTAAAGAATTAAATTATAAGTTATGACGATATAGACCGCTCCGGTGGCCAGGTGGTTAGAGCGTCCGCCTTGGATGCGGGTTCGAACCACGTCCGCGTCATACCAATGACTAAAAAAATTATACTAAAAGTGTCAGAATTGGTCGGCTTGATGTCAGGATAATGGGACTGGGTGCGGCATGATGCGTCAATGTTAGACATCACTATAAACTATTACATAAATTGTAGTGATATTACTGAGAAATTGTTAAAACAACGTTAAAAATCTAAATCACACACACGCTGTTCTGACGGTATGATGCAGGCAGGCTTAGTTTTGCTGTCAGTGTATTAATTACTAAGGTGGTTCAAATAGTTTACTGATGCTGGATATATCTTACACATATATTTTTGTGTAGCTTTCAGATGTGATGGAGGCGCATGATTCTTTACGAGACGGTGTTGTCGCAAAGCTCTAAAGTTTATTTGTATTAAAATTTTGTATACGATATAACACGCACCTGAACTGCATCAATGTGTCTTTATTTACAGTTCATTTTAGTGTTCAATGCACCTTTAAGGGAAGCAACTTGCCGTGTAACTATTCGATATATTTACAAGTCTAAATATAATTTTGGCTTGACCAATTAGCTCTTCCTTCTGTAATGAAATCGAGGAACGTCGCCATTTTCTTGAAAACTCAATCTCTCTCTCTCTATTGTGGGAAAAATAAGTTTGTTGAAAATAAAGCTTCAGTATAATTTAGACGTACACTATTATATGTCACTGATTACCAAGTCACGTGGGCTATACCAAATAATGATTACTAACTGATGCAGATTTGTTTTATTTGTTTTACATGTATTACATATTCATATAACATTTCATGTTTCAATATTTATAAATAAAATGCTGATTCCATCACTTCTAGATACAAACACACACCCAGTTATCATTTTGTTCAAGACAAAAGTTCGTTTTTAAAAACATTGTTCATTAATATACGTTCTTATTAACTTATTCATAAATTTTGAGAAAATATTTTCATGTGAAGATTTATATTGATTTATTACTTAGAGATAGATTTCGAAATATGAGTTAAATTGTGGGTTCAATTCGTGAACTACAATATGAGCTGCGTGAGGTCATGGCAATCTTGAACAACTTGCCTGGTACTACTTATGAAATATTTGTCATTTTCGCTTGAAAACTTGACAAGAATCTGCTCATTTGTCACACAGGTCCTAAACAATTTTCGATATTCCATGTGTACCAAGCCAAAACCTATAATATACTATTCTTAACCGCATTATAATTAGTGTATTGTTGCAACTACAGATTAATATTGAGTTCAAAACTTTGCTAACACGTAAACTATGTATTCATAAGGTCTAATGATAATTGTGCCATTTCCTATTTTCAGCATATTTCTCAAAAAGAATAAAAATGTTGATATATCCCCGTTCTACAAATTGGATGCTAACCTAATATTGTTGTATACACCATGATGCGTGTAAAGTGTTGTTTACGGCTTGGTAATACTAATTCTTTAACTTTGATTTTTATTTCTCATTCTTGTCTAATAATATGTAGTTTCCTCTATTCTCCTTTTCTCTGTAATTATATTTGCATGTCATATTTTAATCTTGAGTGTGCTTCAAAATTTGTAGCTTTGAGTAGTGTTGATTTGTTAATAGGTTTGATGCACCTCATGGATATAGTCCAATATGCTCTTAATTGAGTTTTCAATAATAGTGAACTAATCCGAAAATCAATCAGCACATTTTAATTCCAAAGAATAATTTAAATACATAGGTCCTGTCAAATTAAATCCTAGCATAACTGAAGTTAGGGATAGGAATAACAATTTATGTTCACTTCTTCCTTAAATACACACATAAGCCATAGTGTGATGACCGAGATGACGGTCAAATATTTCTTGCCAGTATATTCTAAGTTGAAAATAAGATCAATCCTATTTAGAAATAAATATATTGATGATAACATGGCAAACATATGAAATTACAAACCGGAAGACCAACATAATTTTATACTATACAATCATATATAGAAAGTATTTATATAGTATGTTGTTTCAAAACAAAAAGACATTGATCTTGTAGGTAACAAATCATATACTAGAACATGGACGAAAGTACATCACACAATGCAAATGAAAAAAAAAATCATTCTCTCATGGACGAAACTAAAACACGATACATATTAGATATATCTAACAATTCGGTGACCAAATGTATTTAATACAAATCGAATATATTTGCTTCTAGTTATTACAGTTATGCATTTTAAAAATTGCTATGTTTCACTTATACCAATATCCCATATTATAAGGCCAAACTACATGCATTACTTTCTTCATGAATTTCTTTGATTTATTAATTGTTTATTATTATCTGCAAAACTATTTCCAGATGTTTGACATAAACTTCCACAAAATAAGTAAATTATTAGCATAAAAAATTTGCATTTTCTTGAAATAGTTACATTAGAATTAAACTAGTGAATATTTCTATTAGAATGATTTTCTCAATAATTTGCAAACTCAAAACCCTGGATATAAGAAAAAGTATCCTTATCAGTGTCTTTATCCTCTTAGAAAAACCATAAATGATTTATGCTATAAAATATGCTGACATGGCCCATCCAGGCAGGACTGTAAATTGTGTCCTCGTTTTACTGAACACTATGACATATCATTCTCTCAAGACATATTGGGACAATTAATGCAACGTCCAAGATTATGCAAAACCAACTTATCCTTGACCTAGTCTACGTATTGACTGATTCTAATTATAAACACAATCTCTCTCTCCTACACCGACTATTGCATTGGACAATACTAAAATGTGTTTTTTGTATAATTTGCACCTATGCAATTATGTTCTGACTAGATACAAAACAGTGCCTTTATTACCAAATACTGATATTCATCATTTTCATCTCTCTGATAAGGACATGTCAGTGCACCGTCAAGTAAGAATTGCAGTCTGTCTAATATTTCGATTTGAACATATCCTCTGCTTGCGGATATACTGGTTTAGGTGAATATTATAATTGTTAAACAGCGGATAAGATACGAAGTCACGATTCCACAGTACTATCATATATATATATATATATATATATATATATATATATATATATATATATATATATATATATATATATAAAAGATCGTCGATGATAGGAGAAATGTTATTGGAATAAAGAGAAACAAATACTAGCCTAAACTGAAGAGCAACCCTGATAGGTGCTGATTAATGGTTATATGTTTTTGTGTTAAAGAGAGGAATTTGAAGAATGACTGTCCAACTGGTGGATATCATTAGCTTATTTCCCTCCAGAGAAAATCTGAATATTAAGAGAAAACCTCCAATCTCTCCTATTATAATTTGTGTGTTCTTGTGTATGTCATTGATTTTTAACATAGTTTAACATTTTTTCATTCATAGTAAGGATACCTGCACTGGGGCGATTTGTAATGATGATTAGCACTGGGGCATCATACTGCAGGTAAGTAACATTATGTCCACTTATTCAGTCCCAGTATTAACCTCTATGCAACTGCTTGCGTAATGTTTATTAGTCTTTGGAATATCTCTGTAAGGGTTAGAATCATTGATATGACGCATCCGATTCGGACGCTCAAGTTACTTACTTATGTCACCTGATCCTTCTTATAATTGATGCATTTATTCCTAGCTTAGACGTTGTGTGATCTGCATATGAATGGTAAAATCGGTTTTCTTCAACTGACTGCAATTTATGTTTTCCATCACACACACCCACCCACAATATCTTTATTTTTCAGTTAATACTATGTTAAGGTCTCATAATTTCTTTTTAATAAAATCTATTTTCGTTATCAACCAAGTATGGTCAGGCAAACCCATATATGCTATATTTTGTCCTAGACCGTTTATTGACTGTCACCCTTACTGTTAGTCCTGAAGTCTGTCCTCCACCTCCCTAAAAACGATTCGGTCATGTTTGTTTTGAACACTCACGTATTTGATGCAGATCAAACTTTGACGCACTTTATAACGGTTACGCCACAAATTAGAAGCATTATATACAGTCAAACCCTTTGCTGAAATTTAAATTTCAATGTGTTAAAACGAAATAAAATCAAGAATACAATTTCCAAAACACTCAAAAACTGACTTTTTCATATAAATCGTGTTACCTTACATTCATTGCTATAACACAGCTCAAATAATGTAGTAACTAACAATCTTCCTACATTAACCGAATTTGAAGCGATTAATGTTGCCAATGCGAAATGATAAATAAAATATAAACAACAATGTGAGCACAACACAGAAATATTGCTTAGAGTTTTCGATATGTAAAAATTTCATTGACAAGGACATTTGGGAACTAAAAAGTCACGAGAGATCAATTTGAAAAAAAATTACCTGTATAGAGCAAAATATACACTCACTCGACACCATGTTATGGTATAAAACCTGACTGTAATACCAATTTATCCTATTACAGCAGAAGAGATTTACTTTCTTTTACGTTTTGGCAAATTTGTGTTCCTGTTTCACCGGACACAATTTGTGTTTAATTTGATCATAAACACAATTTCTAATTACCGGTCTTTTCATGTCTGCCAGAAATAATTTTGATATATTTGTTAATTTTGTCTTTTGTGTTCTGGATTATAATCAGTGCGGCGTAGAGTTTGAAAATAATGACAGTGTTACTATCAATATAAGCTTGTTACAACAATACGACCTTTTGTTCAAATTTATCTAGGAAAGGACTCATACAATGCATGAATTTGAGATCAATGGTCAATGCACAGAGGAACAACCATGATATTGCTTCAAGTCTATGTATGTATGTATGTATGTATGTATGTATGTATGTATGTATGTATGTATGTATGTATGTATGTATGTATGTATGTATGTATGTATGTATGTATGTATGTATGTATGTATGTATGTATGTATGTATGTATGTATGTATGTATGTATGTATGTATGTATGTATGTACGTATGTTTGTATGTATGTATGTATGTATGGATGATTGTATGATTGTATGTATGTATGATTGTATGTATGTATGTATGTATGTATGTATGTATGTATGTATGTATGTATGTATGTATGTATGTATGTATGTATGTATGTATGTATGTATGTATGTATGTATGTATGTATGTATGTATGTATGTAAGTATGTATGTATGTATGTATGTATGTATGTATGTATGTATGTATGTATGTATGTATGTATGTATGTATGTATGTATGTATGTATGTATGTATGTATGTATGTATGTATGTATGTATGTATGTATGTATGTATGTATGTCTGCATGCTTGAATATATGTATGTTTAGTATTTTATATTTTATATTATATTTATATTGTTTGTTGGATGAAAGGCAATTCAATATATATGATTTCGGATTCATAGCTAAGTCCTTTCCTTTCTTATGGGTGTGTATATATATATATATATATATATATATATATATATATATATATATATATATATATATATATATATATACGAATTTGTTATAATTTGATATACATAACGTGGCTTTCAGTTTACATTTATATGTAAATTAGTATGGATGAGTTAACATTATTTTGCATGTTTTGTATTGAGCGAATGATTTGTCCATTTTGTTTAAAATCATATGTCCTCGGATTTGCTTAGAAATTTAACTAAATAAATGCATAGTTGGTATGGCTGTCTATTTTAAATGGCATTCCTGTTTTGGATTAGCACAAATAGAAATATAAATCCGACAAAGTTTAGAGATGGATAACAATATGTTTTGCATGCTGTAACTGCTATTAAAATAATCTGCAAGTATAAAGTATAAAATCAAATTTAGTTGTATCTGATCATATGTAGGCAGAATGTGGTAAATTATGCTTGTCTGTGTGCTTATGTATGTGACTGCTAGCTCATTCCGCTACCAGTACATTGGCTATATAACATGAATTGTATATTTCCTGAAAAAGGGCTTTCTAATTTACCACTGCTTTCCAAACGAAACTAGTAAATTACAACAAGTAGTTTGGATACTCTATGCTATCCCAGTGCTGGAATGTCATAGTCTTATTTTGTTTTGGGGGTAGGATAACATTTGGGATTTTTATATAAGCCAAACTCATTGTACACCGATTCCGACCGAGCATTGGTTATATTTGAAGTAGCGTTGCATTAAGGTGAGTATTGGAAAATATGTTCCAGTGGAGTAGGCGATAGGTGCGTGTACATGGAAATAAAGGATTGGGTATATTTATAAGATGGCGTCTATATCTAGATCAATAATTATCTTTATACAGAGCACTTGAAAGAACATCAGTCCCTTTAGATATGTGAAATTTCGAATATGAAACTCTATAGGTATGTTTTCTTTCGATAACTTCAGTTAAAAGTTTGTCGCTTGCGGCTCTTAAACAATATTAAACTGCGTTTTGGAAATTTACTTTTAATTTGACCAGTACTGTCAGCTGCATATATATATATATATATATATATATATATATATATATATATATATATATATATATATATATATATATATATATAAAGTTTAATATATAACGTCGCATTTGAATGTAAAGAGCTTTTACGTTCTAACTATTACGTCCCATAAATAATTATGAAACTGATAGGAACCGTCTAATTAAGTCTGAATGACTAAACAAATAATAATTAATTTGGTTGTAAATATTGTCAAGCAAACATATGCGTAGCAGTTGCCGTTCCACCTAAATCCCAGATAGTTCAACTTTCAAGATGTAATGATGTCATATTAAGCATGGCTGCCACGTAGAATATTATTTTATTTTTCTAACTCCTACGATGATGTTGATATCCTTCTTGGATTATACTACATGTTTAATTGAATGTATTTCGCTTTATCCGAAGGTGTATTGCCTATCATATATTGATAACAACAGTCACATAAAAGAAGATGGTATATAGAAAAATAGTTCAAACTATGGCGCTATAGCTTAATGGGTCTGTTAATGAATTTAGTAACGCATTTAGCATCCTTGGCATTAAAAGTTTGATAAAAAGGTGCTTGCGCTAGAACGTTTCGAAAAACTTATAACCTTTCTGTCCAGTAAACAATTGTGAAGTGAATCATTTTATTGTACAGCATATCATATGTTTTCAGCCAATCCCTTAGTCAAGATTATTTCTTTACATCAATATTCAAAACTTTATGAAAATATTGTTGTTTAAAAGCAGACATCCCCAACGATGTCTCGTCATAAAAATAGTACAAGTACTTAAAGCTCTTCTGTTTGCCATTGATATAAAATATATAAGCATTCTCTAAGCCAAGATATGTGCAAGTATAAGGGCCGCGCCCTAATAAAAGCACTTTATAAGAAAAAATTTATATAGAAGGTCACTTGCAACATTATGTCTTATAGCAAGGAATAAGCACCTTGGATGGAAAATGTTCAAACGTTTTACTCATATCATGAAAGACCATGCGCGTCAAAACGTTTATGTACATCACGATCATTTTGTATGATTTAACAAGAAAAATAAATACAGAGCAAATCCAAAATGAAGCAAATGTGAAAGTTTTGGTTTTGCGACAACGGTGTGGTTGATAATGTATCGGTATGCTTTAATCTCTTTCATTATTCTACAATTTAAAGAAAATTGCCTTTTTTCTATGCATGATTTGTACCTATAACGTAGACTTTAAATCTCTCAATTGTATCAATTCAACGTCAGTAATGTGAAAATTTATAGAGATTTCTAACACTGGGAGGTCATGACGCAGACAGGTTGGATCAGGACCCACCAACACACATTATCCTGGCATGAAGCCGACCAGTCCTAACACTAATCTCTTAATACCGAGAACAAAGCGAGGCAACTGCCTGTATCGTTCTTTTAATTCCTTTATAATAAATCGAATGAGGTTCGAACAAGTGACATCAAGCTTCAGATGAGGCCGCTCGTACAAATTAAGCCACCATTGCGGTCTTTGCCATTATGCAATGTTATAAGCTGCACAGGTTTAATTAAAGACTAACTGTTGGTCACTTCTTTCAAGGATGAACCTTTCCAGAAACATAAACATTATATGCAATATCTCACTAAATGCGTATAATCTAATCACTGTTTTGGCAGTCATAATTTGAATACAGAACATTGACGATTAGGGGACCCATCAGTGTTTAGTGAGTTTGTTAACTGCTCCTCCGAATTATTAAATTTGATCAAATGTAGACCTATGCAAATAATGTATCATGTCGGTCAGAGAAAGACATTTGTGTCTGTGTATGCATGATTTAGTAAATAAATATTTATGGTCTGCAGACATATGACATATATGAATGGGTCATCTAAAAACATGTGTAAAACTGCTTTGATCAAGGTAAACACTATTGACAATTGACAATGATTGGTAGATTTAGTGCTTGACATGTATGACTCATTAAGTCACAGTTGATCGTATCTGAAAAAAACTACAGACAACCTTATTAATGTTTGATTAGGTTGAGATTTACGTATGCCACATTACCTAGTGTCACATTGGTACTAACGCACTTACTAAATTGGTCTATGAAAAAAAAAATTTTTTTTCTTTTAAAATCCCTCTTACCACTTATCACATTCCTAATTTCAATTAGTTTTAAAATCTAAAGATAATGCAATTTGTAATAATAATAATAATAATAATAATAATAATAATAATAATAATAATAATAATAATAATAATAATAATAATAATAATAATAATAATAACGATGATGATGATGATGATGATATTGATAATAATAATAATAATAATAATAATAATAATAATAATAATAATAATAATAATAATAATAATAATAATAATAATAATAATAATAATAATAATAACGATGATGATGATGATGATGATGATGATGATGATGATGATGATGATGATGATATTGATAATAATAATAATAATAATAATAATAATAATAATAATAATAATAATAATAATAATAATAATAATAATAATAATAATTGCATTAGTTTATCCAAAATGAGCTAATTTGCTAATAGATTGTTTACATTATTGCTCTTTAGTCTTGATAAATATAAAGCACGTATAGTGACAATTAGTAAAGGTCTACAATTCCGATAGAATGAAAACGAAAGAGATAATTGCATCTTATGATTATATGTTCATAATGTTTGTGGTCAATCTAAATAATTAACATTGTAAAAGCATTACACGGGTCTGAATATCATGTTTTGTGTTTACTTACTGTCATTGCATTCTTTGTTAATATACATGTACAAGGGATTCATTGTATTACCGAAAGCGGCTTACTTATAGCGTTAGCCTTAGCCTTAGCTATTTCTCACTGCTGACTGCAAGGTTTGTTAATACTTATCCTTCAAAATGGTGATTAAACAATATTTAGATAATTATGGTGATATAACTGTAGTTTTGGTTCCTCAAAAAGTCCTAAAACAAATTATATACGATAGAAAAGTTATATTTTCTAAGATAATTCGTTTCCAAATTCTTTGCACATGGTTTTATAAATTATTGCGCTAGTGTCACTGCATCGTTTTGTATTACAGAATGTATATGTCACTACATGGATACTCCTATATATGCTACATTTCTTGATAATGCTATATTATTCAATATATTTTGGCACAAAGAGTTGTTTTTCGAGTTGCACCGGTTTGGCGTAAAAGAGAAGACCTGGCTCATCACTACATAAACTTTCAAGGAAATAAAAAGGTTTGTTTTATTAATGGGCAATTTGTCAAAACGCTTCCAAAGTAAACAAAATTTTTGTCAGGGCCGTAATTTGTCTGCCTGGTTCTTTCTTCCAATGAGAGATGATTGTCACAGAATTGTATAAATTAATTTTTTTATTAAATAAATGTATTCGGCTTTTGTTTTCCGTGTACAACGATAACCGAGTGTAATCAGTATATATTACACAATATTTCGATACGGTGAGTTCCGTTTTATCTTGCGCCACACGTGTGGAGTGCTTTAAACGGGAAAAACTGAATACATGAATTACACAGACGACGTTGAGCTACATTTCTTATGTATAAATGCTTTACGTTAGAGTCATATCCTTACATTACAAACCGTTTTGTCGATCGGAGATCTACTTTGAGACCTACATATCTCCCGCTGTAGAGGTGTGCAATTTATTCGTTTATATGCATTGTAAGATACCTATTGTATTATCATGTTTGATTTCGTATTTCTGTCGCTTCCTCTAGCTTAGTAAATGCTGCTTAGCACATGCTCATATGTTCTATTCTTATGTGATTTAGGAAGAACTCTACAAGATTGCATTTTGTGAATAACCGCTTAGTGCATTATGAATCTTATAATTCACAAATTTACTCCTCAACCTGTTTATTGTTTTTCATTTTAGAATGCGAGACTGATAATGTACCATCGTTACGTACTATCGTACATACCAGTGTCATGCGTTATACACAGTATTGGATATATTTCCAGCTGTGTTTTGTGTTACAGTGCTGTGTGGGTGTTGCAGTGCTGTGTTGGTGTTGCAGTGCTGTATTGGTGCTCTGCTGTGCTGTATGGCTCTGCTGTAGAGCTGTATGTATGCTGCGTTTGCAGTGCTGTGCTAAGTAAAGCTGTGTAGAGCTGCGAGAGCTGTGTAGAGCTACGTATGCTGGGTGTGTAGTGATGTGCAGTGCTGTGATTATGTTTTCGTGTGTTTCGAATATTCCAACGTTGCTAGTCGGGTTGAAGATGATCAGGTGTCGCAGACCAAAGTGTTGGGCGCTGATAGTCTAGCATAGGAATCAATGATGGTCAGGTGACTACGAATAATCTTTGCTTGTTTGGCCAGTGGAACCGGTAGCAAACAGTTCTGCTCAATGTATATAATATTTTGGCCGTGGGCTAATGCAGGTTTTTTTTGGTAATGCCCAGTGTTTTACTATTGTGAGTAAAACTATAAATTTGTTATTTTGAACGAACTATCATTCGCTTTGCTATTATGAGAAAAACTATCAATTCGATATATTGTGCTAATTATCATTTGTATTTTTCTATTGTGAAGACCATATTTATTTTTGTGATATGCCGTGAATCGTCCTTTCTTTATTTGTCTTGGCATCGTATTTTTGCATTATTAAAATCGTGCTAGTTATTTTAATTTGCCCATATGGGACCTATGCACGCATGTATCTATTATACTTCATTCGATATTTTCATATAACATTAAATATTGTATTGCATTCCCATCAATGATGTTTTGTTGTAAATCAGAAAATTCCAATCTCAGTTATCTATTTGCAAATGATTTCAGAAGTGGGATACTTCGGATTTAACAGAAAATTGTTTCATTATTAGTGCGTCATATTTTTGTGTTTCAGACGCTCTTGATAAGTGCTGATAAGACAGTAGGCTAAGTAGCCATTTTAAATTACTTTGTTTATTGTACCCAATTAATGTTGTTGTTGCCTTCCGAGAAGGAAAATACGTTTTATTTGTTCAAAGTATACAGATTTCATCATTTTGACACAATATTGCACTTTAGAGTGGTTCTATCAGATCTTTTAAAATGTCTTCGATGACAGAACTTGTGGAACTGGGCAAACAGTTTAGGTACGAGGAGGAGTCACTGAGAAATTTTGCTCGTGAAGAACAGGCTAGAGAAATATATCAAAGGTTAAAAGAGAGGGAAATAGAAAAGGAGAGAATATAACTAGAAAGGAAAGCCGCAGAAAACAAAGGGCTTTTGAAAAGAAAAATATAGAGTTAGAAAAACAGGCCAAAAAGGAAAGAATATAATGTGAAAAGAAAGCAGGAAGGGAAAAAAATCGAATTAGAAAAGGTGAAGATAGAGTTAAAAAACAAGCCGAAATAGAGAAGATAGAGTAAGGAAAGGAAAACGAAAGGGAAAGGATACAACTTAAAAGAAGTAGAAGATAGGAAGTTAGAAAGGGAGCATCAAGAAGTTCTGAGCTATTGCAAACCAAACGGGAAGGGGAACATAATCTTAAAAGGAGCGGTTCAAAACTACCTCCATTTGAAGATGATTAAGATAATACGGACAATTATCTTAACAGGTTTGAAAGATACGCCGCTGTACAAAAATGGAAAAAAGATGGCTTGTCGCTATATCTTAGCGCGTTTTAAAGGATAAAGCTTAAAGTCGTGAAGATATATGAAGATCTTATGGACGTTTTGCTTTGGGACCAGTTGTTAACAACTTGTGGCAAAGAGTTTTACTCGTTAAAGAAGGCAAAATCCCTCACAAGTATATATAACATGGCCACACAGGCGGATCGATTTGCTGAAGCTCGGGGAGCTACCCAGAACGTTATCTTCCGAGACTGAAAAATTCGGTAATCAAGCTAGGGAGCAAAAACACAAGGAATCTGAAAAGCCTAGTAGAAATAACCAGGAAAGTTATAAGGACAAGCAATGTTTTACTTGCAAGGAGTGGTGTCATATCTCTCCCAATTGTCCAAAGCGGAAGGGACCAGTCCAGAGATTTGCAGTAGACATTAGAGGCAGGCTGTCGATAAATGGAAAGCTTGATCTTTCCCAGCCGGCTAACCGGTAGACAGGGTACGAGCCTTTAGTGCGTGCAGAAATCGGTCGCGATGCTATCCAATCGATCGGCACGTGCATTTTTCCAGAAGCAAGGATACCGACCGCGAATGGCACCATCAACGGCCAAGAGCTGAGACACTGGATGCATTAGCGTGGTCTTGAAACGGAGCCTTGTTCGCGATGACCAATTGCTGAGATTCAAATCGCCATGTATGCTACTGGACCAATAAATCGGCCATGGTCCGGTTGCAAGGATAGACATCGAAACACCATTTCCAATCTACGAACTGAGTCGGACTTGCATCACCAATTTACCACGTAAATATACCTTGGTTGGATAAAGATCTGTTTTTTGGGGAGACCTGTTTATGTCTACATTCTTTTGTGAAAAAGGTGAGTTTACCTACTTTATTTAAACCAAACTTGTATATTGGGTGGATTTCATGCTACATGTATAGCGGCTATGCCTTCCCACCCTTACTTTCTTTATCATCTAAGCAAAACCTGTAAATCTACTTGTTTTTAAGGGTTTTGCCATTTTTAAAGTTATGATATGTTAGTTATAAAATGACAAATCCCGGATAGGTAAACTGACAATATTGAAACAGACGAAATATTGAAATATTGTTCCTCGATTTCCTTTTGTGAGTCGAGTTAAGACGTGGCCGACAAAATATTTATTCAAAACAAAACATTTACAGACGGAGGAGTTAAAAAATATTTTCCACAATCCCAGCCAATCAGTAAAGATGATTGTGCACAATATTGTCATGGGCTTATTTGGATCAACCGGAATCACATAAAGGGATATGTTCTCACGTATAATATCGAAATATTAAACTGCACACGCTGTAGGAGAAGTGTATCGACTATGTAATAACTGATCATATCATGCGATTTTGAACACGGTTCGCATATAATTTTGTTTATTGAAATATTTGTTAAGGTACCCTTGATTAAGTATCCAGCACATGTTGATAGTGTAGTTCATATAACTCAATAACGAACATGCAAAATATTCACTGTTGATCTGACATGCATATAATGTTTATTTATTTGTGAAGATGTTGGCAAAAAATACAATAACAAAAACTTATTATAAATATAAATCTTAAAATGTGCGTTTAACATTTGAAAATGATATTATAGCAAACATTTGAGAAAATTTATAAAAGTAATCTTCTTATTCAAACCAGAAAAATTGTTTATATATTTTGCGACCAAAAGCGAATGAAAAGATTGAATCATGTACATTAGCAAAGATAGCACTAAGGAAACAAAAACTAGTCCAATATGAGACCGATATGATATAACTTCACCATTGATATTAATTTGCCTGAGCATAAAACTGGGGACAGTGAGGGGAACAAAAATTCTTCCAAACGCTTCAGATAAATTACAAATGTCTTTAAAATTTAAATTCACTTTTTAGTTGATTTCTCACTGTTCGTGGTAAATTGCAGATAGCTGAGAAATGATTACCGAAACCTGCATGCGTTTACAATGACATCATTTTTCTTCGTCTTCCCTGGAAAGGTTAGAATCTGTCGAAAGGACGAGCTGCCTAAGTATCGTTTGTTATTCAGATTTAATTTAATTATCTATTTGTTAGTGTTCAATATTTATTTCATTACATGCTATGATAAGGTAGCTTTGTTTACTTGATTTGACAGTTTCCAGAAATTTAGTTCAGTTGTTTGAATTTACTGCTATACAAATTGAAATACCGTATCTAGTTTCTGGCCATGATTCAGACATAGTAGCAGTTATAGTAAACAACCTTTTTTAATTTGTCTTGCATTCCATCCCAGAGTAAAAACCATTGATTTCAGTTAAGTCCATGCTTTGCGTATGTGATGTTAGGCATGCTGAAAGCTCCTATATTTTTCTGGAAGTTTAACTGTGTTACTCTAATCCGGGAATCTGATTTGCGTCTTAAACTTGTATACAAATCTTGTCTATGTAGAGATTTATTCATTCGAGCTCCAAACCATTGATGTTTGCGATATACGTCCTCACCTACAATTTTAGTTTCATCTGAACTCGAACTCTGAATAATATAGGACTTTTTGATAATATGATTCATATTTTCTAACTTTTGGATTAATTTTGGCATTGATTGATAAAACGTAAGGAATTGTCAGTCTTCTGATATAATTCTGGCACTTTTTCCCATACAATTAAATCCTATTTATTTCCAGCATTATGGTCACTACCTTGTTAAAAAAAGTAAATTATTTAAATCACATCATAAACAATCGGGGGAGGGGAACATAAATACAACTTTGCCACATAAACATGATAATTGGTTAGGTTGAGAGAGATAGCCAGGTAAATAATGCAATCCTTTAGGTCTACCTATCAAACTCTGTTGCACAAGTGGATCCCCGTTATTAATAATATAATAGTCATCCATAGTCATCCATAACGCTAACAGGTAAGTCCTGTCCACAGTAAACATTGCAGTTCATGCTCTTGTTCGGAAGAATTTAAAACTGTTTTATCCATACCACTCATAAGACGTACTCAGTCTAACAAAATTTGTCCTGCACTTCATGAAACGTATTTACCTGATATCGTGCAAAAAGTACGAAAAACTACTCTCACACCAGACATATATTCGATATTAATCACAAAGAAAATAAATCGGTGGCAAATGTTAACAGTTCTGACCATTCCTTGAAATATTGCTCCATCATACCAATTAAATCGGTTGGTACAAAAGATTATCTAACTAAATATATTGGATTGAAACATTGAAAGCTTTAATCCCCGGCCGTATTAATCTGCAGAATGAAATGGACTTAGCCATACCTTTTTTGATCACTTGTAACACCAATGCAAACCAGGTGGTTAAATTGATTCGAAACAGTTACGCCTCAGTTTAACACAAGACACCATGAGTCTTTATGTAAAATTTGTGACAGGATACCGGTGAAATAAAAACATGTGTGACATATTCATTAGAAATACAATAAGGAAAGCAAGAAATTTTCACTAGGCCAATACTGGTAGGAAACTTAGTAATTCCTATATAATATTTACTTTTGCCAAACCCTAACCCTAAACCTTATCCCTAACCCTAAATCCCAATCTTAACCTTAACCCTAACCCTAAACTCAAACCCAAACCCTAACCATAACCCTAACACTAATTGTAACAATAACCCTTGATACTAAAGTCTTGAAGGGGCATGATTTCGAGGTAACTAGAACTTAAGATACAAAGATTTACTTCAATCTAACCGATACACAAGAACTCTTCCATATGTTTTTATTCTATCCTAAGCACTGTTTTAGCGGAATTCTGGAATCTCAAATTATTCGGTTCCCCAGATTATATTAAAAACGAGAAGATTTTCAGAAAGCGACATATATATTGCTTAGGGCCCGTCGGGTATGGGAGTACTCCAAGCAATTTCTTAGATTAGTTAAAAACTCCACACTGGGCAAATTATGTACCGAAGGCTACTCTCCAGAAGTCTCAGCGGCATGTCAAAGAAATCATGCAACACATGTCCTTTTGCAGCAACTGCCAAAACATTTTTCAGCAACAGCAACAAGCAAATGTTATGCATGAAACAAAACCTGACATACAATTCTGAAAACATGATTGACTTTATTGTAACAAGTGCGGAGATACAAGTTTAACACTACAAGATAGCTATACAAGATACAGATTTGATATCAAGCACAAGGAAAGGAAAGCAGTAGGACACCAGTTTAACGGCTTTGTTCGTTCCATAAATTGTTCTTTCCTCCCGATTGATGTGGTTTCGAAAATATAAAATATCAGGAAAATGGAGGATTCCTGGATTAGTAAATTAAAAGCAATTATACTCTTCGGACTCAATTTACATGTCATCAGATATAACTCACAGGCAACGAAAACCGCTAAATTAATCAGAGAGGGTAGACACAAAAAGAATCAAAAGGAATTTATCAACATTTTTCTCCAAAAACAAGTTATAAGATATCGGTAATATAATAACTTGAGTGATAAAATTTAGTTAGATAGACAATTAAAAGCGGGAGTTAATTTTCCCTAGGCCAATGTACGTGGGACTCCTTCAAATGTAGACCTTACGTTTTGAACCTAAACCTATATATAACCCTCACCATAAACCTTAAATGCGAACCATAATTCTAAACGTATGCGTAACCCTAACCATTATCTTCCAAGGAGGAGTGCGATGGCCAGAGGTGTGTTCCAGGTGAACGGTACCATTCGGTTAAAAAAAACTGCCAACAAATTTGGACTTTGAAATTTTCACGACCTCTCGCTGCCAGACAGAGTTTCGGGTTTTCAAGCGAGTGGTGTCCGTTGCTTCATAAATGGCTCTATCTCGGCCAAATATGGACCGATTTCGGGCTTTAACGAAATCCTGAGTTAGCATGCTTCCATGAGAAAAACCATGTAATATCGATTTTTCACTCTACCCTTCTATCACAGAAATCAAATAGCTTGTTCGCGCTCTACATACGACAAAGGAGGAGATATAATGAATAAGAGCTATCGCTTTATAGCGGTTTTGACGCCCGATATGACGCAGAACACAACATGGAGATAGCACTAATCAGCACAGAAACAATAAAGTTTGAGTGAAATTGGACTAAAATCGTCAAGCTTTCCTTTGCAATATATTTTAACGCCTTTCAAGTTTCCTGACGATATGGAGGAAGGTATTCGAGCAATTTATATATTTCTAGATAGAAAACATCCAAACGTACCTGCCAGCAGATATACCGTGAAAAACTTTTCAGCCATTACCGATGTATCGTGCCAAGATGGCATTTTTTAAAGATATTTTTCATATTGGAAAAGGCATAAGAGGAATTCTAACCAGCCATTATAATCGATTTATAATTCATCCCATGGCCGAACTACCCCAGCTAACCGGCGAAATAAGAATTAAGAGACGTTACCTAAATATCGGCGAAAGAAGACTGATGCCAAGGATTGAAGATCAATCAAGCGCAACTCAAACGAAAGAGTAACTAGAACTCACTTGGTTAGAGGACGGAATTCTCCATCTGCCAGTGTCCCTGGCTGCTAGAGTGTTTCTAGATTGGATACATATGTATAGATTTCGACGATCCACCCCTGTGTGAATTTCTCTCGACCACACGCATTGTCCGATGGAAAACCTTAACCATAACCAGAAACTCTAAACTCGAATCTTAACATAAAACCACATAAACGAGTATTAGCCTTAAACATAACTCTAAATCCTAGCTTTGATCCTAACCTTAACCCTAACACAAACCACCATCCCTAACCATAACCCAAAACCCTTACCCAAACCCTAACCAATCCCTAAAAGGACTATGACCCGACAAAATATGAACCGATTTTAGAGATCGCCATCTGTCTAATTCGTCTGGACTAGGCTCATCGTGCTACGGAAAAACGTGTAAATGTGACGTTCCGTTCTGCCCTCTCATCACCGTACCCAAATGGAATTTCGGTTCTACCGGCCGGTTTGTCTACGTTGGGTTATTTTCCGATAAGGCATTTCCAAGTCGACACGGCAAGGCAAAACGTTTGAAATAATTCCTAGCCGTTGCGGAAACTATTGAAGAAGAGATACAAATGTATTTTTAGGTTCTATTGACCGATCTTAGTCAGCCACACACAACATAGATACATTGTCCGCTAAAGCTTATACAGGCCAACAAGGCACAGGAAACCGCGTACAATATTCCAAGCCGTTCCAGAAATATGCATTTGTCTAACGTAACAGGCAAATAATTTCACGGATTTTAAGTTTCTGACGATTAGGAAGGTGATAAGCAAGGCAATTTTGAAGATTATAGATAGAAGCCATCGAGAGCAAAAGTCGTAATAAGTAGTTGAACATTCGGAAGGATCATTACAATAATCGAAGATTAAAAAAGCTTACACTACTTTTAAGATCGAGTGACACAAGCACATACAGAGAAAAGAGAAAAAGACTGGTTTTGCGGACGTGGCTGGATCGCCTCCTTCCCAGTCTATTAACCTGTCTAGGTCCATTGCCTCTTGTCGTCGGTACCTAAGTCCGATTTAACCCTGCAGCTATGCCCCTGCTACACATTCTCTGTGGCTTTCTCTTTGTGTTTTACACTTGCATTCCAAGTTGACGGATAGATTTTGTCGAGGTTAGCTCTATTTCTCCTATGTTCATTTTGGGCCAGTCGATGCAGGGGATAGATCTATCTCGTTGGCTGCCAAACGGCCAATCATAACTTTTGCAGGCTTGAGAAAGAGAAAGGAAATTACTTTTGTGGTTGCACATTCGGCTCGTAGGTCAATGAAGAGCGCAGCCAACTGGGTTAATTAATGTGAATTGATGAACAAATTGGACATCGACATAGTGAACGCATATTGCAGCTTCAGGTCAATCCTATGGCCAGGTATGTCTGAGGGTCCACGAAAATATTCTCGCTATCTCATCTCGGACCTTGCTCAAGCCTTCAAGTGGACTACCTCAGCTGCTCCACTCCACTTCAATCAAACTCGGGTAAACGGTGGGAGTAAATATGCCTCTTAAGATTGGAACCTCTACAGATTTTTACGAATTGCCCAAATGTTCATTTGGGGATGTCGTCAGGTTACATATGGTGCAAAAACATCTGGCATTAGTCTCTGTTGATCCAAGTATACATAACCTAGTTCTCGTCCTCTCTCACGCAATGTGTAAATCATGCGAATTTCGGACAACGAAAAGTAATAATAAGGAACTGCGATACGGACACGTAATGCAAACTCCCTCACACTATCCAGGGGTACTTACTGGCCTTGGCCCTAAAGAGACAAAAACTTCCATTGTGTTGGTGTGGAGACAGAGTACCATCTTAGAGGGTATTGTGCCAGACAGTGCAAACGTATCAATGGAGCTTAGAGCAGCGGTTAGGACGGTAGTTGTCATATTCCTTGTTCCACAGTATTGATGTGTCAAATGTGAAGGCCATTCCTTCACGAGTTTTAATAGACTCAATGTCCATTATGAGACAGACACCCAGCTGTGAGAATTATATACCAATGCCAAGCGTGTGAAATACACAATGGATGAATCACACGTAGCAGCATATGATGCATCCAAATGCCCAGGAGCGGAAACAGGCGATACCAGAGGAACTATAATTTTGCATAGTTTCAAGTGCGCGCCATCAATCGGTCTAGGTCAGCACATTCGTAACACATACCCAAATCTAGCTAATGCGAAATGTACAGCACCAATAGTGAAAAATAAACATCGGAAGCGGGTTGCGCGCCGACAAGAGGGGCACCCTCTATGGCTACACCATAATCGAAAGAAGACAAGGAGACATTGACCTCGCTCAACAAGGAGGCAAACCTGCTGCGGATCCGATGTATCATTGGATACATCCTAGAAAGGATAACCGAATACTCAGACGAGAAAATCAAACACTGGAGACAGAAAATGAGACTAAAGCAGAGAGAAATAAGAAATGGATCGAAGTCGAATTCTCCATTTCAGCAACGACAAGTCAAATTGCAGACAGTCAGCAGGACAATGATGAAAAATGTATAAAACAGGTATTAGTCTATAAGGTGCCAATTCTTATCAACTCACAAAACCCATGGGCGAAGGGCTATCACATTGAATACTCAACATTGCAGAATATAGTTCTCTCCTGCACAAGATAGCATCCCAGCTGCTACAGTTGCATCTAACAACATACATACCGAAGAGTGCGATGCACACTATGCACAAATCACTAAAATGTGGCAACCGAACAGAGATCTTGAAAGCACTCTGCATGATCAGAGTAGGCCACACCGACAAATAAAGATAATGGACATGAAAGCAAAAGCTTAAGGAAACGACGTACGGAAAAGACATAAACAATTGGCGACCGCGTACCATCTCAGGCGCAATTCCTAGGCTATATACAGTGATACTTGCTAACAGACTATCTGCGGTCATAGTCTTAAATCAAAGACAAATATGATTCAAGCCATAATTATATTGTGCAGAAAACAAATACTTCTTAGAAATAACGATCAAACAAGCTAAAAGTCAGGGAAAGCGTCATTGTTTGTGACTACTAGACCTCACAAAGGTGTTTGACAAGGTATCTGATTCGAAATTGGTGGCAGGACAATGTCGACATTTGATGAATAGATAGATCTAGTTGTGGATCTGGACACAGATTGCTAAACCGTGACCAGAGTGAATGGTATATTTAGATATGAAATCACCATCTATCGTGAGTAAAATAAAGATGCATTGTCATCGCTCCTGTTCAATGTCGCTCTGGATCCAATCTATTGCCTTATAGGAAAAAGCAAGTAAATGGATTAAGCTATATAGATGGTACATGTATAGGATATATGGCCTGATCTGATGAGTCATCTCTAGTTACGGGAGGCCCAATCATTCTATAATCGAAATTAGAAAATTCGCGGCATTTGAACGAGACATCGGCTTCACAGAAATCGTGTGCACTTAAAATTACGAGTTAAGAAAACATACGAGTGAACAGTGGCAGACAGTTCACAAGCAACATGATCACAATTGGCTGTGTCTCCCCAGGGGAGAGCACACTGGTGAGACATTTAATGATGGAGGGGGTAAATTAGAAGTACTTCCAAACGGCTGCTCCATGATTGGTGTATGAAAATCAGCAAAGCGGTTCTGAAAGCGTGGCAGAAGATGAAGACCATATCGGAAAAGTCTTCGCAAAATTACTTTTCGGACGGATTTGATAGCCCAGTCAAGACATCACTAGGAAAGCTGGACTACACGGTAAGAAGTTGAGTAAAAAATATGTTGACGGTGATTTTAATCTGCCAAAGTTCGATAAAATCGTTCCTTAAATGGTGAATAAGTACTGGCCCAAGGTTCTTGGTTCTGAGGAGAAAGTTAAGGACACAGCAATCGCGGCATGTTTGGAAGAAGTGATGAAAGTCACCAAGGATTAGAACCTCCAAAGGCAAGGCTGGTGAATGAGTGAGCAAGAGCGATGGTCCTCAGAACACACCCAAGAGAGGGGTGCTGCAGTCGAAATGGACGACAATGTAGGTGTCAGCAGACAAAAAACAGGCATAGTGTCAGAGCAAGAGTACACAGACACCATAAGAATTAGAAGACGCACCTTCCCCACATGAATCACTGCGAACAGGGCCATTCGCAGAAGGGTAGCCAATGTACGCCGTCGACATTGTAAAACTCCAGATGAGACCATCTGTCATGTACTGAGTTCCTTCGGCGACATGATAAGATCGTGAAGTTACAGTGATCCAAACTCCGAAGGAAAAATTTTGAAATGTACGACGAACAACATTTAATGTCAAGTGAGCGCTTTCCAAGACATACCTAGTTGATTCAGGTACACAGTTATGAGTTTGAACTGTAGTTCTTGACGAAACCAACCCTATATTATAACTTTCTGTTGAGAAATTGCACCTGTAAAGTAAAGTACTTGTATCTACTGAATGTGTATGTTTCTTATTTTACGCCATACCGATATATAGAAAACTTACAAAAATGCTGTTAAGATAATAGAAACAAAGTAGATACATATGATGTAGTTTTTGGGGAATGGCGTATCCTTGTATATATCATCACAACATTCAAGTCATATGACATTTTCATGGCTATGTAGAAATCAGCAAACACCGATTGGAATGACGAGCCTTTTGCTTGTTGCAGGTATCTTGATCGTGAAGCATTAGCTAAACTGAACAATACCATCTTAACTAAATAACGCTAATTAATTCTAAATACATACTCATTCATATATAATGCATGTCCTCTAAGTGTATGGCTTTAAAACTTTAAAACAGGCAACGCATTTATCAAATTAGACCAATATAGTATTAATAGAAAACTGTTGCCTTGTTTAATATGTTAGCAATATGTTTCCTGTGACAGTTCTATTGAGATGTAGATTATATGTGAATGTTCAATACGGTTCTATTTCAGATGCTATTTCATTTTTAATTTGTATCAATGCAAAAATCGTAATTTTTAATTTCTATGACTTTATTGATGATAAATATAAGCTGATCCTTCTTCTGTATTGAAACTTTCATATTTGTAAGAGAGATTGGCAGATAAATTGCAACACGAAAAAAACTGACATCCCATTCCTTCCAAACGTTCCTTTTTCATAGGTGAAAATATCATTATCTTTTTATATTTGGTAACCGACACCTTCACAACAGTACCAAGAGCAATAAAGTTTGTCAATTTGATAATCTAATTAAACATCCATGACATGACATGTTAAAGGCAAATAAAATAACTTTAATGGAATGGCACTAGTAAAATTTCTTAAGTCATTTCAGTTCCTATCATGGATTTTGCTTTAAAAAAGAGATCTTCTGGTATCGAAAATATGTGTAAACTCAATATCAAACTTGTTACTATCTCTACATGAATATCGGTTGTTTGAAATAAATCGTCACGCAAATATACTTATACCCATTCACTGAGTCAGTCCAGTGCCTTATCACGCAGAAGTACCAATTAAACTATGAGTCATGTAGAGTAGTATTATAAGATTTTTCACCAAGATTTGCATGAAAACACGTCTTGACAAACACGTGATTAGACTTTCGTCCAATGGAATCTCTATCCTAATATGAGCTACCATCCAGCATATGTTGTTTGTATTATTTGCATAACGGAATAAATACATAAAAAATACCGTTGTCACCTGAGCCGTGGCGTACATATATAGTTTTGTATGTATTTGTAAAAGATATTGACAGAAAGTTGAATGAACAGATCCATTCATGTGCTTGTGACAACAATTAAATGATAATATCGGTTATTTCAAAATATACATGCTCTGCTTTGTTAAATCTTATCAAGCCAATAAGAAATTAAGAGCATTTTACTGTTTTATTAGAATGCACCAAGATTAGCGGCGACCAAAATTAGCTAAAGATCCCAAAAGCGTTCATCTTTATTGTATGGCCCTAAATATAATTGCGTTTTGGCAGTAGAGGGCATTCACTTTCTCTGTTCAGAGATTACATGTTACTTGTATCGGTGTGTTTGTAGAAGAATCCCTCAACGCGTGTTCATAGCCATCACATTACCGAATGCAGAACCGTTTTGTTATGTGTGCCTGTGTGGGATCTGGCATAACGGACGGCATATATAATACCGTGTGCTAAATATTGGGAATGTAAAATTATTCCATTCATTAGTATGAACACCATTCTTATAAAATTTGAGAGCCCAGTCAGCAACTCATTCTAAGAAATATAATCAAAAACCAAACTTATATATATATATATATATATATATATATATATATATATATATATATATATATATATATATATATATATATATATATATATATATATATATATATATATATATATATATATATATATGCATACACACTAAAATAAGTTATCACTCACTTTCAGATTGTTCTGCAAAACGTTTATTCTCTTCACTTACAACAAGAATATATACATGATATAGAAGACAAAATCAACATAATGCTGGCGAATGTGTTCAACATTGTATATTCCCCAAACAAGTGGAAATGATTGCCATTTAGAACAGTCCATATTACATACGAAAATGTGACTTTGATAGACAGCACCGACTTCGCCAGTGGACATATCTGAGAAAAGTAACTTTATTTGTAATCTATCCAAAGTTGAGAAAAGTAGTATAAAATATCAGCACCCTTCATCAGCCAGTATGGACGTAAAACAGGTTGCAAAGAACACATACCTACGGTGGCATTCAATACAACGGATATACGCAGTCACACGGAATCATGCCCATCGTCTATCAAGAGTTTGTATGTAATCAGTAACGTCAGCATTCTTAATTATTTTATATTATTTAATATACAAAATGCAAAAACATTTTCATAATTATGCGAAATTTGCTTTTCTGATGGAAAATCAATTGTCATTAATTTCTCAAATGGTACCAGTACCGGAACCGGTTACTTACAAATGCCTTCGAAAAAAAACAATGTGAAAGATGCAGTTAAAATACATTCATTATATCCTGGCCATACATTTCACATTACAATATTCACTTAACACAAATTTGCATAAAACGTGCACATTCATTTACATACCGATGCATTGAACACGTCGACATTAACATGATTACTACGTAACAATGCTACGAATATGCATTTAATTATAATTACTTTTTTCCGTATATACACTTGATCACAAAACTTTTGAACGATATAGTATTATATGAATTAAACGCTGAAAGAGAGCGAAACCGTATCTTATTTGTGAACATACGCTCATCATTTATGATCAAATCTCCTATTGAGGACCAACACATATATCTATCAACGAAAAGCAACTTCTATAAATATAATCTTTTCAACACAAGATTCCTGAATTCCGTTCGAAACTTCCTATCCATGACACCGTAAATAAATGGATTTACCATGAAGTTTATGGCATACGTTCTTATAAAAATCTGATAGAATACAGTGCTTGTGTTGTCCAGGTTTTCGATAAAATGTTCGTCTAAATACGACAGTAATTCCAGAATAAGAAATGGTGCGAAGCTTAAAATAAAGATAGTTGTGACAACAAAGAGAATTTTGAATGATCTTATATTCTTTGTTGTTACAGTGTGGTTTTTGTTCTTGTTTCCTTTGTTTTCTTCCTTTATGTTTTTTCCAGGTCTGTTAGAGCCTGTTGGGTTTTTACTTGTAATGCAATGAATTTGTCTGTCGTTAGTATCTGATACAATGTTTGTTTGTATCGGATGTTTGTTTTTCCATATTTGACGCCATATTAATATATAAAAGATGGACATCAAAGCAGTTAAAATAACGAAAACAACAGTCAGAAAACCATTGTAGACATTGGGGAAGACTGTATCTTTGTACATATCATCCGGAAAACATGATATTCCCGTGATATTTGCGAACCCAGTTTGTACAGTGTTTTTTCCATAAAGGATAACGCGAGGAATAGAGACGACACAACATAGCACAGCGATAATCCCAAAGATATATTTCATCGATTTCAAGGAAAACTGGTTTCCATGCGGTTTGCATATTCTTCTGTACCTATCTAAAGCAATCACAAATAGGATAAACACTGATGCCATTGCAGTACTGGTACCAAATGCGCATAGACTCTTGCATGCTGGTATATTTGTAAAGGTGTATGGATGACTTAAATCCGCGATTATAATGGGACTGGTTATCAAGCAAAATGCGGTATCCACCAAAGCAAGGGAGTTTATAAAATATTTGTGTGTGGAATTGCGCAGTTTAAGAACGACAATGTTGACATAAAGAACGAATGCATTACCGGCGGTCCCTACAGCCATGCTGATAGAAATAAATAGTATTACTGGAATTAACAGTTGCACTTCTCTGTCGTTGAGTTCATTCAAAGTCCAGTTCTTTCCTTCTGGGAGATCTTTCAATGGAGTGTACATTGCAACGATTGGCAGAATAGAACTCACTGGTAAACAACTACTACGAACTTTTAAACGCGTACTATTCTACCAAATTATTCCAGAATTTTTCTGCCGTAAATCAAGGTGTTCTTTTTCTTTCTCACAGCTGAGCCGTTTATATTCTGAAATTAAAAAGGAAAATGTAGATAAGTTAAAGAAATTATGAGACAAAAGAAATGTAGTGCTTAAATCAATATTGTTTTGTCATCATCAATATCAATATTCCGAACCACATATTCATTAGAATTGTAACTATTTCAATCAAACCGGTTTACCTGGGTATACATTTGCGACTTTGGGATTTCAACTAGTTCTATAATTTAGAGGCCATAAATACACGTATGAATTGGATATGGAACATTTTATTTATGCTTTTATGGAGCATTTTGTTTATTGCAGGAGTGTCTTCTCTATGCATGTGGTGGCAATAAATTATATTCCAGTTCACGAACCTGGATCGTAAATTTTCAGCAGAGGTCCCATATGTAAATGCACATATAAATTTATTACGTATGAAGAATATCAATGAGATTTGCAATGCACAAATTACTGTTTTAGTAATGACAATGCTTTTTATTAAACTTGAATTCCTCTTAGGTTTCCCTTTTGACTAACGATAAACCCGTTTAAAAAAAACTGTCAAACGTAGTAGGCATCTGATAATTTTCTAACTTAATAGTTAACCAAAGTTGTGTTAACTATCGACATAAATAACGCTTATGACTCATATAAGTACTGTCTCAGGTTGTCCAATTATGTATTTTGCAATAATTTTAATGAGAAAATGTGCTGATCAGTGGAATTGATCCTTCAAATGTAAGCTCTTTGTGTCGATTATAAGGCTAGAGTTCTGAGTGCACATTTACATTTGTGCCCATCAGTCGCCGACCATCAAACGATGCGCAACTGCTAATCGGAAATAGTAAAATTTAAATATCTACCAAGAGAAGGAGCTAATCTCTCAGGCAGAGAAGGGGACAATACATATCTTGCTGTAGCTCTAAACACTAAATCAGTTTTCATGTCGTATGCGAAGAACATATGGTACAATTAATTATCAAACGAATTCTATTAGGAAAAGACCACACTGAAAGAGAGTCACATATTATGATGGAAAACATGTTTAATTGGGAAATATTAGAAACGCTTATGCCGAAAGAAAGAATTTCAGCCGAAAATTGGTTTTGATTTCTGAAAATTTTAGTACATTGCATTTTACAACGAATAACTTTGTTTCTGAACATTTAACATAACATAAATATTAGTGAGTATTACATTCATGTATACAGCTTCATATATTAGAAAGTGGAATTATTTTGTGTTTTTGTACTTACAATAAATAGGCTGAGAATGGTGTAAAGTATATAGAGATAATTTGTATGCATATGTGTATACGTATTTCTCAGTATAATTATATAATTCGTCGCGTACAGGAAATTTGAACTATTACAGTAAGAACGGTATGTTGCTGTGTCGTTACGCAACAATATTTGCATGTAGTAAAAGGTTTTTCATAAAGTTGCAAGTCTGAGATTCTAAGATTCTGCTCTAAATTAGTTTTTGGCACAGCCTTACTTGAAGTTATATGCAGGTTATCAACATAGAAACACACAATCTTTCTTATTTTGTATGAAACATCTGAGCAGAAGGCACTGAAATAAACACATCTATGAGTGTGAATGACTGGTAGAATTAGAGATACATGAAATATATTGCCTTTTAGGTTTGTGTATATCTTCACTGCGAAAATGCGTCTTCATTTTCCTTTATCTGAGCTATAACCGGTAATAAATGGGGTTCGATTTGCTTCTAAATAAAGATAAGGTGATAACTATTTCGAAACCCTATATGCATTCACTTTATATTTGCAATTGTATACATTTCTGTACTTTGCCATAATAACTGTGTTAGAGAGAATCATCAAGGTTTTTGACCTACAGATTCAACTGACACCTCGTGGAGGACACAATGTTGCTTAGGAATATGCATCTTATACATTTTGGTATATGCTCCTCCATAGTTACATTCTTATAAAAATTATGGAGGGCTGACAAACAGATACAAGGGTTTTCTTTCATTGATTATCACGTCCAATTTGTCAGTATTTGAAATAGTCCTACATGGATGTGGTTAAGTCATAACTAGTGAAGTGCACAAACTTGGTGATATAAACGATCATTATATATATATATATATATATATATATATATATATATATATATATATATATATATATATATATATATATATATGTACATAAATGTACAAAAAGTAAAAATAGATGTCGCTTTGGCTTGTAGACTTTTAGGGAATTATACACCGTTTTCAGTTTCCGCAACTAGTCAATACAAGCTGGTGGTTGTATTTATAGTTTTAACACATGTGGAGACAGCCATGTAGAGGTTTACAAACACAACGTGTTTGTGTTTATTTGTTTGTCGTATATATATATATGTTTTGTATTTGCCTTTGAAAAAGACTCATTAATAGTCGAAAGCGCTCAGGCTAGTTAGTTACTAGTCTCGTATTCTTCGTCGTCAGTTTATTGCATCTATTTTAATCAATCCCTGACACACGTGATCCCTTGGTGGATCCAGTACACATGAAAGGGTTGTTATTCGCCATATGATTTGTATTCATATTAAAAAGTTCTAATTGAATTCATGTTCGAATCTCGATGAGGTTCAAAGGTGATGATATCATTTGAGGCCGTTGTACTAATGATAGTATGTGCAGGCTCGTACAATTATAACAAAAGGGAGTTGAAATCAACAAGCTTAGTACATATTTAAAATAATTTATTTCCATAAAAAGCACAGTAAAAATATGAAATAGAACTTGCAGTTTGTGAATATAATCCAAAATCTAATCCTATAATTGAAAAATACAAGTCCAATCACAAATAGTTCTAATTATTCCAGGTTTGAATCTCTATGAAATCCGAATATGGAAGTCGATAAGGTCAGTTAAGGTCGTTCTACTAGAAGTAATATTTTGAATCCAGGATAATATTCCTGCTTTAGAATTCCAAATAATTTGCACTAAATGTCTTTGCTGAAGACTTTGATGAAAAAAAACAACTTATTTCCAGAGAATATAATTTATTTTTAAATAAATAACTCAAAAATGGCTACAAAACAAAACACCTATGAGCCCTGAAGGTATTTTTACAACTAAATAAAGTTAATACCAAATGGCTGTTTTAAGCCTTGATATCAGATAGCATAGTAGTTCACGTGACAATTATGTAATTTCTAACATGATCATTGCAATTAAGTAATTGCCATTTGTCAAAAAGCTTAGAATATGAATAAAAACCACAACAGATTTGTACCCTATAAATGAATAATGAAAAAGCTGTTTCTCATGGGTAACATATAGGCAGGACATGACCGTGAAAACAAACAATCAATTCCGCTTGGTGTTTACGATTTTGCGGACCATGGTGGGCTAAAATTATGATAAAATAACTGTTACTTTCTCATTAGGTTAAGTGAAGTTTCTGAAGAGATTCAAATCCAATGAAAATTATCACTGCAATAAAATATATTAAAAACATACAATAAAACGAAACGAATACATATCTAACACACAAGCAATTTAATTACATATACGCACAATTTTCGCATAAAAAAAGACTTATGGCATAAAGCTTTATTGTTTATTATATCTAAATTATACTTTATGTAAAACTATATTATATCAGAAAATTCTTATGAATTTTATAAATGTACATGAAATAATATTTTCATATACGTGAAATGGCATTTGCAATAAAATTGTCTTTTCCTTTTTATGTGCCTGATTGTATGATTATATTCTTGTAAAAAACTAACTCCGCATTAATAATCTTTGATTTCATCTTGTCGACAAGGGGATTATGATCACTATACACAACAACCTGAGAAGAAGCTGAGCTAATGTAAACTTCAAAATGCTGTAATGCCAAAATTTAAGCTTTACATTACTTCCCAATTGTTGAATTATTTCTTTAGTGCTTACTTGATTGTATTTCTTGTTTTATTTCTTAGAGAAATTGCACACTGCGTGATCAACACCATATCTACATTCTTGAATCAATACTGCACCAACCTCCAAATCACTTGGATCGACATATACTTTAGAATATTGATTGAACTTTGGAGCTATAGGAACAAGTGCGGTTTATGTGTATCTTTTAACCTATAGAAAGCCTCATAGAATTATTCAGTCCAAATTAAATTGTTGCCCTTGCTTAACAAGTTTTGTCAGGGAATCAGCAATATTAAAAAATATAACAAAAGTTCAGATAGTACCTGGCCATACCCCAAAATCGCATCAGTTGCTAGTTATTAACAGGCACAGGGAAATCAGAGATAGCCTTAGCATATATAGGTCTAACTTAACCATGTACCACAATAAGTCCAAGAAAAGCAACACAAGCACGGCAAAACTCACTTTTAGATAAATTAATTATCAAGTTTGTATTTTTAGGTCTGTCAAAGATTGTCGAAATCGTGGCAAGATGTTGATTCCAACTGTCATTGCAGATGACGAAACCATTGATATAAGCATAACATATATTTAGACGGAAGTAATCATATTCGACAAGAGTTGAAAAGTACTTGGATAACCCTTCATCCCCAACAACGTTTCTTTATATTGGTAGAGTCGATCTGGAGTCAAGAATGCCGAAATTTAATTTGCCTTTTCCATTATTAAAATTTGCCAAAATCATTTGATAAGCTCAAATTTAGTGACCTACTTGGAATTTCCAATTTTATCAATACAATTAGCGATTCTTGGTAATGGAAATGAGTCTGATTTTGTTACACTATTCACCTTCTTATAATTATTGATCATACGGGAAGTTTTATCAGGTTCGGAACAAATATAAATGGTTAACTCCAATCGTATACACTGGGCTCTATGAAATCGTTATACAGCAAATACTGATTTTCCTTTTAGAAGTATCTCCGTTCAAGAGATTTAATCCTGTATGGGTGTTGTTTTATAGGTATTGAATCTACAATGCCAACGTCATAGAAAAGTTTGTCCTTGTAGGATTATCTGGAAACAAATGTTCATATTCGAATAATAAATGTGATGTCCATTCCTTTCTTTTTGTTGTAAAGGCAATAGTTTCTGGTCCAGATTATTCGTAATTTTGGAAATCTAAAGATCTGTGCTCCAAAGTCAGTAGAGTACGATGTAATTTCTTCACGTAAATCCTCATTTTTTATTTATTTGGCTATCGCTTTCAATATAATAGTACTTCATTAATGTATTTAAATTAGTGTACTGTTTTTATAATTTAACTCATTCATTTTCGTTTTTACTTTGAAATGGATGCAAAAACTAATTTAAAGAAATTTTGAAGACTGAGACAGAAAAATATATTACAAGACTCTCTACATCAATGTTTTTTGAAGCCATGATTTCGCTTTTGACTTGAATGGCTGAATGCCAATATCAAGCCTAACTTGATGGAAAATTCCAGACATAAAATTTTACCGGTAACCGGATTGAACAGATTTATGAAGTTCAATTTGATTTAAAAGGTTTATCAAAGCTTTTACTATGGGATTGGATTAAATATTCATCAAAGAAATTGCATCAGAGAATTTATTTAATGAACATAAAATGGTCAACAAATATTGATTGCCTGACTAGATAAGAGAGAAACAAATTCTGGCATAAGTCTGCAGAATTGGTTTTGAAATGCAGGAATAGATAGCCTTAGGTATCGTCTGATTGGGTTTTCCTACCAATTGACTTTTTTG
>JAEAOA010000879.1:367500-372500 GCA_016746295.1 Potamilus streckersoni
TACATAAAGGGGGCCCCGATTGGCCGAGTGGTTTAAATCGCTGACCGTTACGGATCACTGCCATCTCACCTGTTTGCGTGAGTTTGAGTCCAGACTCGGCCAACTTGGGTAGGTGAGAAAGCCTGCCAATAGCGTCTCGTTGGCCGGTATTTGTTTCCGCGATTGTACATTGTTTTGCCTCCACCATTAATACTGGCCTATATTGTGCTGACAAATGGCGTTGAACCATATAAATACAACAATACCAACTATATACATAAATACATACATACATACATACATACAAAAATACATACATACATACATACATACATACATACATACATACATACATACATACATACATACATACATACATGCATGCATGCATGCATGCATGCATGCATGCATACATACATACATACATACATACATACATACATACATACATACATACATACATACATACATACATACATACATACATACATACATGCATACACACACATCCATCCATCCGTCCATGCATGCATACATACATACATACATACATACATACATACATACATACATACATACATACATACATACATACATACATACATACATTCATACGTACGTACGTACGTACGTACGTACGTACGTACGTACGTGCGTGCGTGCGTGCGTGCGTGCGTGCGTGCGTGCGTGCGTACATACATACATACATACATACATACATACATACATACATACATACATACATACATACATACATACATACATACATACATACATACATACATACATACATACATACATACATACATACATACATACATACATACATACATACATACATACACACACACACACACACACACACACACACACACACACACACACACACACACACACACATACATACATACATACATACATACATACATACATACATACATACATACATACATACATACATACATACATACATACATACATACATACATACATACAAACTTAAACAAAGTAACTGACACTGTGAGTACACAGTGAGTCCAAATGGCTATGAAGTGTGATTTTTCGGTTTCTTTCCAAATCAAGCCACAATCATTAGAAGTTTAGATTGAGTTTGTAATCTTAAAGTATGCCCACAACGTCCGGATTTCGACACAACCTATTTCCTTGTTTGCACCCATCTTTTTTGTCGCATTTACACGTAATATGCTATTTGGAGTTTACCTATTTTACTTTCTAAGTTCATGATATTCAAAACTCATGTAATTTGTTTGCAACTCATTTTTGTTAATGCTACAATATATTTGTAAATCAGACCTGATTAAATCAAATACTGAAATTATGCAAAAATAGAGAAAGAAACAAAATCGGAAAAGCCGAAGGTATGTACTTATTTCGTATAGATCATGTATTGATACATAAATACACAATAACCGATATTATATTTGGAGGCAAATTTTTTTCTAGTTTACTTTGTGTGCTCATATTATTGTAAACAGACTCAATCAAATTACTATAGGGACTGATCTTACATGGTTATAGTGATAGAATCGCAATGATACTTAAAAGTACAGGTCAATATAACAGTTATTTCAGGAGATGCAGTGATAGAACTATTTATTTCCTTGAAAGTCATTGTAACTATCTTGACCGCAGCATGTTCATGTATGATTAACTTCCTTATTCTAAGAAAGAAAGATAAATACCAGATTTTACTGTTGTCGTTATAGCGATTTTGTCGTTCCGATAAGCAACATCTTCATACAGAAAGAAATAAGTTATATTAACAATTTTTTTTAAAGGAAATTCACCCTTCGAAAGACAATCTTGCGAGATGATTAAAATTAACAAGATTTTCGTACAGGATCGTCTGTACATGCTAATTATAGATTGCTTCGTGTCTATATGATTATCTGTTAAGGAATTTTCACCTTGGAGATGTAAATCAGATCAGCACAATGTGCGGTTAGGAACAATAATGTATCCCACGAAACATATTTAGTAGAGAAGACTAACACGGGAAGTCCATGTTTGTTAGACAGAGGATTTTGAACAAGATAATATAGATATGATTGTTTAGGTGGAAACTTTTGAGCTTTGTTTCGCAAGTTTATTGTGCTGACTACCAAACAACATAGGCCTGTAGTTTACACGTTATAAGATCGACCTAGGTCTGTAGTTTACACGTTTTAAGACCGTTGCTAATTCTTTCTTTTTTCTTCTATGGTTTTGCCCTGTTTACCGATGTCCCCATGCCATTCGGTACATCGCAGTGAAGAATTTGTCTTGGCCTTTTTGATTGTTTTGTCAGCATCTAACATGTGTCTTACCCTTAATGGGATCTTACACCTATGTTTTTTATGAAGATATATTAATCATTTATGGTCACAGCGAATATTAAAATCAAGCGTACCCTAATTCTGAAGAATATACATACCACATCCACATTAATAGTTTTTTGCAACAAAAGCATTCCAAAACATAAAATTAAAATAGTGTAAGAATATAGTAATTGAGATGGCGATGTTAAGATCAGCACCGTCGTCATGCAGAACGGTTTCATTAAAAGTCTATCAAGAAAGACCACATGGAGAAACCATCTTCAAGAATTTTAAAATAAGAAGATAAGTAGTGTTTTCTGTTAGCTCGATATGATCATCTGTTCTGGAGGACTAGCTTCCGACGTCAATGTTTGTTGAATACATCTTACACTAATTCTGAAGACTATACTAATATCAAACACAGCAAATATTTATCCGCAACAGAAAATTACCAAAATAGCAATTGTTTTCAACACTAGCATCTTGCATTCCTTTCGAAACTTTTTATCCATTACACCGTAAAAAAATAGATTCACCATGAAGTTTATAGCAAACATTCTTAAGAAGAGATGATAGAAAACCGTGCTTGTAATTTCCAAATATTCTATGAACCTTTGGTTACAAAATGTCAGTAGCTCCAGAGAATGGAATGGTGTGAAGCTAATTAGAAGGAAGACCATGATAACAAAAATGGTTTTGGCTCTGTCCGTGTGTTCTTTTTTGTTCCCGTTGTTTCCTTCACTTGAGTATTTTCCTGGATAATCAGGGCGTTGTGGATCTTTGCATGCATTATGATGAGTTTCAGGTACAGTTCTTGCTGAAACCATTTCAACAGAGTACGTATCATTTGAGCACTTATACACGCCTAATTCTATTGCATCTGATGTAACATTTGATTTCATTTGATGTCTTTGCTTCCTTATTAGCCACATCACAAATATATAGAAGACAGGCATGGATGCCATTCAAGCAATGAAACCTGAATAAAGAGCATAATGTAGTCATTTGGAAAGAGTGTTTCCCTATACATATCATCGGGAAAACACTAAATCCCTGTGATATTTTCAATCAATGGTTGTACTCTCTCCATCAAGTGTAAAGCAAGAAATTGAAAAAGGTGAAACATAAGACAGCGATGATCCCAGAAATATATTTCATCGATTGGATGGAAAATTGGTTTCCATATGGTCTGCATATATTTCTGCATGTCTATAACGCAATCAAAAATATGACTAAGAACTGATACCATAACATTAAAGTAAGTAGACGGGCGTAGACCCCTGCATGACATTGTGTTTGTAAATGTGTATGGACTTCTTAAAACCTCTATCATATATGGACCACTTATCATGCAAAATATGATATCCACCAAAGCGAGAAATGTTATAAAATATATGTGTGTGGAAGTTCGTAGTTTGAGTGCGACAATATTAATATATAGCACGAGTGCTTTGCTAATATATACGACCTCCATGAAGATAGCAATAAATAAAATTACTGCAATTAACATTTTGCACCTCTTTATCATTCAATTGATCCAATGTCCAGTTCCAATCTTCTTGTAGATCTTTTAAATGGGTGAACATTGTGAAGAATGGCAGATTAGATTGAGCCCTAACTTTCGATGACTTTCAACTGTTATAACAGCAATGTTGCAAAGCCAGTTGCAACTTCTTTCATCCGTAATTATTCCTTAGGTAGGTTTTATATAAATTAATAATAATAAATAAACATAAATTGAAACAAAACAATACTATTTTAATACGTATTTTGTCTCTGGCAACAATATTAGCATCTCTTTAGGATAACGTATTCATGTCCTAGATTTGTAACATTATCAAACCTGATTCAGTTTGTTACATGCGTGAACTGGAATGTTTGCATGCTTTGAAGTTGTATAGTCAGTAAAGAGTCAAAGCAATGTAAACAGTGCATTTATGATTGTGTATAATCTTGCAATGGCGTCTTATTTACACATATTGCAATGCCATGGAATGACAAAAGCACTTGTAAAAGCGCAGATATATCTCCTAAACGAGTCATATAGCGATTCATTATGATTAAGTAAAGACATTGTACTTTTAAGATATCAAAAATCAGTTACGGTTTGTGTAAATGTGAATTATTAAATTTGTTTCTTATTGATTACACGTTTGCATAACATATCCAAAAACATAATACATTTAGAAAGCAGTACTGTAATAACTGTAATATCATCTGATAATATTGTAGCTAACAAGAAGAAAAAAGATGTTGAGAGAAGTTGCGTGTAATATAAACAGGGTCACTTTCTTTCAAAGATGTATTTAATGGATTAAAGATTTATATATTCAGCATAATACGCTTTCTAGTACTTTAATATATCGCAGTGTAATCTGTATTTTTTCTGATATATATATTTATCAGAGACTTTTAAGAAACATAGCGAAAATAAATCGATTTATTACCTTCTAAAATATAATAAAGATGTAAGCCTAAACTTACAAACATATCGCTAAACGATACTTTGCTGTATATATATATATATATATATATATATATATATATATATATATATATAGATGCAATGAACTGACGACGAACAGTACGAAACTATTAACTAACTAGCCTAAGCGAATTCGACTCTTAATGAGTCTTTTTCAAAGGTAAATA
This sequence comes from Potamilus streckersoni, assembly GCA_016746295.1. Classification (NCBI taxonomy): domain Eukaryota; kingdom Metazoa; phylum Mollusca; class Bivalvia; order Unionida; family Unionidae; genus Potamilus; species Potamilus streckersoni. Next base: position 372,450 of record JAEAOA010000879.1, read on the forward strand.
CAAAACATATATACTATAAACATATAAACACCAAAACGTTGTGTTTGTAAA
>JAEAOA010000879.1:375000-447017 GCA_016746295.1 Potamilus streckersoni
GTGCGCTCTCTCTCTCTCTCTCTCTCTCTCTCTCTCTCTCTCTCTCTCTCTCTCTCTCTCTCTCTGATACACTAACAAGTACATATACAAACACTCACATATACGCTTTCGGTAAAAACAAATGTTTCTGGACAAAAAATATAAAGTAAATTTGACTGTAATATCTGTAATTTGAGTTCGAATATTCAGCGCCAAACATTATGGGTAGTCAATCAATTTAAAAGCAAAGGAATACATTGATCGAATTAAGATAGATTTATTAATTACACTTCACCCCGTTACAAACCGAAAAAGAAATGAACTAACTGGCCCTTGTTTGGAGACATAAACGTGAATTGATCCATTAAAGATGTTTAATGGTAACTCGTCCAGATTAGTATATCCATAGCATTAAAGTAAGCGTACCAAATTCTGCGTACTAACTTCGATGATCTCAATTTTATTAAAAATGCAAATGATACAAATGATGTCATTTTATTTTCTTATGTTTTGATAATATGTACTGTATGATTTTTAAGAAGGAAATCAATATTAGAAATAATATGTTACTTATGGATTTATCATGTTATGCGACCACTTCTGTGGATTTGTGGTTAGATAGCCACGGATGCTGCAGGTCGATAGTTCTAAGCCAGGTCAATCCATGCCAAAGACTTTAAAAATGGTACTAACAGCTGCATCGCTAGGCGTTCAATATTAAGAAGTTAGTGTTAGGACTAGTCACTCTGGTGTCAGGATAAAGTGACTAGGCGGGTCATTATTTTACATGTTTGTGGCATGACAACAAATTACTGCCCATCAATATAAACCAGTACGCTTTGGAAATTGTAGTAATATGACATAAATATGTTTAAGGCACACTCTTTTTGTCTCCCTCACCGACAATTTGGATTTAGAGTTATAAAAGACCCAAGCGCACAAAGTACAGTCTCGAGGCAATCTGAACGGGAAAGACGTCACACGCTGACAGATTGTGATTGTGACTTTAGAACTATGCGGTTGTCTAAATAAATAATTATGAAATTAAGTGATATGTGCAATACACGTTGAAATTTTACACCTCAGAGCTCACAGAGAGAGAGAGAGAGAGAGAGAGAGAGAGACAGAGAGACAGAGAGTCATCCTGAAATGTTGCTTCGGATAAAATCAAAAAAAGTATCGTCTCAGCTGCCATTATTCGGTATGGCAACGTTATGATTCAAAGGAATATCTAAGATACATATCCGTATATTTCACATAGAGCTGAAATGGCACAGTTACTACAAGGAAAATTAGTGAATTCGTTATTAAGAACAAGGCATAACATGACATCATCTTTACAAAAATACTATAATATTGTTTTGTTTCTTAAAAAAAACCCCAAAAACAAGAAACATCACAAACTTCACATTCTCACTTTAACAAATATCCTAAATTGATGTCAACATGTCATTTCTTTAATATATGCAGTCTACATTGCCTAACGAATTCGTTAAATCCAATCTCGCGAATGGATAACTAACAATCTTCGTTTCATGTAAATAGTAATTTCGTATATGTGATCTTAAACCTAAATGCGCAAAACTTGACGTACTAAGAGACACATTTAAAACCCACATCAACCAATAATACGCAATTTTCTCACTAAATTCTATCCAGTGACATGTGAGAGCTGCAGGCCGTTACTGGTTACCAACAGTTGCAACAATTCTAATGACTGAGCATGAAAGATATGCCTGCCTCACAGAGAGGACAAAATACTATTGTTAAAGGAGTTTCTTTTAAATATTATTAATTTATAGAAAAAGGATCACTTACATTATGTAAACTTGAACTACTCCTTAGGTCTTCCTTTGCAGCGTGGAAAATAAAGTCCCCGAAGAAAGTACAAGGAAGTATATATGTTTCCGTATGTATATATGTTTCCGTATATATATATATATATATATATATATATATATATATATATATATATATATATATATATATATATATATATATATATATATATATATATATGTGTGTGTGTGTGTGTGTGTGTGTGTGTGTGTGTCCTGTTACAAAACTATAAAATCGGTTAATTTTTAGACCATCCTAATCCAGGAACATTTTTGAGATTGAGGCGAGACTAATTTTTTACATCAAAACAAAGTCATGTTCTGTAAAAGAACTGCATCATTAGAATACATTCGAGTTTCATTCTCATCAGTCTAAAAGGTATTCTTAAAAATGACAGTATCTATTGCAATCGCGTCCCTTACGTAAAGAATTCAAAAACTCCAATCTCGCGAATTGATAATATACAATCTTCGTTTCATGTAGATAGTAATTTCATATATGTGTGCTTAAACCCAACTGCGCAAAACTTGATGTAATAAAATAAACTTTTAAAAGCCACATTTACCAATAACGCGATACTTATCAAATGCTCTCTAGTGATATGTGTGAATTGCAGGGCAGTGATGGTTACAAACAGTTACATCAATTCCCATGACTTTGGTAGAAAGATATACCTGCTACACGGGGATGTCACCATTTAATCACTCCGGATTATATGGAAGTGAACACGTTAGTGCTAAGGGGCTTTCGAGTGTTATAAATCTATGCTCTTAACGTAAGTAACAGAAAGGAGTGAAGACAATCATTGTAAATATAACAAAAAAATGATTCCTCTACAATGCAAAGTGAACCATGAAAAAAAATTAGGGTGTTGCGAGTTAAATCCCTAAACAATCCAATAATTAAAAACGCAAGTCATAGTAATAAACGATTCCAAATAAAACTCAGTTAATGGTTAGAATATACAAAAACATTGAAGGCGATATGTCTCTTATAGCCTACGAAGTATTGATTTGTCAACAGTTTTTTGTTGAATCAAAGAAATACTATTGCAAGTCGTAGATGATGATGAATCATCTAAGGAGCCTTGTTTATTTAACAACACATTATCCTACATAATTGACGTAGGAAACTCCAAACACCTGACACTGATCAATATATTTAGCCTTTATTCTTTCAATGATAATAAGCATATAAACATCCATAATAATGAATCAGTTATTTCTTGTTTACATAAATGCAATAAAATTGAGAAATTTCAGTCAGGTCATGCAAAAATGAACTCAGTTGTGGACAATATCAAGTCTAGCACACAATGCTACATTACAATTACATGCTATGGACTCATTCTCCTGTATCTCCAGTTGCATTTACTCTTTGCTCTGTACTCGATAGATAATCTTCACTCTAGTTTCATGTTGTATTTGAATTTGAATCTCTTTCTTTTTGTGTTAAAGTCTGATACATACTTCTAATGAAAATCAATATATATTTATCCAAAACATTCTTTTCTACCAAATATTGCAACAAAATATGTTTTATCTGTTGTTTCGTTAAAGAAGATTTTGCCTCCCAAAGTTCATATTTTCTGGAAAGTCGAATAAGTTCATCGTTTCATAAGTGATCTAACTGTACCTGGGCATGATTTGAAATAAAGATAATCACCTTCAATGATATTGTGTAATAGCTTGCTAATTTCGATAAAAAAAAATTTCTAAAATGTGAAATCATGCCTGGGACTTAAAAAAATCCGATGCTATGGAGTTTATCTTTCAAAACTAAAGTTTTCGGGAACAAAAGTAGGAAATTAGCATTCAGGACGAGACACCAATATTATGTTATTTTTGGCTTTTTAAACATGTAACAGAAAAAGTGAAGACAACAAGCTTTGGAAAATGTAAGAAAAATTGTTTTCCCAAGAATACAATGTGAAACATGAGAAAAACAAGAAAAACATTTTAAATTGTAAATTCACCACTATCTGCCCATTACTATTGAAACTTTTCACCAAAAGCCGATTTCTCTGGCCACCATAGTTTACAAAGTTTTACAAATTGTTAACAAATCAAATACTTACGATATTCGGACTTTTTTTGTTTGAAGTTGGGTATTGGATGTGCGTAAATTACTAACTATAAAATCAACATAGGCGTTGCTTTCAGCCTGAAATTCTCTGTCACTCTTAGAGTGATAACTTAAAGGTGCACTGGATAGAACATCAGCAGTTAATAGAGTTTTGCCGGCAACATAAACTACACAAAAGTTGAATGGAATCAAACGCGTTCTAAAGCGTTGAATTAAAAGGGGTAAATCTCCTAATATTTTTTTGCTCATTTTTGGTGCTAATTGTTTATGGTCAGTTTCAAGTTTGAATTGTGACACAATTAAATATTTACTTAATCGGTCACATGCCCAAGTGATTGCAAGGGCCTCTTTTTGTATTTGAATATTGCGTTGCTCAGTGTCTAACATACCTCGCGATGCAAACTCCACCTGTCTCAGAATGATATCGCGCTTCTGTCGTAGTACAAAACCTACCCAAAATGTAGAAGTATTTGAAGGTACAGATATTTCTCTTTTTGGATCTTAATATTCCTAAGTTGGGGAAGATATTACTTTCATATCTCTAAAAGCTTGTTATTGATCTGGAACTAAAGTTCACGATATTGTACCTTTCGAAAGCTCATCTAATGCTTTTGATTTTTTTCTGGCTAAATTTGGACTAAATTTGCCAAGTTGATTTGTCATGTCGATAAATTAACGCATAACTTTCATCCATTTCGGTGTTTCTATTTCAGTTATCGCTTTGACCTTATTTCGGATAGGTTAAGCAACCAAGGAATCTTTCGTCGTCGGAGCACATTCTGCGTATCCTTAGTGCCTGGCTATATGGAATGTTCTTAATGCAGTGTTTTGGATAACAGCTGGTTGGGAGGAGATACTGGTGTTTGTCGGTTGGTTTCGAGTAGATGTCTGTGTGTAATTTGTTTTCCACCAGTCTGGTTGTTGTGTCCAGGAAAACATGGTTTGAGTTGGAAATTTCTGCCGTGAATTTTATGAAAGATTCCTAGAAAGGTCTGAAGAGCTGGCTAAATATTTAATTTACTGAGGCTACGACAAAGACCTGATTGCGGAGGCAATCCAAAGGGCCAAACAAACAAACTGTGATGACCTACTCAGATATGGACAGAAAGAAAAGGTTGATATGATACCATTTATTCTGACCTATCACCCAGACAATCCCAAAGTAGGTAAAATCATCGCAAACTACTGGCCAACCGTGCAATCGTCAGACATACTAAACCTAATACTTCCGAACAAACCTGTAGTAGCTTACCGGTGACCAAAAAACCTAAAAGACATCCTAGTCAGGGCCAAGCTAACAACAATCGCTAGTAAAAACCAACCTAGTCAATCTGGACCCTGTGGCGATAAAAGATGCAAAACCTGTCAACATATATGATAGAGACCAAGACATTCACTAGCACAGTGACTAAAGAAAAACTAAACATACATGCTGCAAACAAAACGTGCAAAATAAAGAATGTGATTTATCTCATCACGTGTAAGATCTGTGGCCTTCAGTACGTCGGAGAAACTGAAAAGCTACACAAAAGGATAAACCTTCATAGATCTGACTGGATGACAAAAAAGCTGTACAGAAGCCCGGTCGCAGAACACTTCTCCTCCCCTGACCACACTTTCGGTGACATAATACTTATCGCTATTGCTAACAACCACAGCTGGAGTTCCGAAACCAGGAAGCAAAAGGAATCATACTGGATACGCCGCCTTAGAACATTGAAACCAAGCGGTCTAAACCAAGAAGACTAGAAAATGAAAACTATGCACTAGTAAAATTTAACATTTTCTAAATCTTCTTATTATCCTTCAATTTTTCCTATAAGAATAACCGGTATAGAATCAAATATCCGGGATATAATCTGCGTTACATATGTACAAAAAGTAAAAATAGATGTCGCTATGGCTTGCAGACTTTTAGGGAATTATACAACGTTTTCAGTTTCCGCATCTAGTCTATACAAGCTGGTTGTATTTATAGTTTTAGCACATGTGAAGACAGCCATGTAGAGGTTTACAAACACAACGTTTTTGTGTTTATTTGTTTATCGTATTTTTTTGTATTTGCCTTTGTAAAAGACTCATTAGGAGTCGAAAGCGCTTAGACTAGTTAGTTACTAGTTTCGTACTGTTCGTCGTCAGTTTATTGCATCTATCCAACAATATATATATATTGAATATATATATATATATATATATATATATATATATATATATATATATATATATATATATATATATATATATATATTCAACAAAGACATGGCGACTTTTCTTGGAGCAGATATGATCTAACGTTTGAATATATATATATATATATATATATATATATATATATATATATATATATATATATATATATATATATATATATATATATATATATATATATATATATATATACAATATTCAATTACCATAACAATATTGCAACGATAGTTTGAAAATGTCTTTTGCCCAAACTGCAATAATTGTAGCTATATTTGATGTATCTTTATGTGCTCACTCTCTCACACGCATTTGAACACGCATTCATACCGACGCCAGTAATATCATATGCAAAATATATATTTATTTCCAAGGCTTATATATTGTGTATATGTATGTGTATGCATATACCTGTTGGGATTGCATAATTAAGACTCAATCTTATTTGTCCGCATGAATGGAATCGAAGCATATATAAGAATTTATTTTTGAAATACAAAATTGTTGATCGTGGAAGATCGTTGATGTGATGAAGCATTTATGTGGAATAATCACAAATACTATCTAGCCCTGTCTGGTGCTGATTAATGAATTTTGTAGAATGTATTAACACAGATAATAGTGTAAACAATGTCATACTTGTTGGTTGCAAGACCTATTCTGCTTGTGCTTAATTACTCCGAAGAAAGGCTGAATATTGAGAGATAACGTCGACTCACCACACTTTTAGTGTATGTGCGTGTGTGCGTTTGTTTGTTTATGTGTGTATGATTTGGATTTTTAACAGAGTTTTACCATTTTTCCAGTCGCCTAACTACGATGCCAGCAGTGTGACAGTTTATAGTAATGTCTAGCACTAGGGAATCATGCTGCAGACACGTAACATCATCTTCCATCCAATCATATTATCCTGACACCAATGCGACCAGTCATAGGACTAGCATATATGCTGCTGCTAGTACGATTGTAAATGACTATGGGATGACTATTGGTTCGAACCCGCGATCTATCGTGTCCAATGTGGGTGCTCTAACGACTTTCTTCACTGTATCTTTGTTGTATTTGATATATACGTCCCTAGTCCAATAGAGGGGATGTTAGAGTATGATTGACAAACTTAGGTTTCAAAACTTCCACGATATCAGTAGTGTGGTATGCTTTTTAGGAGTGTGTAATTATCAGGTTGCGTAGACATAAACAGAAACATTAAAATATATCTATACGTGACAACAGTTTTATCCAGTTATTATTTGGAATAAACACAACAGTTTTATACATTTATTATTTGGAAGAAAAGCAATGAAGCAGTATAATATAATATTATCTCTAATGTTGATTTTATTACTCAGTTTCCATATAATTACTGCTGTTTAGATTTTACCATCTTGTTTGTGTATTATCCCCGTGGATGTAATATATTTCATTCAATGATTCATCTAATATATATGATATTCCTAATATGTTTAAAGATTAAGGGATGCTTCACATAAAGGAGGAACGATTATTTGATCATGAGAGGTGGTATTCATAACATTTGCAAGCAGAGAATAGCAGCAAAAGGTGGGAATTTTGTGCTGTGCATATGGTGCACAAACTGAAAGTGCTCATAAATGATTTTATGCACCAGCAGTAGCATGGTTCTTTGACAATGCTCTCTCACAATCTAATGCAGCTAGTTTCTTTCTAAGTTGGATATTATATTAAACTCTTTAAGGAATTTCAGCAATATATATATATATATATATATATATATATATATATATATATATATATATATATATATATATATATATATATATATTACCTAAACAATTGGAACATAATTAGAAACAATTTATTTATTTCATAAATAGTTGTGGCGTAATTTCGATACTGTCATTTTGTTCCAACTGTTTTATGTTTTAAATAAATGGATGCACTTGGTTTAGATTCAACGAGGTTAGACTTTAGGCTGATATTAAAAAGAAAGACAGATTATTGAAAACTTTCAAATTATAAAGACAAAGAGAAAGTGCTGAGACGGTATAGACAAACAAAAAAGAACGCAAAAAAGCCACGAAAACCACGTCTGAGAACGAAAACAGCAGCAGGTAGCAGACCAGTTAACGTACAGGTGGCAGAAAAATTTTCATTCGGAGTGAGAAAAGCTACTGCCAATTTGGGTTTCCAAATATCACTGGGATTCAATGCTTTGCTGATGATGTTTACAAAGACACTATGTTTCCCAATGGACACAGTATGTTTCTTGGTGATATGTTTATTATCTTAACAACATCGATATCTGTCTTTTATATATCAATATGACAAATAGTAAGAATGCATACGCAATCAGTGAAAGGAAGAGGCTTGCAGTATGCTACCGAAGAAAATATGAGCACCGTCAAAGCTAACATGAAGAGTACAGACATATATTCTGTAAGGACTACATCTCCAACTCTACAAAATGTACTTGATATTCGGCAAAACCATGACAATTTTGAGAAAAATGACAATGAAGGAAATAAAGGAAACGTAAAATTAGCTATTGCTGACAGAGCAAAAACAATACGCGTATCAAAAATGCTTTTTGTTGTCATGGCATTCTTTGTGCTGAGTTTCGCTCCATTCATTTCTCTTGAACTTCTTACGTTTTCTGACGAACAGTTCATAGAAAATCTAGACAATACGAGTTCGATATTCTGTCAGTTGTACTGGAGGACTTTTTCACTAAACTTCATGGTCAAACCAATTAAATATTCTGTAATGGACTGGAGGTTTCGAATGGAATGTAAGAAACTCTGGACGAAAACATTTCATTATTTGTACCTAAGAAAATAACCAATTACTGTATGAAAGATCTATCTATCTGTCATCTATCTATCTTTCTATCTATGTATGTATCTATCTATCTATCTATCTATCTATCTATCTATCTATCTATCTATCTATCTATCTATCTATCTATCTATCTATCTATCTATCTATCTATCTATCTATCTGTCTGTCTGTCTGTCTGTCTGTCTGTCTGTCTGTCTGTCTGTCTGTCTGTCTGTCTATCTATCTATCTATCTATCTATCTATCTATCTATCTATCTATCTATCTATCTATCTATCTATCTATCTATCTATCTATCTATACATACATACATGCATCCATCCATCCATCCATCCATCCATCGATCCATCCATACATCCATGTATGTACGCATGTATGTATGTATGTATGTATGTATGTATGTATGTATGTATGTATGTATGTATGTATGTATGTATGTATGTATGTATGTATGTATGCATGCATGCATGCATGCATGTATGTATGTATGTATGTATGCATGTTTGTATGTATCTATGTTTAGTGTTTTATATTACATAAGTTTACTGGATGAAAGGCAGTTCAATATATATATATATATATATATATATATATATATATATATATATATATATATATATATATATATATATATATAAATATAAAGAATACAAATCATATGGCGAATAACATTCTGACCTATCACCCAGACAATCCCAAAGTAGGTAAAATCATCGCAAACCACTGGCCAACCGTGCAATCGTCAGACATACTAAACCTAATACTTCCGAACAAACCTGTAGTAGCTTACCGGAGACCAAAAAACCTAAAGGACATCCTAGTCAGGGCCAAGCTAACAACAGTCGCTAGTCAAAACCAACCTAGTCAATCTGGACCCTGTGGCGATAAAAGATGTAAAACTTGTCAACATATGATAGAGACCAAGACATTCACTAGCACAGTGACTAAAGAGAAACTAAACATACATGGTCCAAACAAAACGTGCAAAACAGAGAATGTGATTTATCTCATCACATGTAAGATCCATGGCCTTCAGTACGTGGGAGAAACTGAAAAGCTACACATAAGGACAAACCTTCATAGATCTGATTGGATGACAAAAAGCTGTACAGAAGCCCGGTCGCAGAACACGTCTCCTCCCCTGGCCACACTTTTAGTGATATAATACTTATCGCTATTGCTAACAACCACAGCTGGAGTTCCGAAACCAGGAAGGAAAAGGAATCATACTGGATACGCCGCCTTAGAACATTGAAACCAAGCGGTCTAAACCAAGAAGACTAGAAAATGAAAACTATGCACTAGTAGAATTTAACATTTTCTAAATCTTCTTATTATCCTTCAATTTTTACTATAAGAATAACCGGTATAGAACCAAATATCCGGGATATAATCTGCGTTGCATATGTACACAAAGTAAAAATAGATGTCGCTTTGGTTTGTAGACTTTTAGGGAATTATACAACGTTTTCAGTTTCTGCAACTAGTCTATACAAGCTGGTTGTATTTATAGTTTTAGCACATGTGAAGATAGAAATGTAGAGCTTTACAAACACAACGTTTTTGTGTTTATTTGTTTGTCGTAACTATGTTTTGTATTTGCCTTTGACAAAGACTCATTGAGAGTCGAAAGCGCTTAGGCTAGTTAGTTACTAGTTTCGTACTGTTCGTCGTCAGTTTATTGCATCTGTATATATATATATATATATATATATATATATATATATATATATATATATATATATATATATATATATATATATATATATATGTGCCAATTTGTTTTAATTTGATATACATAACTTGATTTTTCAGATTACACCTATATATAAATTAGTATGGATGAGTTAGCAGTATTTTTAATCTTTTGATTGAGCGAATGATTTCTGCATTATGTTTAAAATCACATGTATTCGGTTTTGCTTAGAAATTGAACTGAATAAATGCATAGATGGTATGGTTGGCTATTTCAAAGTCATTCCTGTATAGGATTAGTTGACGTAAAACTGCTAAAATCGTTTACCCAAATATAAATATAAATCCCACAAAGGTTAGAGAACGATAACAATGAAGCATAGATGGTATGCATGCTGGAACTTCTATTAAAATAATATGCAAGCATATAGCTTAAAGACAATTTAATTTTATCTGAACATATGTAGGCAGAATGTGATAAGTGTGACTGCTAGCTCATTCCTCTACCAGAACATGCGCTATATAACATGAATTGTATACTTCATAAAGAAGGGCTTTCTTATTAATCACTGCTTTTCAAACGAACTAGTAAATTATTACAACAAATATTTTGGATCCCCGATGCTATCCCAGTGCTGGAATCTCATAGTCTTATTTTGGGGGGAATATTTAGGATCTTTATATAAGCCAAACTCATTGTACACTAATTCCGACCGAGGCATGGTTATATTTGAAGTAGAGTTGCACTAAGGTGAGTATTGGAAAACATGTTCCAATGGAGCAGGCGATAGATGCGTGTACATGGAAATAAAGGAGTGGGTATATTTATAAAATGGCTTCTATATATAGATCAATACTTATATTTGTACAGAGCACCTGAAAGAATATCAGTCCTTTTAGATATGTGAAATTTCGAATACGAAACTTTATAGGTATGTTTCATTTCGATAACCTCAGTTAAAAGTTTGTCGTTTGCGGCCCCTAAACAATATTACATCAGTTTTAGAAATTTACTTTTAATTTGACCATTAATGTCAGCTGCATTTGCATGGTTTCTTCTCTGGTGAAACAGTTACCTTTCCCTAGTGACACTAAAAATTGACGGAATGCAAATCCAAATCTTTGCTTTTCATTCTGAACAAAATGCGTTGTTTCTGCAATGAAACATTGTTAACAATTTTGATCTGGAGTAATCAAAGCAAATAGCTAATTGAGATAAATAAATGTGTGCCAGAAACGGTCCAAGAATAAAACGATTTATGTCGTCATGGAAACATGAAACACTTTGATCTGATCCTTCTATACGTTTCTTCAATTTTATCTAATGCATTCACACTTTTGTTTTCAAATATGAAGATACTGTATAATAATTTTGCAATATATTAATTGAAACGATATATAACGGATATGTTGTACGTTGAAAGAATCTACCAACGTTATTCTCTATCCACTAACGCCAAGACACTAACATAAGTGTTGCTATTCGCACACATTAAATCCATTTATCTGCTTGAAATGTTGTGCCATACAGGAAAATAATGATCCGACATTTAAATGACGTTGAATGTGATGTAGATAATATTTTAAGGAGAATGATGTGAGCATGGTAATTATGTTTTCAATAAAGTATGTTTAAATGTGCCAAGATACTTATTTATTGCAATATTAAGAAAAGTGCTAGCCATGGTCGTTTCTGTCAATATCAAAGTAATACATGATTTTAAACAGCGAGCATAGGTGTGTAAAATGGACACTGTTCCGCATAAAGAAGAAACCGTTAATGAAAGCAACAATTTTAACCGATGATCCTTTTTGATGATGCCAAATCCAACAAAGTCTTCGATTTTGGAAACGTGGGAGATTATATAATTATAAAAATTGATCGAACTTGTATGCCAAGGACTTTACATTTTCAAATGTTTGTATTTCTTTATTGTAGAAATCGAAATGTACTCTGCAGTTCATGATCTACACTGTTCAGTTGCAACTAATTCCAGTACATACATGCATTTATTTAAAGGATAACAGTTTTAACGACCTATGTGTGAATTTAATATTAAAGTCATAATCCAAATTAAAGGGCAATTGACCACCACATTTATGCATTCTTGATGATCTGACAACCTTTGTCCTTGTCTTCGTCTGTCTGTTGATATCTAAAAGGACAAACTCTATGTTCTACAATAACAAAATGCAGGCGTTTTCCTACTACTTAGTATTTACTATTTTAATATATTTTTGACATGATCAAGCCTATGACGTAAAACAAAATATATTATCACAAAAAATATTTGATTAAAGTAGCTAGAGTTTGATATCATTATTGACGGGGAATATGAGTTACGCTTGTGTCTTTTGAAACATAAATAACAAAACCAATCTTAACTTTGTTGACAAAAATATATAATCAAAGACCATACAACTTTACTGTTAAAATGTGAAAATGTCAAGTATTGCATGCGCATAATTCTTTATTATTAAACATATTTTGTCCATAAATTATTCAGTTTCAACGATTTCTTCCCGTTTGTCCATTATAGCTACTAATGACCTAATTCTTCTGTTATATATACTTAAAGATTAAGATTAATATATAACGCCGCATTTGAATGAAATGAGATTTTACGTTCTAACTATTACGTCCCACAAATAATTATGAAACTGATACGAATCGTCTAATTAAATCTTAATGTCTACACAAATAATAATTATTTTGGTTGTAAATATTGTCAAGCACACATGCACGTACCAGTTGCCGTTCCACCTAAATCCCAGATAGTTCAACTTTTAAGATCTAATGATGTCATTGGAAGCATGGCTGACACGTAGAATATTACTCTTTTGTTGCTAACTAATACGATGATTTTGATTTCCTTCTTTAATTGAACGCATTTCGCTTTAGCCGAAGGTATTTTGACTATCACATATTGATCACAACAGTCACATAAAAGAAGATGGTATATAGAAAATTTAATTCAATCGAAGGCGCTATAGCTTAATGGGACTGTGAACGTATTTATTAACGCATTTCGCATCCTTGACATTTAAAGGTTGATAAAAAGTGATTGCGTTACAAAGTTCCGATAAAGTGATAACCTTCTGTCACCTACACAATTGTGAAGTGTATCACTTACTTGTACAACATATAATATGTATTTGGCCAATCCATTAGTCAAGATTATTTTCTATACATCAATATTCAAAACCTTATGAAAATATTGTGGTTTAAAAGCAGCCCAATGATGACTCGTCATCAAAATAGTACAAGTACTTAAAGAGTTTCTCTTTGTCATTGATTATATATATATATATATATATATATATATATATATATATATATATATATATATATATATATATATATATATATATATATATATATATATATATAAAAGCTTTCTCTAAGCCAAAATATGAGCAAGTAAAGAGGCCGCACCCTAATAAAAACATTTGATAAGACAAGACATTAGTAGCTCAATTGCAATATTATGTTTCAAAGCAAGGAATGAGCATATTGGATGGAAAAATGTTCATATTTAATCACTTTTACTCAAGTCATGAAAAACCATGCGCATCAAAACGTGTATGTACATCACGATCATTTTGCATCGGTATGATTAAAGAAGAAAATAAATATAGATCAAAATCCACAAGGAAGCAAATTTTGGTTTTGCAACAACGATTTTGATGATAAAGCATCTTTCCACTTTGAACACTTTCATTATTCTACAGTTTAAAGATATTTGCTATTTTCTGTGCGTGATTTTGACCTTTAACATAGATTTTAAACTGTCAATTGTATAACTTGAACGTGAGTAGTGTGGTAATGTATAGAGATTTCTATCATTGGGGTGACCTGACAGGTTCGATCACGACCCACCAAGACACATTATCCTGGCATGAAGACGACCAGTCCTACCACTAAACACTTAATACCGAGAACAAAGCGAGGCAACTGCCTGTATCATTCTTATACTTCCTTTATAATAAATCGAATGAGGTTCGAACAAGTGACATCAAGCATCAGATGAGGCCGCTGGTACCACTTAAGACACCACTGCGGTCTTTGCCATTATGCAATGTTGTTATCTGCATAGGTTTAATTAAAGTCTAACTGTTATTCACTTCTTTCAAGCATGGACATTATTAGAAACATAAACTATATATGCAAAATATCAATCAAGTTGTATAACCTAATTCATATCTTGGTAGACATAAACTCGAATACAGAAAATTGACGATTTGGAGACCCATCAGTGATAGTAAGTTTGTTAACTGCTCCTCCGAATTATTAAATTTGATCAAATGTATACCTATGAAAAAAATGTATCATGTCGGTCAGAGTACGATATTTATGTCTGTGTATGCATGATGTAGCAAATAAATATGCATGTTCTGCATGGGTCTGAAATAACTACAGACAATCTTATTAATATTTGATTAGGTTGAGTTTTACATATGCTACATTACATATTGTCACATTGGTATTCTAGCACTGACTAGCTAGTGTATGAAAAAAAAATATTATTTCTTTGTAAATCTCTCTCACCGATTATCTCATTCCTAAATGCAATTAGTTTTAAAATAAAAAATGCAATTTTTAATAATAATGGTAATAATGATGTTGGTGATAATAATAATAATAATAATAATAATAATAATAATAATAATAATAATAATAATAATAATAATAGTAATAATAAATAATAATAATAATAATAATAATAATAATAATAATAATAATAATAATAATAATAATAATAGTAGTAGTAATAATAATAATAATAATAATAATAATAATAATAATAATAATAATAATAATAATAATAATAATAATAATAATAATAATAATAATAATAATAATAATAATAATAATAATAATTTCATTTGTTTATCCAAAATGAGCTAATTTTCTAATATAAAGTTTACATTATTGCTCTTCAGTGTTAATAAATATGAAGCACGTATAGGGAGAGTTAGTAAAGGTCTACAATTCCGATAGAATGAAAACGAACGAGATTAGTGCATTCGAAGATTATATGTTCATAATGTTGGTGGTCAATCTAAATAATTACCATTGTAAAAGCTTTTGCATAAGTCTAATGTCATATTTTGTGCGTACCTAATATCATTGCATTCTTTGTTAATTTACATGTACAAGGGATTCGTTGTATTACCGAAGGTGGTTTAATTATATCCTTAGCTATTTCAAACTGCTGACTGCAAGGTTTGTTAACACATATCCTTAGAGAACGTAGAAAAAAACAAAATTTGGATATTTATGGAGATATAACTGAGGTTCAGTTCTTCAGAAAGTCCAGAAACAAAATATATACAATAGAAAATTTATATCATCTAAAGATAATTCGTTTTCAAATCTTTTGCATCATTGTTTTATAAATTAATGCGCTAGTGTCACTGCAGCGTTTTGTATTACAGAATGTATATGTCACTACATGGATACTCCTATATATGCTACATTTCTTGATAATGCTAAATTATTCAATACATTTTGGCAAAAAGAGTTGTTTTTCGAGTTGCACGGCCTTAGCATAAAAGGGAAGATATGTCTCATCGTTAAATAATCTTTAAAGAATATAAAAATGTTTGTTTTATTAATGGGAAAACTGTCAAAACGCTTTCAAAAATAAGCAGGGTGTATGTCAGGGCCTTAATTTATCTGCTTGATTCTTTCTTCCAATGAGAGATTATTGTCACGGAATTGTATAAATTTACTTCCTTATTAAACAAATGTAATCGGGTTTCGTTTTCCGTGTACAAAGATACCCGAGGGTAATCAATGTATACTGTACAATATTTCGAAACGGTGATTTCGGTTTTATCTTGCGCCACAAGTTCGGAGTGTTTAGACGGGAAAAATGAATACATAAATTACACAAACGATGTTGAGCTACATTTCATGTGTATAAATGCTTTACATTAAAGTTAAATCCTTACATTACGAACCGTTTGTCTATCGGATACGAACTTTGATATCCAGCTGTAGAGATATGTAATTTATTCGTTTATATGCACTGTAAGTTATATCTATATTTATTATGTTTGATTATATATTTCTGCCGCTTCGACTAGCTTATTAAATGCTGTTTAGTAAATGCTAATATGTTCTATTACTATGTGATTAAGAAAGAACTACAAGATTGAAGCTTTATTTTGTAATACCCAGTGTTTTACTATTGTGAGTAAAACTATCAATTCCTTATTTTGAACGAACTAACATTCGTTTTGCTATTACGAGTAAAACTATCAATTCATTATTTTGAGCAAAATATTATTTGTATGTTAATATTTTTTTTTTTTTATATTTTGTGATATACCGTGAATCGTTCTTTCGTTTTTTGTTTTGGTATCGTATTTGTTGCATTAGTAAGATCGTTCTAATTATGTTAATTAGTCCCATGTTGAGAAATATGCATGCACGCATATATCATACCCCATTTGATATTTATTATAACATAAAATATTGTATTGCATTCCCATCAATGGTGTTTTGTTGTAAATAAGCAAATCCCAATCTCTGTTATCTTGTTACAAACGGTGTCACAAGTGGGATACTTCGGATTTAACAGAACATTGTTCTATTATTAGTGTGTCATACTTTTGTGTTTCAGACGCTCATGACAAGACAGAAGATTAAGTAGACATTTTACATTACTTTGTTTATTGTACCCAGTTAATGTTGTTGTTGCCTTCCGAGAAAGAAAATACATTCCATTTGTTCAAAATGTAAAAATTTCATCTTTTTGACATAATATTGCACTTTAGGTTTTTTTTCTCTCAGATTTTATAAAATGTCTTCGATGAAAGAACTTGTGAAACTGGGCAAACAGTTTGGTTAGGAGAGGAAGTAAACTGCGCAATTTTGCTCGTAAAGAACAGGATAGAGAAAGGGATCAAAAGTTAAAAGAGAGGGATATAGAAAGGGAGAAATTATAATTCGAACGGGAAGCCGCAGAGAGGCAAAGAACTTTTAAAAACGAAAATATAGGATTAGAAAAAACAGGCCAAAAATGAAGGAATAAAATCAGAATGGGACGCAGAAATGGAAAAGATCGAATTAGAGAAGGGGAAAAGTTAGAAAAGCAAGCCGAAAGGGAGACGATAGCGTTAGGAAAGCAAGCCAAAAAGGAAAAGATACAACTTCCAATAGAAGTAGAATATAGGAAATTAAAAAGAAAGCATTGAAGAAGTTCTGAACTATTGCAAATCGAACTTGAGGGGGAACATTGTTTTAAACGGAGAGATGCCAAACTACCCCCATTTGAATATAACAAAAGAAAATACGGATAGTTATCTTAACGGGTTTGAAAGATACGGCGCTGTACAAAAATAGAAAAAAAGATGATTGGTCGCTTCATCTTAGCGCATTACTCAAGGGTAAAGCTCTATATTTTTATTATCGTTTACCAATGACTGATTCGCTTAATTATCTCGCGTTGAAAGAGGCACTTCTGAAACATACGAGCCAATTGAGCAAGGGTTTCGCAAGAAGTTTAAATATGACAAAAACAAAGGGAGGCGAGACATTCACTCAGTCCGTCAGTAGGACGTGCACGTACTTGCGTACTTGCAGCGATGGGTGGAATGTGGTAAAGTCGTGAAGATATAGGTGGATCATATGGACATTTTCGGGACCAGTTATCAGCTTGTGGCAAAGAGTTGTTTTTTTGTTCTTGTCAATGAAGGAAAGATCCCTTACGTATATATATATATATATATATATATATATATATATATATATATATATATATATATATATATATATATATATATATATATATATATATATATAATCAGGCTAGGGACCAAATACCCAAGGAACCAGAAAAACCTAGCAGAAATAACCAAGGAAGGTATAAGGACAAGCAATGTTTCACTTGCAAGGAGTGGGGTCATATCTCCCCAAATTGTCCAAAGTGGAAGGGACCAGTCCAGAGAGTCGCAGTAGCCACTGAAGGCAGGTGGTCGAGCAATTGAAAGCTCGATGTTTCCCTGCCGGCCAACCTGGATACAGGGTACGAGTCAGTAATGCGTGCAGGAATCTATCTCCATACTGTCTAATCGATCGACACGTGCAATTGTCAAGAAGCAAGGATGCCGACGGTGAATGCACTGTCAACTGCCAAGAGGTGACTGTTTTACGAGACACTGGATCGTGAAACGGAGTGTCTAGCTTGGTCGTGAAACGGAGACTCGTTCGCAATGACCAAATGCTGAGTTTCAAATTCGCCATGTATGCTACTGGACTAATCAATGGTCCATGTTCCGGTTCCAAGGATAGACATCGAAACACTTTTTCTGACCGGAACCGTCAAAGGGTTGTGCATAGCCAATCGGAACTACGAAGTCTCTGAGTCGGACTTGCATCACCTATTTACCACGTAAATATGCCGTGGTTCAACAAAATTCTGTCACTTGCGGAGACTTTTTTATGTCTACATTCTTTAGTGAAAAAGATGAGTTTACCTACTTCATTTAAATCAAGCTTTTATATAGGATGGATTCCATGCTACACGTATATCAGCTATACCTTCCCATCCTCAACCTCTTTATCGTCTAAGCAATGTCTGTAAATTTACTTCTTGTTATTGTTCCTATCTTGGGAGTTTGCCATTTGTCATGTTATGATATATTAATGATATAACAAATCCGTGTTAAGGAAACTGACAAGATTGAAACAGATGAGACCATTTTTCCTCAATTTCCTTTTGCGAGTTGAGTTCAAACATGGCCGGCAAAATGTTTATTCTAGACAAAACATTTCCAGAAGGCAGAGTTAGAACTGTGTTTCCCAGCCAATCAGTAAAGATGATTTGTGCACAATAACGTCATGGGCTTACTTGGATCAATCGGATTCACATAAAGTAATATGTTCACAAGTATAATATCAAAAATATTAAACTGCACACACTGTAGGCGAAGTCTACTGACTATGTAATAACTGATTATATCATGCGTTTTCAAACACGGTTCGCATAGGAATTTGTTTCTTGAAACACTTGTTCCTACTTTGGTCAGTATAAATATCGAGCCTTAATGTACCCATCATTTAGTATCTAGAACATGTTCTTAATGTAGGTCATATACCTCAATAGCGTACATGTAAAATACTATATTCACTGTGGATGTGACATACATGGAAAGTTTATTTGTTTATGAAGATGTTGACAGAAAATTCGATAAGAAAATAATAAATCTTAAAATGTGCGTTTAACATTTGAAAATGATATTATAGCAAACATTTGAGAAAATTTATAAAAGTAATCTTCTTATTCAAACCAGAAAAATTGTTTATATATTTTGCGACCAAAAGCGAATGAAAAGATTGAATCATGTACATTAGCAAAGATAGCACTAAGGAAACAAAAACTAGTCCAATATGAGACCGATATGATATTACTTCACCATTGATATTAATTTGCCTGAGCATAAATCTGGCGACAGTGAGAAGATCTAAATTTCTTTAAAACATTTAAGAGAGATTACATATGTCTTTAAAATTTCAATTCACTTTTTGATTGTTTTCTCACTGTGCTTGATAAATTGAACATAGCTAAGAAACGATTACCGAAACCTGCATGCGTTTACAATGACATAATTTTTCAGCGACTTCCCTGGTAAGGCTAGAATCTATCGAAAGGACGAGTTGATTAAGCCTGCCATATTTTATGATCCTTCTGAAGCTAGAGTATATTTTGTTATGCAGATTTAATTTAATTATCTATTTGTTAGTTTTTAATATTTATCCATTACATGCTAGCTTTGTTAGCTTGATTTGACAGTTTCCAGAAATTCAGTTCATTTCTGTTTGAATTTACTGTTATACTAATTTAAATACCGTTTCTTGCCTTGATTCGGACATATTAGCAGTTCTAGTAAACAACCTCTATAAATTTGTTTTGCATTCCATCCCAGAGTAAGAACCATTGATTTAAGTTAAGACCATGCTTGGGGTATTTGATGCTAGACATGTTGAAAGCTATATTTTTCTGGAAGTGTAACTGTGTTACCCTCATCCGAGAATCTGATTGCGCCATAAACGTGTGTATAAATGTTGTGTATATAGAGATTAATTCATCCTGGCTCCAAACCATTGACAGTTTAAGATGATTTCTTGAGACCGGTGTGAGTTGAAATTCTATTTTATGAAATGCATTTCTTTGCAAATATATAATTCTTGGACAAAGACATTCATTTATATTTATACGGAATGTAAAGCCGGTTTAATATTTTAGTTGATTCAACAAAGAACTTTTGACACGTTTACACTTTAATAGCTGCGATATACATCATCGCCTTCCATTTTGGTTTCATCTGAAAACCAACTCTGAGTAATATAGGACTGTTTGATGATATGATTCCTATTTTCTAATTTTTAGAATAATTTTGGCTTTGACTGATAAAACGTAAGGAGTTTTCAGCCTTGTGATATAGTTCTGGCTCTTTTTCCCATACAAATAAATCATGTTTATGTCAAGCATTATGGTCAATACCCTTTTGGAAAAGTGAGTTATATGAATTATTTCATTAACAGACTCGGGAGGGGAACACAAAGACAACTTTGCCACATAAACATGATAATTGGTTATATTGATAGAGACCGCCAGGTAAATAATGCAATAGTTTAGGTCTACCTATTAAACTTTGTCTTACAAGTGGATCGCTCGATATTAATTATCATTTATAACACTATCACTAACAATAAAATTCAAACTATTATATCGCAAACCCCTTGGTGTCGGGACCCTGAAAAATCTCCCGGAAGGTCTGCCTGGTTCAGCGCCTTCGGCCGATATCAAGCTTGATTCTTTCCCTAAAGCAGATCGACAGTTTTGCAAGATCGTCAGCAACAATAAGCCTAATCAGGTAACGAACCTAACACAAAAACCTACCTCTAACCATAAAATCTAAACCTAACCCTAACTCTAACCCAACAGGTAAAACCTGGCCACAGTAAAAATTGCAGTACATGCTCTTGTTCGGAAGAATTTAAAACTGTTTTAGCCATGCCACTCATGAGACGTACTGAATCTAAGAAAATTTGGCCTGTACTTCTAGAAACGTATTTACCTGATATCGTGCAAAAAATGTGGAAAACTACTCTCACATCAGACATATATTCAATACTAATCACAAAGAAAATAAACCGGTGGCAAATCATTTTAACAGTTCTGACTATTTCTTGAAATATTGCTCCATCATACCAATTAAATCGGTTGGCACAATGGATTATCTAATTAAAGAAAATATATTAGAGTGAAAAATTGAAAGCTCTTAGCCCCGGATGCATTAATCTGCAGGATGAAGAAGGTAGTCATACCTTTTTGATCACTTTTAAAACCAAAGCAAACCAGGTGGCTAAATAAATTCGAAACAGTTACGCCTTAATTTAACACTAGAACACATGAGTCTTTATGCAATACTTGTGACAGGATACCGGTGAAATAAAAACATTTGTTACATAATTATTAGAATAAAGTAAAGAACGCAAGTAATTTTCACTAGGCCAATGATGGTAAGAAAATTTAGTAATTCCTATATAATATTTAGTTTTGCCAAACACGAACCCTAAACACTAGCCCTACGCCTAAACCCTAACCTTAACCTTAACCCTAACGCTAACCGTAAACTTAACACTAATCATAACAATAACCCTTGATACTAAGGTCTTTGAAGGGCATGATTTCGATGTAACTAGAATTTAGTAGACAAAGATTAACTTGAATCTAACCTATACGCAAGAACTCTTGCATACGTTTTATTTCTATCCTAAGCACACTTTTAGCGGCATTCTGGAATCTCAAATTATTATGTTCCCAAGATTATATCTAAAACGGGAATATTTTCAGAAAGCGAAACACATTGTTTAGGGACCGTCGGGCATAAGGGTACTTCAAGCGATTCATTATATTATTTAAAAGCGCCACACTGGGCAATTTAGGTAGGACGGCTACTCTCAAGGAAATCATGCAACACATGTCTGTTTGTAGCAACTGCCAAAAGATTTTCAGCAACAGCAACAAGCAAATGTTTTGCATGAAACAAAACCTGACATGCAATTCTGAAAACATCATCGACTTGATTGTTTGTAACAAGTGCGGACAAACAAGCTTAACACTACAAAATAGCTATACTAGATACAGATTTGATATCAAACAAAAGGAAAGAAAAGCAGTAGGAAACAAGTTTAACGGCTTTGTTCGTTCCATGAACTATTGTTCTTTCCTCACGATTGATGTGGTTTCAAATAAATAAAATCTCAGGAAAAGGGAGGCTTCCTGGATTTGTAAATTAAAAGCAATTATACCCTTTGGACTCAATTTGCAGGTCATCACCTATAACTCACAGGCAATGAAAATAGCTAAACTAATAAAAAAGGGTAGACAAAAAAGAGAATTTACCAACATTTCTCGCCACAAATAAGTAATAGCATATCGATATTATAATAACTTGAGTGATAATTTAGTTAAAAAGAAAATAAAAACGGGAATTAATTTCTCCCTAGGCCAGTGCACGTCAGACACCTTCAAACTTAGACCTTATGTTTTGAAACTATACTTATACCTAACTCTCATCTCAAACCCTAAATAATAACGATAATTTTAAATGTAACCTTAACACTAATCATTATCTTCCATTAAGAGAAGGAAAGCTACGGTAATGTGTGTGTTCCAGGTGAACGGTGCCGTTCGGTTAAAAAACTGTCAACAAATTTGGACTTTGAAATTTTCACGACCTCTCTCTCTGCCAAACAGAGTTTGGGGTTTTCAAGAAAGTAGTGTCCGTTGCTTCATAAATCTCAACCAAGTATGGACCGATTTCGGGCTTTAACAATATCGCGTCTTTCCATGAGAAAAACCATGCAAGATTGATTTTTCATTCTACTCTTCCATCACCGAAATCGAATAGCTTGTTCACGCTCTACCGACGGCAAAGGAGATATAATGAATAAGAGCCATCCAGACGTACCTGCCAGTAGAAATCCCATGAAAATCGTTGCAACCATTACCGATATATCGTGCCAAGAATGCATTTTCTAAAGATAGATTTTACTCTGGAAAAGACACAGGAAGAATTATAACCCGCCATTTGAATCGACTTATAACTCTTCCCATGGCCGAACTGCCCCAGCAAACCGGCGGAATGAGAATTAAGAGACGTGACCTAAATATCGGCGAAAGAAGGCTGTTACCAAGGAATGAAGATAAATTAAGCGCAACTGAAACGAGAGAGTAACTAGAACTCAAGTGGTTGTAGAGACGAAATTCTCCATTTGCCGGTGTTCCTGGCTGCTATAATGTTTCTTTATTGGATACATATGGACATATTTCGACACCTGTGTGAGTTTCTCTCGATGCGCATTGTACGATGGAAAACCTTGACCTTAACCAGAAACCCTAAACCCTAACCCTAACATAAAACCCTGTAAACGAGTCTAAGCCTTAAACATAACTTTAAATATTAGCTTTGATCCTAAATTTAACCCCAACACAAACAACCCTTAACCAAACCCTAACCTAACCATAGAATGACTCAGGCTAAACCAAATATGAACCTATTTTAGAGATCCCCTCTATGGAGAAACGTGAAAATGTGACGTTCCATTCTACCATCTCATCATGGTACCCAGATGGAGTTTCGGTTCTACTGGCCGTTCTGGCTACCTTGGTTTATTTTCAGATAAGGCGTTTCCACGGTACAGGAAAACGCTTGAAAATATTCAACCCGTTGCGGGGAGCTATTGAAGAAAAGGTACAAATAAATTTTTCAATTCGATTGACCGATATTAGTCAGCCACACACAACACATATACATTTTCCTCTAACGTTTATACAAGCCAACACGGCACAGAAAACCAAATGAAAATATTGCAAGCCGTTTTTGAAGTTTATAGAGAGAGGCCATGGAGAGCAAACTTTTGTAACAAGTTTGCAGTCGGAGAACATTTCGGAAGTATCATTACAATAATCGAAGATTGGAAAAACTTACGCCATTTTTTTTAAGATCGAGTGACACTAGCACATACAGAAAAGTCGAGAAAAAGACTGGTTTGCGCACGTGGCTATAAAGCCTCCTTCCCAGCCTATTAACATGTCCATTGCCGTTTGACGTCGGTATCTTAGTCCGAATTAGGCCTGCATGCTTCTGTAGGGCATGTTCGACGATGGTTTAAAGAGAGTTTTGAGCTATTCCCCGCTACATATTCTGTTCCGCGCTCTGCGATTTTCTCTTTGAGTTTTACACTAGCAATCGAAGTCGTCGGATCGATTTTGTCGAGGTTGGCTCTGTTTCTCCTTTGTTCATCTTGGGCCAGTCGATGCAGGGGATATATCCGTCTCGTTCGTTACCGAACGGCCAATCAATCCTAACCCCTGCAATCGCAGGCTCGGAAAAGAGAAAGGAAATTACCTACGCGGTTGCTCATTCGGCTCGTATGTCAATAAAGAGTGCTGCTAACTGGGGGAATTAACGTAAATTGCAGGACATATTAAGCATCAAGATAGTGAACGCTTATTGCATCTCCGGATCATTCCAGTGCCAGGTCATTGCATCTCCGGGTCATTCCCGGTGCCAGGTCTGTCTGAAGGTCGGCGAAAAGACTCTCGGTAGCAAACGCACTATAACTCATCTCGGACCTTTCTCAAGCCTTAAAATGGACTACCTCAGGTGCTCCACTCGCACACAGCTGGCTTTGTCCGGTGACTAACAGCCAAATTAGAACTGGCACAGCCCAGGGTAATCCGGTTGTCTAACTAAAACAAAACATTGCTTTTTACCCAGTGACCTAAATGCCAATATGAATAATTCAATCAAACGGGGGTAAACGGAGGGAGTAACTATGACTCTTAAGATTGGTTCCTCTAAAGTGTTTCACCAATGGCCCGAATGTTCATGTGGGGCTGTCGTCATGCTACATGTAGTGAAAATTGTCTGGCATTAGTATATGTTGATCTAAGTATACTTAACCTAGTTCTCGTCCCCTTAACATGAAAAGTGTAAAACATGCGAAATTCGGCCAACCAAAAGGAATAAGGTAACAATAAGGACCCGCGATACGGACACATAATGCAAAGGCCCTCACACTAGCCAGTTGCACTTATTTGCCGTGGCCCTGAAGAGACATCCACCATTGTGTTAGAGTGGAGACATAGTACTATCTTAGAAGGTATTGTGCCAGACATTACATACGTACCAATGGAGCTTGGATCAGAGGGTAAGACGGTAGTTGTCCCATTCCCTGTTCCACAAATACCGATGTGTCAAATATGAAGTCTCAATAGCCCTACTTTCCATTATGAGACAGACATCCAGCTGTGAGAATTATATATAAATGACAAGCGTGTGAGAAAACATTGGATGAATTACACGTAGCGGCTTGTCACGCATCCAAGTGCCCAGGAGCGGAAGAGGTGATACCACAAGAACTATAATCCTATATAGATTCAAGTGCGCGTGATCAATCGGTCTTGGTCAGCACACTAGTCACACCCACCCAAATCTTGCTAATGCGAATCGTACAGCACCATTAGTGAAAGATACAAATCGGAAATGGGTTGGGCGACGACAACAGGAGCGTCTCTCTAGTGCTCACAATGACCGAAAGAAGACAAGGAGACATTGACCTCGCTCACTGAGGAGGCAAATCTGCTAGGGATCCAATGTATCATTGAATATATCCTAGAAATGATGACCGAATACTCAGACAAGCAAATCAAACATTGAAGACGCAAAAAGAGACTAAAGCAGAGAGAAATATGAAATGGACTAGAGACCTCCATTTCATCAATGACAAGTTATCTTACAGACAGTCATGAGGACAATGATGAAAATGTATAAAGCAGGTATTGGTCTATAAGGTGCCAATTCGTATCAACTCACAAAATTTATGGGCGAAGGGCTATCACATTGAATACTTAACATTGCATAATTTGCAGAGATAACTCTCTCTCTTGCACATGATTGCTTCCCAACTGCTACATGTTGCATCTGGCAACACAAATATCGAAGACTGCGATGCATACTATGCAAAAATCACTAAAATGTGGCAACAAAACTGAGATCCTGAAAGCACTCAGCATGATTAGAGTAGGCATCCACACCAACAAGAGAGCATAACGGACAGGAAAGGCAAAAGCTTAAGGAAATGACGTTGGGGTCAGACGACATCCACAATTAGCGATCACTTACCATATCAGGCGCAATTCTTAGGCTATACACAGTCATACTTGCTAACGGACTGTCAGCGGTCATGGTCTTAAATCAAAGACAAATATGATTCAAACCAGAATAATACTGTGCAGAAAACAAATACCTGTTAGAAATAACGATCAATCAAGCTAAAATTCAGGGAAAGCGTCATTATGTGACTACTAGTGCTCACATAGGCGATTAACAAGGTCTCTCATTCGCACTTGGTGGCAGGACTACGTCGACATTTGATGAATAGATGGATCTAGTTGTGGATCTGTACACTGATTGCTAAACAGCGATGAAAGTGAATAGTGCGTTAAGATATGAAATCACCATCAATCGTGGAGTAAAGTAAGGAGACACTGTCATCGCTCCTGTTCAATGTCATTCTGGATCCAACCTATTGCCTCATAGGAAAGTGCAAGCGAATGGCTTTAGCTATACAGATGGTACGTGAATAGGATCGATGGCCTAATCCGATGAGTCCTCTCTACTGATGTGAGGCCCGACCATTCTACAATCGAACTTAGAATATTCGCGGCAATCGAACGATACATCGGCTTCACAGAAATCGTATGCCCTCAAAATCACGAGGTAAGAAAACGTACGTAGTTAGCAGTGGCAGACAGTTCACAATCAACATGGTCACAATTCCAATGGTCTCCCTAGGGGAGTGGACACTGGGTGAGACGTTCAATACATGGACAGGTAAACTAGAGCTATTCCCGAAATCCTGCTCTATGAATGGTGTATGAAAGTCAGCAAAGCGGTTCTGAAACCGTGGCATAAGATGAAGATCCTATCGTAAACAACCTTTGCGAAATTACTTTTCGGACTCAGATTTGAGAGTCCGGCCGATATATCACTAAGAAAGCTGGACTACACTGTAAGAATGTGGGTTAAAAATAACTATGATGATGGTGGTTTTAATCTGCCAAAGTTCAAGGAAATCGTTCCTAGAATGGTGAACAAGAACTTGGTTATGAGGAGAAAATTAGGAACATAGCCATCGCGGCATGTTTGGAAGACGTAATGAAAGTCACCAAGGATTAGAACCTCCAAAGGCAAGGCTGGCAAAAGAGATGGTCCTCACACCCCACCCAAGATAGGGATGAAATAATTCGAAAGGTTATAAAAGGAAGGTGTCAGCAGACAAAAACTAGGCATAGTGTCAGAGCGAGAGTACAGAGACGCCATAAGAATTAGAACATGCACCTTCCCCTAATGAACCACTGCGAACAGGGCCATTCGCAGAAGGACAGCCAATGTACGCCGTTGACATTGCAAAACTCCAGGTTAGACCATCTGCTGAGTACTGAGTATCTACCCGCTCACACTCCAGCTACGTGTTCGGCGACTTGATCAGATCGTGGAGTTACTCGGCTCCAAACTCCGAAGGATAAATTTTGAAGTGTATGACGAACCACATTTAATGTCAACTGAGCTCTTACCAAGACAGACCTAGTTGCTTCAAGTATACTGTAATGAGTTTGAACTGTAGGTCCTGATGAAACCAAACTATATAATACATTTCGGTTGAGAAATTGCACCTGGTAAAGCACCTGCATTTATCAAATGTGTATGTTTCTTATTTGACGCCATATCAATATATAGAAAACTTACAATAATGGTATTAAGATAATAAAACAAATCATAAAACAAAGTATATAAATTTGATGTAGTTTTGGAGGAATGGTGTTTCCTTGCATATATCATCACAAAATTCAAGTCCTATGACATTTAAATGGCTATGGTCAAATCAGCAAACAACGATTTGAAAGAAGAGCGTTGTTTTTGATGCGGGTATCTTGATCGTGCAGCATTAGCTAAACTGAACTCAGTTGATTAAATAATCATGGCTAAAAAGATTAGCCTTCCTTGAGTACCAGAGTATACGCCAATTAATTCCAAATATATATTCATTCATATATAATGCATATCCGTTAAGTGCAAACAACATGACTTAAACAGGTTTCCAAAATTTTTAATCTTCATTATACATGTCGTGCATAAAACATAATATAGTTTCATAATGCGTCACATTAAATCTTTCTCCTTAACAACGGCATCCATATCTCCCGAATGACTAGTTACTTAGTAAACGAGTATGGCTTTAACACTTTAGAACACGCATCGCATTTATCAAATTAGGCCAATATATTATTAATGGAAAACTGTTGTCTTGGTTAAAATGTTATCAAAATATTTCCTGTGACATAGTTCTACCGAGATGTAGATTATATGGGAAAGTTCAACATGGTTCTATTTAGATGCTATTTCATTTTTAATTTTCATCAATGAACAAATTGTAATTTTCAATCCCTATGAGTTTATTGATTATAAATAAAAGCTGATGTTGAATTCTCCTTCTGTATTGAAACTTACATATCTGTAAGAGAGATTGGCAGATAAATTTCAACATGAAAAAAACTGACATCCCATTCCTTCCAAACGCTCCTTTTCATATGTCTAAATATCATTCTCTTTTCATATTTGTTAACTGACACCTTCACAACAGTGCCAAGAGCAATCAAATTTGATAATCTAATTAAACATCCATGACATGACGTGTTGAAGGTAAATAAAAAAAACTTTAATGGGATGGCACTAGTAAACCTTCTTAAGTCATTTCAGTTTCTATCGTGGATTGTGCTTTAAATGAGAGGTCTTTATATGCACTTGGTATTGAAAATGTGTGTAAATTCAATATCAAACCCGTTACTATCTCTACATGAATATCGGTAGTTTGAAATAGATCGTCACGCAAATACACTTATACCCATTCACTGAGTCAGTCCAGTGCCTTATCACGCAGAAGTACCAATTAAACTATGAGAGTCATGTAGAGTAGTATTATAAGATTTTTCACCAAGATTTGCATGAAAACACGTCTTGACAAACACGTGATTAGACTTTCATCCAATAGAATCTCCATCCTAATATGAGCAACCATCCAGCATATGTTTTTTTTTGTATTATTTGCATAACGGAATACTGTACATGAAAAATACGGTTGTCACCTGGTCTGTGGCGTGCATGGCTTTTTATGCATTTGTAAAAGATATTGACAGAGAGTTGAAGGAACAACTCCATTCATGTGCTTGTGAGAACAGTTAAAGGATAATATCGTTTTTGTTTCAAAAACACACGCTATGCTTTGCTAAATCTAATCAAACCAAAAAGTAGAAAAAAAGCAGCGTTTTACTAAGATTTTTTAGAATGCACAATGATTAGCGGCGATCAAATTAGCTGAAAATCCCACATGTATTCATCTTTGTTAAAGGGCCCTAAATATAATTCCGTTTTGGCAGTAGAGGGCATTCACTTTCTCTGTTCAGATATTAAATCTTACCTGTAGCGGTGTGTTTGCAGAATAATGATTCGGCGAATGATGATATGTGGGAAAGCTTTCCAGTAGCTTCTCGTGGGTCGGTGGTTCTTTCCGGTGATTTCCCGGTTTCTTCCTCCACCATTAATACTGGCCGCCATGAAAAGCCTATCGCGTGCTGAAAAATGGCGTTAAGCCCAACAACAACAACAACAACAGCAGCAGAATAATGCCTCAATGCTTGATCGTACCCATCACATTTTCGGCATGCAGAACCGTTTTGTTATGTGTGCATGTGTGTGATCTGGATTTGTAACGGGACTTTAACACTGTTTCAATCATATCACTACAATGCCTGCAATCTTGCTATTTATAGTAGTCTGTAGCAGTGGAGAGATCAGGCGGACTAGTATAAAAGTAATATCTTTATGAAGAATCCCAAGCGAAGCGACTTTTAAATGTCTTGAATATTATTCTACCTGATTACGAACAAGCGGCCTCTCATATCCGGGGCGGATACTCTAACCACATACGTCACAGTAGCGGTGGAGCCTGTTTTTTTTGTCTGGCCAAAAATGGATCAATGTAACAGCATTAGCCGAAAGTAAGGCATCTTGCAGGCAGATTTTGCTATAAATTTACGGCTACGTTCGTTAACCGTGTTCAACAGTGTTGCGTTCACTGCTGTGTATCTGAATGAGTTGTAATCTCAGAATTGGAAAGTATAGGAGAGATGAATTGTTCTCCAGAGTTGTAATTTCAGCTATTCGGTAAAGTAAAAAGCTACTTAATTACTAAGAGACGATATTATAATATAGATTATCAACCCTTTGTGATTTCCGACTTGGTGAAAATTATGCCGTTAAAAAGAAAGACAAATGAAACCTCAAAAAGTGAGATAATTAAACCTAATATGATCAGTTAGAGAGACTACATGTCCTGTTCCGAGATACTAACTGGATTCACTAGGAACACTGTGTCTGAAGATAGATTCTGCCAAAATGTTTTGTTATTATTATTATTATTATTATTATTATTATTATTATTATTATTATTATTATTATTATTATTATTATTATTATTATTATTATTATTATTATTATTATTATTATTATTATTATTATTATTATTATTATTATAAATAATATGATGTACTAGCATTTATTTATTGGTTTCTTCCTAGAAAGTATATGCTATTATGTTAGATTTCACAATGAGTTCAAGTGTGCGTGCAGTTGGATTTCCTAATAATTCTTTCTAATGTAGATTTATATATTTTTGCATTCCGAATGTACTATTTCGACTTACAAAACTCATTATCATAGTCAAATTTTAGAGAGTATAGTGCCATATTAATGAGACATAAATGTCTGAATTAATTTGAACCAACAAAAATACAATAAAAGACATGCAGGAATTAAATTTTATGCAACAATTAAGCATGAAATTATGTGCTTTATTTACAGGCATTTTATTTTTTCTAATGTTGCGAAACTACTAAATCCCGTACATTGTGAAGGCAACTTTGTTATATAATGTGCATCAAGAATGACATTTAATTAATCATATCAGAAGTATGAAAACTCGTGTTGATATGATCATCCATTCAGGATGAAAATAAACAGCAAAAGTTTCATCATCATCACCTTGCTGACGAGGCATGGAAATTAGAACAACACCAGGTTTGCTAATGACCAGTTAGGCATCATAACTAATGGTTTAAATAGTGAAGTTTATGTGTCGGTAGATATAGTCTATTTGAAAGTAATTGATGAAAAATGTTGAATATTTCTACACTGGAACCCATACTGGAAATCATAATCATTTACCCAAGGACCAAAATACAAAATGAAAGCATGGTTGCGGGATTAGAATGGAGTTAACTGACGTTTGTCGTAGTTAATTATAACACGATGGTTACTAGAATTTGAATTATAGGGTTATGGGAAGTTTCTACTGAAATGGTTAATTTAAGGAACATATTCCTGTGCAGTTTTTCAAGTGGAGATATACAGATAGGAAGTATGCTAAAGAAATAATTGACTTTAATTTAAAGAAAAGTCTCTGGAAACCATTTTTATCAGAGTCTATATATAACTGTTTTAATGTATAATTATAACTGAGTTACTTATTTAAATCATTGATCGGAATTACTAAGTGCCCGTTATCATTTTGATTAACATTATTTTGGAATAGATGATAAATCATTTAGGAATTCATTATAGCATTATTATTACATTGGGATATGCAAACTCTTGGTAAATAAGAACATTCAAGATTATCAACACTATTGATACAGCATACATTCGACATTACTGGAAGTCATTCGGAACATTATAATATTTGGATCTGTGATAGCACATGTAGGAATTTTTGTTATCTACTTCACAACTAAATATTTGAACCTTTCACTTCGTAATTTAGAGCATTACATTTTTGCTGATTTTATATGAAGGTAAGATTAAAATATGAATTTTGAAGATATTTCATTGCGTTAGCTACAGAGAATCTGGTATCAAATCTTGGGTGATTGTGCAGAATACGTTAAGAGTAATTTCGTAATTCCAATACAAGTAATCTTTGCTTTATTTATGTAAAGTTTCACTGTAATGTCTTCTATCGGGAACTTAGATCGGTTAAGAATTCTAGCATGGCTGAGATCTTATGTAGGCAACACAACGACTGGCTAAACGATAATTTACCTTTAGCATACAACACGATCGATTTAGAATATTTTGATAGAAATGGATGTGATGTTAGAAAGCAAGTAGTGATATATGGGTGATGACGACGATAAATATAATCTTATATGATTATGATAGCGGTGTTAATGTTTAATAGGGGCGTTGTTGTTTAGTTTCATGTTCTAATTGGTTGACATCGTTACAATGCACTCTTCAGTTTTCCTGGTATAACTTCATGTTCGATAAACTAAAAACCAAAGATGAAAAACCTTAAAGCCTGCCATCCACAGCATGCAAATTGAGGATGTTTTATCTGATGTGAAGAAAATCCATCAATAAAAATATATGTCGAATTTCATTCTTTGGCTAGCAGGAGAAAGGATAATAAAGAACCTTCTTAAATTCACTAACTCACAAAAGGTATTTTGTTTCATTAGCTGAACACAAATTAACTATAAAATCATAATTAGTGTCACGATCTTCCTCATTAACATATTATTCCATTTCATCTGCCTTTTTATACTCATATCTATAAAAATTCCCAGCAAAGTGAATTAGAACAATTCTTCCTAAATGGATTAAAAATATTTTTGAAATCTAGATATTTAAATTCTTTCTTGTCTGATTATGTCATATTAGGTGCTAAATAATAAAGATTTTATTCGTTTAAAGCATTCGTTTTTATACAAAAGGAAACATGTTCCGCTTTTCAGCGTATATAAATACGTTATAATTATTCTTTTTCTAATGTTTGCGTTCCTCATTCATTTCAAGATTAATTTATAGAATGATCGTGTCAAAGATGAACTGATTCCACAGTTCTAATTAGTTCCTGATTTGTCATACACCCTTTTTAACAAGTGGATAAAAATAATTTCTATACATCACAATTATGGCAAAATAAATATGTAAAAGATCTGGTGGTGTGTATGCTGGTTTTACATACCTTTAATACATATAAATAACGGATATTATTATGGGATATTATAGTTTCCATTTAAAGCTTATTTATTGGACACCTCATTCCTAATTTATATTAAGTTACATGTTTTTATTTGTGTAACCTCATATGATATCTTATGTTATGACATTTTGCATATAGTGTTGTTCTGAAAAGAAATTGTCCAACCTATTGGATCACCTATAACATAAAATGTTTGTAACTCCAATGTGTTATTTTAACAATCATTCTAGGAACATATGATGTTACTCCCACATCCATATGTGTAGCCCAAAGGAAGCATATGAAAAGGCAGGTGAATTGCAGGCCCTTCTTTTAGGAGACGATGTAATAACGGCAACGAGGTACTAACGGACGGCATACATAATATCGTGTGCTAAATATTGGGAATGTAAAATGATTCCATTCATTAGTATGAAGGCCATTATTCTTATAAAATTTGAGAGCCCATTCAGCAACCCGTTCTAAGGAATATAATTAAAAACCCAGAAGAACAGGAATATATACATGATATAGAAAACAAAATCAACTTAATGTTTGCGAATGTTTCCAAGATTGTATATTCCCCAAACAAGTGGAAATTATTTCCATTTAGAACAGTCCATTTTACGTATGAAAATGGGACTTTGATAGACAGCACAACCATCGCTAGTTTACATAGCTGAGAAAATTAACTTTATTTATAATGATCCAAATTTGGGAAATGTAGTACAAGATATCAGCACCCTTCATCAGTCAGAATAGACATAGAGCATGTTACAAAGAACACATCTGTACCGTGCCAGTCAATAAAACGGACATACGAAGTCAAACAGAATCATGTAAATCGCCTATCAAATGTTTGGATATAATCAGTAACGTCAGCATTCATATTTATTTTATATTTATTTAATATACAAAATGAACAAACATATTTTAATAATTATGGGAATTTTGCTTTTCTGATGGAAAATCAATTGTCAATAATTTCTCAACCGGAATTTCTCAATTTCGGAACCGACTACTGACAATACCTTAAAAAAACAATGTAAAAGGTTCACTAAAAATGCATTCAATATATCCTGGCCATACATTTCACATTACAATATTCACTTAACACAAATTTGACATGATTACTACGTAAGAATGCTACAAATATACATCTAATTATAATTACTTTGTCCGTATGTACACTTGATCACAAAACTTTTGAACGATATATTATTATATGAGTTAAACGCTGAAAGAGAGCGTAACTGTATCTTATTTGTGAACATACGCTCATAATTTATGATCAGATCTCCTATTAAGGACTGACTTGCACTAATTATGAAGGATATACTAATAACCAACACATGTATTTATCAACGAAAAGCAACTCCTACAAATATAATCTTTTCAACACAAGCTTCCTGTATTCCGTTCGAAACTTCCTATCCATGACACCGTAAATAAATGGATTTACCATGAAGTTAATGGCATATGTTCTTATAAAAATCTGATAGAAACCAGCGCTTGTTTTGTTCAGGTTGTCAATAAAATGTTCGTCATAATACGACAGTAATTCCAGAATAAGAAATGGTGCGAAGCTTAAAACAAAGAAAGCTGTGACAACTAAGATAATTTTGGATGATCTTATATTCTTTGCTGTTACAGTGTGGTTTTTGTTCTTGTTTCCTTTGTTTACTTCCTTTATGTTTTTTCCAGGTCCTTTAGAGCCTGTTGGGTCTTTACTTGTAATGCAATGAATTTGTCCTTCATTAGTATCTGATAAAAAATTTGTTTTTATCGGATGTTTGTGTTTCCATATTTGACGCCATACTAATATATGAAAGATGGACATCAAAGCAGTTAAGATAATGGAAACAACAGCCAGAAAACCATTGTAGACATTGGGAAAGACTGAATCTTTGTACATAACATCCGGAAAACATGCTATTCCTGTGATATTTGCGAACCCAGTTTGTACAGTGTTTTTTCCATGAAGGATAACGCAAGGAATAGAGAAGACACAACATATGACAGCGATAATCCCAAAGATGTATTTCACCGATTTTAAGGAAAACTGGTTTCCATACGATTCGCATATTCTTCTGTACCTATCTAAAGAAATCACAAATAGGAGTAACACTGATGCCAATGAAGTAAAAGTAGTAAATGTGTATAGAATCTTGCATGCTGGTGTGTTTGTAAATGAGTATGGATGACTTAAATCCGTGATTAAAAATGGACTGCTTATCAAGCAAAATGATATATCCACCAATGCAAGGAAGGTTATAAAATATTTGTGTGTGGAATTGAGCATTTCGAGAATGACAATATTGACATAAAGAACGAATGCTTACCGGCGGTCCCTACAGCCAAGCTGATAGAAATAAATAGTATTACTGGAATTAACAGTTGCACTTCTTTGTCGTTGAGTTCATCCAAAGTCCAGTTCTTTCCTTCCGGGAGATCTTTCAAAGAAGTGTACATTGCAACGATTGGCAGAATACAAATCACGGGCAAACAACGACAACGAACTTTCAAACGCGTACTATTCTACAATTTTTTTCCAGACTTGTTCTGCCGTATACCAAGGTGTTCCTATTTCTTTATATCAGCTGAGTCGTATTTATTCTGAATTTAAAAAAGGAAACAGTAGATAAGTTATGAAATTATGAGAGAAAAGACACATACTGCTTAAATCAGTATTTTTCTTCCATCATCAATATCAATATTCCGCACCAAATATTCATTGAATCAAACCGGTTTACCTGGGTATACATTTGCGACTTTGGGAGGCCAACTGGTTCTATAATTTAGACGTCATCAATGCATGTATCAATTGGATATGGAACATTTTATTTCTGCTTCTGTGGAGCATTTTGTTTATGGTAGGAGTTTCTTCTCTATGCATGT
This sequence comes from Potamilus streckersoni, assembly GCA_016746295.1. Classification (NCBI taxonomy): domain Eukaryota; kingdom Metazoa; phylum Mollusca; class Bivalvia; order Unionida; family Unionidae; genus Potamilus; species Potamilus streckersoni. The sequence continues at coordinate 411,684 of JAEAOA010000879.1, forward strand.
GGTGGCATTAAATTATATTCCTGTTCAGGAACCTGGTTCGTAAATTTTTCCGCGATGTCCAGATATAAATACACATAAAAATTGATTACACATGAATAACGACAATGGGATTTGCAATGCAAAAAATGTTTTAGTAATGACAATGTACTTTGCTAAACTTGAATTTCTCTTAGGTTTCCCTTTTGACTCACGATAAGCCCGTTTCAAAAGCTGTCAAACGTCGTATGCATCTGATAATTTCCTAACTTAATAGTTAACAAAATAGGTGTTAGCTATGGATGTAACAAAAGCTTATGACTCATATAAGAACTGTCTCAGGGTTTCCAATTATGTATTTTGCAATAATTTTAGCACAACCTGAAAATGTGCTGATAAATGGAATTGATCCTTCAAACTTAAGCCCTTTGTTTCGATTAGAAGGCTAGAGTTCTGCATGTACATTTATAATTGTGCCCAACAGTCGCCGCCCATCAAGCGAGGAGCAGCATCTAAGCAGAAATAGTGGAATTTAAATATCTACCAGGACAAGGATCTAATCTCTCAGGCGTAGAAGGGGACAATGAATCACTTGCAATAGCTGTAAAGAAATTAATCAGTTTTCATGTCGTTTGCGAAGAACAGAGGGAACAATTAATTATCAATGGAAATCTGGGGGAAAGGACCACGCCGAACGAAAGTTATATATTATGATAGAAGACCTATTCAATTGGGAAAGAATAGAAACGCTTATGCCGGTAGAAATAATCTCAGCCGAATATGTGTTTTGATTTGTGTAATACTTTTAGTAAATTGCATGTTACAACGAATAACTTTGTTTCCGAACATTGAACATAACATAGAATTATTAGTGAGTACTACATCACTGTATACAGCTGAATCTATTAGAAGGTGGAATTATTATGTGATTTTGTACTGAGAATGGTGTAAAGTAGATACTTTGTATGCATATGTATATACGTATTTCTCTGTATCATCCTATAATTCGTCGCATACAGGAAATGTGAACTATTACCATAAGAACGGTTGGTTGTTGTGTCATTAACCAACAATATGTGCATGTAGAACAAGATTTTTCATAAAGTTGCAAGTCTGAGATTCTTAGATTCTGGTCTAAATTAGTTGTTAGCACACCCTTACTTGAAACTATGCGCAGGTTATCAACACAGATCTTTCGTATTTGTATTGAAACACCTGAGCAAAAGGCACTAAAAAATAGATCTATGAGTGTGAATGAATGGTAGAATGAGATATACATCAAATATGATATTGACTGCTTGGTTTGCATATATCTTCACTGCGAAAAGGTGTTTTCATTTTCCTTTATCTGAGCTATAACAGGTAATAAATGGTGTTAGATTTGTTTATAAATAAAGGTAAGGTGATAACTATTTCGAAACCCTATATGCATTCACTTTATATTTGCATGTGTATACATTTCTGTGCTTTGCCAGCTTAAACTATAAACTTGATATAATAACTGTGTTAGACTGAATCATAAAGGTTATAAAAAAGATGGAAGGCAGACAAACATTTTCAAGGGTTTTCTTTCATTGATTATCACGTCGGTAGTTGAAATAGTCCTACTACGATGTGGTTAAGTAATAAAATAGTGAACTGCACAAACTCAGTGATATAAACGATCATGAGCTAGAATTTATATATATATATATATATATATATATATATATATATATATATATATATATATATATATATATATATATATATATATATATATATATATATATATATATATATGTATATGTATATGTATATGTATATATATATATATATATATATATATATATATATATATATATATGTATATATATATATATATATATATATATATATATATATATATATATACGAATGCAACACTTAAAAATATTCTACCACACACTAAGTTTGATCAATTGTATGAATTTATTATACTGCAAGCCAATGATTCTCCCAAGTGTTACTATTAAGCAAATTATTAAAAGAACTCAATAAAAATTGAACGAGTCTATTCATTATGAAGGAAACATGGCGAAATATGTTAACGCGCAATAATGTAGCTTTTGCCTCTTTAATGAAAATATCATAAAATAAACATTGAAATTTGTATTATGCTTTTATGAACGTATGATGATGTATAGACTTATTTTGTACACCTTCTATTATAGTTTAAATTTTAATGTTTATACCGAGTATAGTATTGTGCATGAAATTCACCATCCAGCCATTAAAATTCAACAATGCTAAGATATAATCAAACACAACCCATCTCATGAACTAAGAAAACATAACGTTTCATTTCACGTAATTAGTGTAATAAAGGCTGGGCTTTCAAACTACAGTTGCATACAATTGGAATCAAAATTTAAATGGCAACCCTGTGTGTAATGAGGAATTCGACTACCGAGGGACATCAAGATATATGTAAGGGTTGTAGAGCTCTGCAACTTACAATAAGTTAGAACGATTTGCAAGTCTGTTGAACGAAAATTGCTTCCGGGAGAAATTTTAAAGTGATATTGCTTCATAATTGGAATAAGAAATGTTTACTTTAAACTCTCTCTTTATAGTTTTGATGAAATTGGAGGGGGTGGGCGTAAATGTGGAGAAATATGGACATGATACTTGTTTATCCTATGTTAGTGCTTCAAATGTTAAAAGTGTGGATGTCAACACTAAAAATAGTCATTTTATAAACTCTATATACGTTAGTGTCTTATAACATAATTGGTTGCGAACATAGTTTAGATCAGCGCTGTTCTTTAATTTGCATAGTGATTGTAGCTTAATGGACTGTTATTTACTTTGTTAGACCATTGTATTATATTATTCTTCGTAAGTGATTTTCCTGTCGTTGTTAGCTGTGGACACCGCAAGAATCTCAGAGAACGAAAGGAACCACTCTGTATTATGCCTTGGAATAATAACAAAACACAACCATCTTGCTTCTGTTCTACATCTATTTCCAAGCAAATCAGTTTACGTACAGTTCAAGAGCTACACTTTATTTCGGCTCTCTTTCCATCAGACAATGCTTGTACGAGTTGTAATAGCTACGAAAGTATAACATACCAACAAACGTTTTGAACTGTTTCATGATATTGTTAAAATTAGGTTAGTATTAACATTTTCGGTAATTAGAAAAAGAACGAGCAGAAGTTAATTCATATTTACATATTTTCAACCATTTGTTAAACTTTACAAAGCTTTCAGTCTTTCAGTCTTTCACTCGTCGGGCCAAGTATTATGGTCATTGCGTAGCTAAAAAGATCGGTAATTATATAAATTATATCATAAATGTTCCTGGCTGTTTGTTGAGAGAGATAGCCAGAGCTATCATGCAATTAATTTGGTTGTACCTGTCCCACTCAAATAGGATTTAAGCGAAGGAATGCAATCGGACTCTTGATTTGATAGTAACAAATCTTCGGAATTCCGAATTTATGAATAATCTAGACCAAAATCTTATACATTTCCAACAAAAAAATGAATGAACGTAAATAGTTATTAATTGAATATGATCACTTATTTCCTGATGTTTCTATAAGGACAAAAAAAGTCTACAATGACGTTGCAATTATAAATTACATACATGCGAAACTACAGGAGTACAGGATGAACTCTTTAAAACAGGGATGTTTGGAAGCAAATTAATTATTTGCTAGATGATGATTTCATTGATCCTAGTAAATGTGACTGCAGAACACCATGTGTATTTATTCTGAAACTAGATAATACTTTCCGCATGTGCACGGACTAAAACAGATTCATTTCCATTATCAAGTTTCGATGACAGCTTTTGTGAAATTGGAAATGCAAAATATGTCACCAAATTTGACCTTCTGAAAGGATTTTGGCAAATGTCTCTGACGGAAAGGGCAAGAGAAATTTCGGAATTCGTGACTCCAGATGTACGTTATCAATATAATGTGATGCCATTTGGTATGAAAAGTTCGCCAAGTACTTTTCAGCGTCTAATGAACATGATTACATCTGGCCTAGACATTTGTGATGCTTACATCGATGATGTCATCATCTACAACAACCCATGTAAATATTATTTAGATACAATTCCGAAACTTTTCACAGACTCACTGAAGCAGGTTTGACAATTATGTTATCAAAAAGTGAGTTTTGCTGTGATTGTGTAATATTCATAGGACATTTCGTGGGGAATGTATATATATATAGCAAGGCCAAGGTTATCTCTAAATTCTATGTGCCTATCAGAAAATCAGTCTATGTGATGTATGGGTATGGATGGCTACTATCGAAGTTGTGTTTCAATGTTTCCATAACTGATCAATTCCTAACATACTATATGGAGCAATAAAATTAAGTTTTCTAAGTCTGAAAAGTTGCAAGAGGCTTTTGATAAATAAAATGTCATGATTAAGAATGGACCAGTTCTTGCAAGTCCACATTTAAGTCAATCATTTAAACTGCCTGTTGATGCAAGCGATGGTGCGGATGGAACAGTATTGACTCAAGAAGATAAAACTATGTGTATCATCAAGTCTGCTATTTATTTATTTATTTATTTATTTATTTATTTATTTATTTATTTATTTATTTATTTATTTATTTATTTATTTATTTATTTATTATTTATTTATTTATTTATTTATTTATTTATTTATTTATTTATTTATTTATTTATTAGCATCAGAAAAATTATTCGACAATCAAAAAGGAATGTTCGGTTTTGATGATGATATTAGAACACTTTAAAGTTTGACTATTGTGTTTAGTGATCACAACCCCCTTCCCTTCATTGTTAAGATGAAAAACAAAAGTAAGAGATTATTAAAGTAGAGTTTGCTGTTGCAGGAATATAATAATGGCTTCACGCACATCATGGAAAAAGTCAATTTCATAGCCGATGAACGTTTCACGTGTATATGCATATAACGTTTCATATATACTTTTTCTCATTCATACGATTTCATCTGCTTTTGTCGCACGTGCTTATTTGGCTTATAGTAAAAATAAATCTTCAATATGTAAATCTTTTTTATGAGAAGTGTTATGCATATCTAATTTAATTGTTTGTTTGCAAGTTTCAATTTTTTATTTCATTACATTATACGTAATGTAAAAATATTTCCTGGATTTGACCCTTTTCGAAATTGTGTTTATTTCTGCTTCCCCTGATTGTCCCTGTTATATTTTATATTTATTTATTTTCCATAAACAACTCATAATATCACTATTAGTCTCTATGTGTATCAGGTTTTATCATGATTATGATTCAGGAAAGAGTAAATATGTTGATCAGGATCAGGGTGTTGGAGATTCCTAAGTGAATACTATAGGCTTTTGTGTTGTAAATAAACAAGGCTCATTGGATCATTCTGGACGTTTTTCTCCATTACGTAATGGCTTATTTTAGAAAATGCTAATTGTGACCTTAGGTCAAGCTAAAATCGTGTGACTGTGATGATTCTACCAGTCATGGTTTAACACTTACCACGTTAGGTTGTATAATATTGCTGAATATTTTTTTTTTTAAATAATGGAATTCAAGTGATTATTTTCCCTGTAAATACAAATGGGCAGACAAAATTCTTGGAAAAACACACTCATTAAAACTTATGCTGAATTTAAACCTGGAATAAAATTTGTATGAATCAACAAAAGATGGGTGACACATCAGCACTTTGCAGGTTATAACAAACATTATAGCATTCAATTTTGGATTTCGTTAGGACTGAGGTTTATTCAGAACATTTTTTTCCTAGGGCATGTATTTTTAATTATGGGACAAATTTTGGATTTAATTCGAAATATCGTAATTTGTTTTTTCTTCTTCTCGTTTTTGACTTTGTTTTCGAAGGAAATAAATTGTTTATTAAATTTTGCTAAGCTTGTTTCCTTCGCTCTTTTCTGTTAAGACAAATAAGTCGATCACAGTGTTAAAAAAACTGCGAGGCCAGATTAAAAATTTGAGCTGAAACGAGTAATACCACTAGCTCTTTCATAAATTATTTCCTATAAAAAAGCTCCAGTGCAAAAATGTCAACTAATACAATTCCAAAGTACACAAATAAATACTTATCAAGATTGACAAAAACTGTGATCCAAAAATCTTAAAACGTAATCAGGCTTTTATTTGTGCGATTTGTGAAAACACTCGGGTGATAATTGCATCATCATGTTTGTTGAAATGCATATATTGTACAATAATAACAGCTTCTTAACAGCAACGCTTAGACATATGCAAACGACATGAAAAAGATACTGCGGAAGATCACATTCTTGCAATAAAGTGTTTAATCAGCTTCAGTTTTAACCTTGCGAACACTCCTAAGTTTGTTTTGTTACCCTATCAGAATAGTTTTCAGTATAAATTACTAAATAATTAATTACTCAAAGATAACGAAATTCTATATTTCAAAACTGAAATTTCCTTATCTTTGTTTTTTAAGAAATTATCATTGCAATCGTGTAATCACAGTGTATATTTAATAATTTTGCTCATGTCAGTTATATCTTACACGGATAGAGATACAGTCTTACTTACCACCGAAAAACTGTTTTGAGATATATATTCCTTGATTATACACAACAATCTTAAGACTTCAGTGTATTTCTTGCTATGTTGACTGTGAGCTTATATGCACATTTTACTGCCTTTGTGTTGGTAGAAATTGATATTGCATCAAATAAGGAAAATATTTCATATATTGGCGTCATTACAGAAATTCGATATCAGGAAGAATATGACACAAAAGTGTACAGGTACACTGACAATGCTCGATGGGACAAAAAGGTAAGGTAGTAATGTCGTTATTAGTTATCTAGGTCATTGCTTCTACGCAGCATAATTCAATACAGGACCTGTTTTATTTAGGAAAAGTCTCACTGAAATATATACATACGTACATGGATACATACATACATACATACATACATACATACATACATACATACATACATACATACATACATACATACATACATACATACATACATACATACATACATACATACATACATACATACATACATGCATGCATGCATGCATGCATGCATGCATGCATGCATGCATGCATGCATACATACATACATACATACATACATACATACATACATACATACATACATACATACATACATACATACATACATACATACATACATACACACATACACACATACACACACATACATACATACATACATACATACATACATACATACATACATACACACATACATACATACATACATACATACATACATACATACATACATACATACATACATACATACATACATACATACATACATACATACATACATACATACATACATACATACATACATACATACATACATACATACATACATACATTCATACATGCATACACACACATATACATATATATATATATATATATATATATATATATATATATATATATATATATATATATATATATATATATATATATATATATATATATATATATATATATATATATATATATATGTATATGTGTGTGTGTGTGTGTGTGTGTGTGTAACATAAAGAAGTAAGAGAGTAGATGTAACAAAGTTCGCCTTATTATTTACCGTATTCTCCTCTAGTTAAGGCCAATATTTGAACCTTTAAACCATATTTACACTAAGTAGTTATGACAATAGCATTGTTGATGGCTCATATTAAGTTTTTTAAAAAATAGTATTTTCTGTCAGAGTCGTATTCAATATGCATAGAACCATTAACATATTATAGCACCGTACATTACTTCACATTTTGTAAACTGCCAGTAGTGTTCTCTCATGTTGTTTTTACATGTAAATTATACAACTAAAAACGTATTGGTCTCCAATTTCATGAAGAACGATGAAAACGTTTTTGTTTATTTTTACTAGATATCTATTGTGTGTCCCCAGCAGTAAGTCGTTACATGGGGCAGCAAGTGGTGAAGAAAGACGTGTTATTATTCGTTTTGTTAGAATCAAAATAAGACCTTGAAAGGTAAAGGAATGTACCTTCCTTCTATGCTGACCTACATGAAGATTTAGTTTAAAATTTCAACAATAAAAGTATGCATGTAACTATCTAAATATAAACCCTTGTTCATGTCATAAAGTTCTAAATGTAACGATGTGATCTGTAGTTTAAATGTATAATGAATGTGTGAGTTAAATACAATGCAAGGATATTTATTGAAAATAAGAGATGAATATTCACCCAACTACCTGCATTCATACGTAGGCCTATTCAGCGATGATGCTATTTCAAGTCCAGAAAATAAAGATACCAACACCTCTTACTGTAGTTTATTATATACTTCTTGATGATTGGAGACGTGTCGTTTTCGAATAGTATGTTCACACCTTATGTGCAGAAGTATGAATCAGTCTTTGCATTTTCATAACCAGCTTGAATATAGTTTCTTAGAGGTGGATTCTGAAAATATAATCACTGTAGTGTAATATTCTGTGAATATCCATTAAATTAATCAGGGATTACTTTCATTACTCGTGCATAAAGATATATGCGTAATAGACAATTGATTATGGGTTCGAATATACGTAGATTACGAATACAAAATTCTCTAACGTGTACGATACTATTATTTGTACTAATATTAATTATGCCTACCATTATATAGCATTCATCTATAGTTCCATACATGGCACTTTCCGATCTGTTTGGTGCATATTTATAATTATATATCGAAAATCATATAAAACTTGATTTTCTTTATAGGATTCAGGAATAAATGTGCTGAGAGATAAGAATTATTGGGTCGACATGTGAGTGTCTGCTACTCACGAGTGCATATAACAACGGTTGAGACGCATCATTTGTAGTGATGAGTGCTTAGTAGTGAAGGAATATGGCTTGGTTAGTCCAGGCAAGGCGATGGGTGCAATTTTAGCGCGGAACTAGGTTCGAATCTATGTAGAGTATGAACTAAAACATTCTTTAACCTGTGATAGTATTATTTGTATTAAATATTAACTCTCCCAACTATTATCAAGCATTCTTCTTTAGAATCTAATATATATATATATATATATATATATATATATATATATATATATATATATATATATATATATATAGAGAGAGAGAGAGAGAGAGAGAGAGAGAGACAGAGACAGAGACAGAGAGACAGAGACAGAGACAGAGAGACAGAGACAGAGCGAAGGAGATGAACGGGAGGGAGATAGAGACGGGAGGGAGGGACGTTTGCTTTTTTAAGATTTGATCAAATAACATGTTTAAAACTAAAACTGATCTTACGATAAACGCTATAAATCTCAATCAAAATTTGGACAACTAGCTGATATATCATACCTTTAACTTTGAGCTTGTTCGTATGTGATTCTATAAACGTTCATGCTCAAGATCAGAAATTGTCTTATAGATCAAAAAGAGAGCCTTGCTATTACACACTCAACCAATGAATATCGATTGCAAACATTAACTGATCTCATGAACCAACAAATGTTTTAATTCATGTAATTCTCAAATATCAAATGCTTGTAACTAGACCTGACAACTGCAAATGTATATGATACGGCCACATCAAATATACATGTCAATTTAAGAATGACATCATTTCATGTGTATGGATTACAGAAACATGCTAGTGAGAAGAGGTCAGAGAAACTGACATGACTAAGGTAAAAAATTGCTGACTGTCAACTTGACAACTTCATATTAGCTAACTGGTACTTAGTTTTCAGCAAATTATTCTTAATGTGATAAAGAATTTCAAAACCAGAACAAGGTTTAACGTTACTCTAACAGTCAACAAACACACGTGCGTTAGTTCAAATGAGTTTCCTTAGAGAAGTCGTATGATCTATCCTCAATTAGTCAATAAGCTTTCTTCTGCATCTTTTAAAACCAAATTGTCAAAATAACTTGCATATTTCAATTAAAGCTACAATTCACTTTTGGGAATCGTCAAAGTGTTGCTACCTATTAGCCCGTTTAAAGTAACAGAAAGAAAAGAGCAAAGACAACAAGCTTTCTAACTTTAAAAAAAAATATTTCCCTAGAAAACACGGTGAAAAGGCATACCTATGAAACAAGACTTACTATGTACGAAGAAGATCCAAATATTTGTCCTAAAATTGTGAGTCTGAATCTCAATACTAATATGTCAGTTTGAAATGTTCACACGTGATAAATCTGGATTAACATTTAATCCTGTAATGTATCTGATATTATATCGTAGCAGTATCATCTGTGTTTAGTCGGAGCTGCTTTTCAGCAGGATCGTCCATACCACAATTATTAGAAAATAGCGAAAGAAGAGGAACTATATCGATATAAGTATTGGTGCTTAAATGAGAAACCAGGAGCACAATATTGTTAAAATATATCGATATATCTCAATGAGAGAGCAACACGTCTCCATCCAGTGTGTACACGTCTTTAGTGGGGACAACTTGTTAGACTCGCTCACTATGGACTGGTTTAACATAGGCCAAATATTCCCAAGCGTTTATCTTGTCATAAGCCAGACGAACACATTATATCAAACCACAACGGCAATTCAAAAGGTATACCGAAAGAATAATTGCTAATAGGGCAAATTCCTAAATTACTTCCAAGTAGCCAGTCTTACCAGCAGCAAATCATTGGCAGTCACTGTCATATAGTACATTGAAATATGATAAAAATGAAAAACTAATGAAGCTTCATGATCCAGGTGCGATTTAGATTTTGATAATGTTGATAATGGTAAGGCCTTTGAAAAGCCACTATTTCCTACATTTATCCGAAGGGACTCACACAGAAAGTAACACGCTGCCTCCAACATTGCATGTTATATTAAAATGCGGATTAACAAATTAAGATTTATTTAATTGTAGTTAATAATCTGCGCGGTTACGGCAGCCATATTACAATGGAGGCAATTAGAACAACCTCATCTTTGTCAGTCAATTCTATGCAAACATCATTGAGGATTACAAGGCAGTTACAGTTTACGGAGAGTTGCCAGTTTATGACCAACATCGTGGAACACGTTGTAGCTAACCTACCGAAGTAGTCAATAAACGCCGCAATAAGGATCACAGCCACACTTTTGTTCTGACAACTGTATGTCAACACGTTTATAAGGAAAGACATCTACCCCTGCAGGTAACTGAGAAACTAGGAATGATTCGACAAGACACATCTTTAACCGATAGATGTCTTCTAAATGAACTGTGTTTGCGTATTCTGATAAATAAAACATGTCGAACACATTTACTTGTAAAATAGTGGAAACTATTATGAAACCTACCACAAAACTGACGTATCCAAGGCAATCATCGACAACTGCCTTGATCCTGATAGGGACAATAGTTCTACTGACATATATCAATATGCTTCTATCCATTGAGTAGAAAAAGTAAACACGAACAATCAAAAGACTCTAGACTATGGCAGCAAAATATTTGCATAATCTGGATTGCCGGCTTGCGTACCTAAACTTGCAATTGTGAAGCAGTGATTTATAGACTAAAAGTCCGACGTATTTAAGAATGTTGACAATTCCATATTAGCAGTTCAAGAGGTTGAAACGACAGTGAAAGCTACACCTTATCAGGTACCTGCCTGACACAACACAAGTTTTCGTCAGATGTCTTGTACTCCAGCTTACATCAGCACGAATTTCATACTGCCTAGACACGTCTGGTCATATTTTTTCAATGGCGCTTGATATTGGAACAAATTTGGCTATCTCGCGTTCATCGTTCACTAAACTTTCCAGAGATAATTTCATTTTACGCTGGAGTAATTTATAAATCTATATTCTGCCACTAGTATATATTTGTCCTCTTAGTTCATTTTCCAACAACAACATGAACCATGAGACCATCTTGTTGTATTTGCTCAATCTCAGATATCATCTTATTATTTTTTTGTTGCATTTCATTTATTTATCAAAGATTTTATCGAGACGAATTTGATAACGTACTGCTTGATCATGGTAACGTATTGTGATGAATCCATGCGGAGTTTTCTGAACATGCATAAAAGAGCGTTTAAACGTACATATATCCATGCCGCTGCGACACTAACTCTGATGAGTATGTCGCAGTTTATAGTTGTCAACACCGTTAAAGATAACCACTAAATTACCTTTATTTATGATAACATTGGAAATACTAGTGTACATTTGTATAGTGTATCTTGAATTCATGTTTTTTCGGCCTGTCTCATGAAAATATTTGTTTGTTTGTCGAGCATGACGTCATCGTATACCACAAGGTTATTGACATCGCATTCGAGATCTTAAAAGGATGGTGCATTATTGATGTCAGTGATAAATTCATTATCATCATCATCATCATACTTTGCGTTTGTACTAAGTTTCTTAAATTTATAATAGGATCGTTGATCATCTATGGATGTTGCCACTAAATAAAGTTTGTTCCATTTGAGCTACCTCATTATCAGGTTGAGCAGCCACTGAGGTTTGTCAGGTTTGTGGTCCTGTTACCCAACCTGACATCAGATTTCACGAAAACAATCAGTTCAAACTGGGCGATTGAATATACAAGCCATACTCATTACATCATGTATATTAAAGACAACAACGTATCAAGAAATGAAGATAATTTACACTCTGAGGTCAATAAAAATAAAAATGTACGAGATTCACTTGCGAACTGGTTGATACAATCAGCGATGAGTGGTAAACAATCTATGAGAGCAGGCAATCCGTTATAATAATGTAGTAGATTTATTATAGTCCAAGATGAGACTGGAAGTGTATAGTAGTTATTAGCAAAAGAGCCTATGAAACATTTGTCACAAGCTATTCTGCTAGGACGAATTAATGTCAGCATGTCCAACGAAGTTCGTCAGTTAGATATGTTGCTGTTTTCACATGACATCATTGGTACATCACGCAAACGGCTAACCAACAAATATGAGTTGACGGGCGTCGACATTGGAAGTAGATACAAATATTCGGAGACTATCAAATACAGCAGCAATTTAAGTCGCATCCGCGTTCTAAAGAATTTAATTGCGTGGACCTCTACGTAAACCATAGATGCTACATCTTGATTCTGTAAAAGACTTTCTCTTTGCATGGTCATTGCTGATTCAACAACATAGGGTTAAAATCAGATGTGGACGTACCGTAAACTATAGCGATCAGACATTTGCTGAATTCTTTAATCAAACACTTTCATAGCTATTTTTTGGACATCAGCAAAAGCAAGAGTTATTAAACAAAGTCAGTCTCATCAATGTATTTTAAGGTTACCGCAAATGATAAACGCGCAAACCAAGTTACGTGGAATTGCTAGGAAACACATTAATCCAATCGTAAAGAAAAACATCCTTATTAGCCAGAACAAGCGCAAACGGTGCGACTTGCCAACAGTTTCAGTGGTCTTCAGAACGTGACCGTCAGGTATTTATATTAACCTGGTCAACTGGGGTGTGGTACAAAATAACAAATGATCACGTATGGACTGTAAACACACATACAATTTCTAGCTTGGTAACATTTACTACCATGCAGGCAGTCTACAGACAAGATGCACAACATGGATTTGTACTTGAACAATTATACAATTATAAGTAGTTCCTGAAATTACACAATTATCAGCAGCATGGATTCGCTTGCGTGGCTGATACTGTACTTGATTCTGTTCACTGTAAAATGTATTGCGTAATAAGGAAAAAAATCATAAAGTTTTAATCTAAAAATAAGCAACATGTTTTATCACACACTAATTACCACAGTCAGTACCGCCCGCAAAGGTACTGGTTCCAGCAATGTTTGAGTGTATACTGCCTTCATGATTCTTTTATTTTGTTCCTTATCCTGACAATAATATATCATAGACCGGTAACATCCAACACCGCAATCTGAAAACATGGATGTTATTCCCTTAAAACATATAGCACAATTAATACATGGAACACATCCTCGTCCCGCTATGAGAAGGTACTTATTCTCACCACAAGAGCCCTTAAGACAACACAGGTTTCATATCGCATTAGACCGAAATATTAATGACATAGAGCAATCTACAAAGATTTGATTCTCATTTCATAGTTCTGCGCTAAATGATGATCGAGTAAAAATGGTTTTGTCGTCGGAAGGATATATGCCAACTAATTTTTGAAAATACATATCCTTCTCTGTCGGGTCCATTTATGTTTTTCATTAATTTCAGTTTATGAAAAGATTGTATAAATTTTACAATTTTCAAAAAACTGCAAATAGAGTTTTGTCAAAAGTAACATTTTCCAACTCGTACTGGAGTATATAGATATAAATACATAGACCAATGGTCATGTTTTGATGAGACATCACTGCAACCAAATAGCATTGTACTCATCGCTAAACAATGAAGACATAACTGATGATGAATACAACTATGCGCGTTCTAAATGGTGTGACTTTGGTTTTAAAAGTCTGTGACCATATTGTGTTGTTGATCGCAGACATATTTAAAAATTTCCGTTATTACCGTTATGAAAGTTCTATCGTCAGTTTATTACATATAAAAATAGATGAGATCCTTACTAACTTAGCACTTGAAAGCGGGAACTTTTCGCTTTTGACAGATCAAATGAGAAACTCATCAGAAAAAGTAAAAGTTTGGTTTTTGATTGTGTATTAAATTAGCAAACTTGATTTGGAGGATGGTTTTCAAAGAACAATTCAGTATCTAGCTTTAAACATTACGAGATCTTAAATATTGAATATTTTGATTCATATAGATACGATACAAATATAAGAGTAGTAAACGCATTATTTCCAACACTTTACAGTGTTCATATGATACTATGCCGTTACTACTTTGCATTATATGATACGCAGATGCAGAGAAGAAAAACAACTTCATAACTTGAATAATATCATAAATAAATGATCAAATCATTGTAATAGGAAAATAATGAAACAATATGCTATACTATATATATATATATATATATATATATATATATATATATAAAGAATACAAATCAATTGGCGAATAAAAACCCTCTCAAGCGTACTGGATCCACCAAGGGATCACGTTTGTCAGGGATTAATTAAAATAGATGCAATAAACTGACGACGAACAGTACGAAACTAGTAACTAACTAGCCTAAGCGCTTTCGACTCTTAAGGAGTCTTTTTCAAAGGCAAATACAAAACATAGTTACGACAAACAAATAAACACAAACACGTTGCGTTTGTAAACCTCTACATTTCTATCTTCACATGTGCTAAAACTATAAATACAACCAGCTTGTATAGACTATATATATATATATATATATATATATATATATATATATATATATATATATATATATATATATATATGTATATATATATATATATATATATATGTATATATGTATATATATATATATATATATATGTATATATATATATAAATATATAAATATATATATATATATATATATATATATATATATATATATATATATATATATATATATATATATATATATATATATATATATATATATATATATATATTATAGCATATTGTTTCATTATTTTCCTATTGAAATAATTTGATCATTTATTTATGATATTATTCAAGCTGGTTGTATTTATAGTTTTAGCACATGTGAAGATAGAAATGTAGAGGTTTACAAACGCAACGTTTTTGTGTTTATTTGTTTGTCGTAACTATGTTTTGTATTTGCCTTTGAAAAAGACTCATTAAGAGTCGAAAGCGCTTAGGCTAGTTAGTTACTAGTTTCGTACTGTTCGTCGTCAGTTTATTGCATCTATATATATATGTATGTATATATATATATATATATATATATATATATATATATATATATATATATATATATATATATATAATGCTTGAATCAAATTGTTTGAAGTGGATAGAATACATTTGAACATAACATGATAACACGAATATGAAAGGTATGTGTTTATTTCAAGCTTTGAATCACGCTTGTCATTTTAACATGTTCTCAACTAATTTCAATATGGATGGATAATATGACACTCGATTATAACACATGACAATCATCCATTAAAGCGTTGAACATAATACAGACTATATCGACTTCGGTCAAAATAAAATCGAATCTGAAAATTTTATGATGACTGTATACAACATATCGTGTTTATATGTTGGTAAAAGCATGACCATTGTCATAACAGTTTCCTATGAAATCATATCAGAAAATGGTTTCCAAATTAGGTTAAAATACCAAAAAAGGCACCAAAATGAACTGGGAAACCAATCTTAGAACTTGAGCACTTACGAGCAAACCAAAAAATGAGCTATTAAAATCTGTTATTTTTATTTGCAGTTCATAAAATATAAATTGTGTACGTGGTGTGTTGGTAGTCACATACAAAATATATTATTTGATGAGACAAAATAGATAACATAGCATCACACGTACTCTCTCTCTCTCTCTCTCTCTCTCTCTCTCTCTCTCTCTCTCTCTCTCTCTCTCTCTCTCTCTCTCTCTCTCTCCTTTACGCACACACACTCATATATCTCTCTCTATTTGTATATATATATATATATATATATATATATATATATATATATATATATATATATATATATATATATATATATATATATATATATATATATATATATATATGGAGAGAGAGAGAGAAAAATAGAGATGATTGATAGATAGATAGATGGGCGGACGGACAGACAGACAGATATGTGTGTGTATGTTGAATATTAACAAAATAAATAAAATTAACTTCATTGCATCAGATCTGATCCGATGGGAAAAAAATCAATGTTTTGACCATTATACATACATACATACATACATACATACATACATACATACATACATACATACATACATACATACATACATACATACATACATACATACATACATACATACATACATACATACATACATACATACATACATACATACATACATACATACATACATACATACATACATTGATGATGATCAACAAAAATAATGTCAGAATACAGTAGAAACGATTATTTTTAAACCATGTTTCATGGACCCAGTTAAAGGTCGGTAGGAGTTACTGGCATTTTATATCGGCATATCATATGCCGATGTCAGTTAATACCAACTGTCTTCATTACGTATATACATTAATAAAATCATATATGTACTAAATTAAATGTCGTATAATTGATAAATATAAAAAATATATCATGGGATTTATGAAAATATATCATAATTGGATAATTATGAAAGGACTATTCTGACATAAAGCATAGGTAAAGTGCATTTGGTTTACGTAATACGTTGGTACCATCCGAAAGTTACATGTTGATATATTAAAAATGATTTGCTGCATAATAATACATTGCATTATATTGGACCCATACTTAACTCCAGAACAATATTTTGCCAAAGTTTATCAAGTGACATCGTATATATTTCATTGAATAATAATAATAATAATAATAATAATAATAATAATAATAATAATAATAATAATAATAATAATAATAATAGTAATAATAATAATAATAATAATAATAATAAAAATAACAATAATAATAACAATAATAATAATAATAATAATAATAATAATAATAATAATAATAATAATAATAATAATAATAATAATATAATAATATTAATAATAATAAAATTAATAATAATAATAATAATAATAATAATAATAATAATAATAATAATAATAATAATAATAATAATAATAATAATAATAATAATAATAATAATATCAATAATAATAACAATAATGATAATATAATAATAATAATAATAATAATAATAATAATAATAATAATAATAATAATAATAATAATAATAATAATAATAATAATAATAATAATAATGATTATAATATAGAACTTATGTACTTGTACTGAGTGAATAACAAATACTTTTCATCAGGTTGATAGAAATCTTAAGTTGTTGCACATGCTTTATACATGGGATGAGATATGTCCAATATTCCCCTTAAACAATTAAATGTTCTATGCACTTTATGCTCAAACGTATTGGTTTTGCATATGTAAATCATATATAAGTACAATATAACATAGAATACAAAGAGTCAGTTGTCTGCCGTTCATATTTTTGCTAAGTTTTGTGTATAGTGATACAAAATGTAAAAACTGGCATGAATCTCTTTCCTAAGTTAAGTCAAAAGCACAGAATAATATAACCCAGCATCTGAGTTTTGTTTTGGGTTTTTTTTGTGCTTAGACATATCGGATATGACATTGGGCTTGCATTTGATCACCTTCTTTTTTTTCAGGTGTCATCCGGGACTCTCATCCTCTCTTCTAGCATATTACTCTAATTTAGAAAGTTTTATTAATGTGTTAAAGGTAACACAATAAAACGAGAACTTTAAATGCATAATATTCTTGAAGGAGCTGTCGGCGTAATAATTGAACATTTTAACGAATACCAGTCACCATATTTTTTTGTGTATATTTAACCAGTGTCATTATATAGCTTCCTTGTATAATAACAATACTACTACTACTACTACTACTACTACTACTACTACTACTACTACTACTACTACTACTATAATAATAATAATAATAATAATAATAATAATAATAATAATCATAATCAGTATAATAATAATAATAATAATAATCATAATCAGTATTATTATTATTATTATTATTATTATTATTATTATTATTATTATTATTATTATTATTATTATTAATATTAATATTATTATTATTTATAACTGAATATCAGAGAAAAATAAAAAAAAACAAGTTTTTCGTGTTGCCTTATTAACATATATCAGAGATTACATCGGACTTAACATTCATTCTGATTTCACTTTTTCCAGCCGTCAAATGGGACACTTGCCCCGTCTTCTAGTTTGTAAAGTTGTTTTTAAAGTGTTATCATTAGGTCAAATACAATATTAATGCAAGGTTAACCTTTATGGCATGACATACTTGCATGAACCATATTTACACTGGAAAAGTTTTGCAGACGGATATCGTTTTAAACTAGTCATTGTATAGTACATGAAACATATATATTACATGATCTGATTTATCAGCATCCTCACAGGCATGCACGTAAAACTGGAAACGTTTTAGAGACAGAGATCCTTTTATATTAGGCAATGTCTAGTAAATAACATGTACACTACATAATTTGATCAAGCAACATCCTAACATCCATACATCCCCTTGTACCTATAACACATGAATGTAAGTTGGTGTGAATACGGGTTATCGTGGCGACGCACTGGTCCAAAGATCGCGTGTATGAAGCATCAGGTCGTTTCGACTTTGAACTGGAGGGCATGCATATGTATATACTATGTTTGAGGAACACACTACACCATTACGACTACTTGGAGTGGCCAACTCACTTAATGTCTTTTCATCCGCTGTAGCTATTTTACATATATGTTAGATAAATACAACACATTAGCTAACATGTCATAGTTAGTGAATAAAGGAGATTAATGCAAAGTTAAAAGATGTAAATAAATAGTTAAATCCATGTGTGCTTCTGATAGAAAAATTAAAAAAGAGGAAAATGAACGTTCTGCGTTACAGCTGAAATGAAATCATTGCGAACAAAAACACGTAGAGTAGGGAATAATTGTCCATTCGACCCCTAAGACACTTAATAGCTATAAATGTTAAATACGATGTTATGAGAGAGAGAGAGGAAGAAAGAGAGAGAGAGAGAGAGAGAGAGAGAGAGAGAGAGAGAGAGAGAGAGAGAGAGAGAGAGAGAGAGAGAGAGAGAGAGAGAGAGAGAGAGAGAGAAGAAAACGTATTTTGTGATCTTTGGTACATAATTTGAAATTATAGGCTAAAGAACCGAGTATAATATCTGGTACTGTCAGTCAATAATAATTCTCCGCCATTAGGTATAATAATTAATCAAAATAATTAATTTAACATAATGAATATTTAAATCTGAAAAGGTACATCTATATACTTTATCACTGCATGAAGAGAAAAGAAAACACAATGATCATTAGGTAATTTTTAAAAGACCCTCGATACAGGACACAAACATTAATACAACAGGACATATTTACTTACTGCTTAGTTCTTCATGCGAAATGGACATGTTATATTTGCATAATTTGCCATATAAAGTTATATTGTAAGATTTGGGGTGACCGAACACTAAAATGATATAGTTCTATCTTTAACAAGTGACGTATATATATATATATATATATATATATATATATATATATATATATATATATATATATATATATATATATATATATATATAATAATAATAATAATAATAATAATAATAATAATAATAATAATAATAATAATAATAACAATAATATAAGTTATTTACTTGAACCGGGCAATCTATGAATTTCATTTGGGAGACAAAAAATCTTTAGAATGAGAATATACTTCATATTCTCATCTATGAGATAACGTGAATCCATAACGAACTTTTAACAAGTAAATTTTCATTGCATTTTATGCTCAAACGCATTGGCTAGCAATATGTAACACCGATGGAAAGAGGATATAGTACATTGTTATCAGCTGTTTACCATTTATGTTCTGCCACGTTTTCTCTATATTCCTTCAGAAAATGTCTGTGCTAGCAAAATTCTCTTTTCTAATTCATGTTTATAAGTACTTACCAATCTAATCGTGCTTTTGTTGTTTTGGTCTCTTCAGCCATTATTGTTGACATTGGGCTTGCACTGAATATCATTTGTTTCTTTCAGAGATCAAATGGAACTTTAAATCTTGGTACTAGTACATTACTTCATTTTTAAAACGTGTTACTACTTTATAAAATATAATACCAATAAAAAGACCACTTTAAGAGCTTCACACTCGAAGAGGCCATTCGCGTTATCATTGTACGCTTTTAACAAAATAATAATAATATATAGAGTGAATGTCTTCAGTATCTGGCTTTAATTATTTTCCATGCAAACGTCTGTTCTTTCTCAAAATATAAATTAAGTCTAAATATATTAACTCCTTGAGTTTTTCTATATGCTAATGTTGGGGTGAGGCCTACACAAAGTCTAGGTTGTTGTATACGCGTGTTATGTCAATTTCCTAATTGTTTCTTCTTTCTTTGTTCTAGTTTCTCCTTATTTACAGTCATTCTTCCTATTCAAACATAAAAGTCAAACATTTTGCTTGGCTTTTGTGTCTATTCAAGACTGACAGAGCGTTTGTTTAGCTTATAACCATACATAATTCAAATATGGCCACACCTCTACTTGAGGATTCACGTCTGAACAATATGCACGTCAAGCATTGCAGATATTTATCCCCAAAACGCAAGTCCTAAGAAAGGAAACTTTCCACAAAAGCTTTCGACATTCCATCCTAAACTTCATGTCCATTACTCCGTAGATAATTGGATTTATCATGAAGTTTATCACAAAAGATCTCCAGAAAAGCTGATATAACACTGTACTTGTATTGTCAAGATTTTCAATAAATGTTTCGTCGAAAAATGTCATTATTTCCAATGTAAGAAATGGCGTGAAGCTCAACACAAAAAAGGCTGTAACAACAAAAAGAATCTTGGATACGCGTATGGTCCTAAATCTGCAAGTTATTTTCTTATCGACATTCTCTTTGTTTACTTCACTTGCATCTTTTCCAAGATTATCAGTGCTTATTGGATTTTCCTGTATAATGTGACGAGTTTGCGTTATAGTTCCCTCTGATGACTTTTCAATTGCGCTCGTATCTTTTGAGATAAAACTTGTTTGAGTAGCATATGACACATTACCTTTTTCTGTCGCATTTACATGATTCCTTATTTTCCGCCACACTAGTATATAGAGAATAGAAATAGATGCTGCTAGGATAATAAAAACGGCATAGAGAAACATTATATACCCATTGGGAAACATGGTGTATTTGTACTTGTCATCGGGGAAACACTGAGTTCCTGTGATATTTGCAATCCCTGTTTGTACAGTGCTCTTTCCGTAAAGGACAAAGAAGGGAATAGAAAGGATGAAAGATATGACAACGATGATGCAAAAAATGCGTTGCATATATCTTTTAGAAAACTGGTTAATATACGGTTTACAAATCCTTCTGTATCTATCAACCGCTATTACAAATAGGACGAAAATGGACACCATACCAATGCAGTAATTAAATGTGCGTAGAAACTTGCAAGCCAGAGTGTTTGTAAAGGTGTATGGATGGGTTAAAACCCCTAACACAAATGGTTCGCTTATCATACAGAATGTGATATCCACCAAAGCAAGAAATGTTATGCAGTATCTGTGTGTGGAATTTCGCAGTTTGATTGCTATTATATTAACATATAAAACTAGGGCATTTCCGATTATTCCGACCACCATGGTGATAGAAATATATATAATTACTGGAATTAACAATTGTACTTCTCTGTCATTGAGTTCATCCAATGTCCAGTTCTTTCCTTTAGGTAGATCTTTCAATGGTGTGAACATGTCGTAGATTTTTTGAATTGATGCACCACTGACTTACGTTGACTTTCAAGTTTCAAAGCAGATTTCTGCCAAAGTTTCTTCCGGCTTCTTTGCTTGGTAATTATTGTTTGTGAGGTTGTGTCGCCTTTTACTGAATTGATATGAAAATGAAAACAACATATTAATTAATAACAATACTCTCATAAGCGGACTAAGGTCTAAACGTCTTCAAAAAATCTTGTATTTCAATCTTAATTAATATTGTCTCTATGGTATGACGAACCCATTAAAAGGTTTTTTTAAATATAATCAAACCAATATCTCATGGTTACTTGCTTACGACTATGTGATATCAACTGGCTTTGGAATTTAGATGTTGAAAACCATTCATGTCTATTAGCTAAGGACATTATATGTAATCTTCCATCTACTTTCGTCATGATGTCCCATTTGGTTATATTGCAGAGCGCGGGCGTGGTAAGAGTGTTTGTCAAGAGACAGACATATCACACATGTCGATTATTACCTTGATTTATTAGGAATAGATAGAAATAATACACATTTACAGTATCACAAATCTGCAACAAGATACGTTTATGACAATGGAAATTAGTAAACTCAATTTTTGGGGCTATTACAAATTTTGAACAACAAAAGATAGGCCTACAAATTGTTTCGATATCTGACAAAGTCAATACACGTATGCCCCTACAGATCTGTCACATACTATGGAACTGTACATACATGAAATGTCAGTAATGTTATGTATTCATTTAATAAACTACCCTCAATTAGGCGTTGTTCTTGGATAAATATAAACTTGTTCATCTCGTGCCAGCATTTACTGATAATTTTATTCAAATTATCGACATATCCTACTAGTAAGTTGTCTCAAAGAGTTTCTGTGTAGAACGGATTCGTTCATATTGTAATCCAATCTACGTTTTAAACATGCACAAATAATATTAATGTCGTCTCTCAGGGCACTCAGCACATCCAGTTGTTGAATTATATACTTTGATATCCATTGCCTCCGACTCTCCACTAATATATGATATTGTATTCTGTTAACAATTATTCAATCTCCCTCTTCAAGAAACGATTCTAAACTTATAAAATTATGGCTTTAATAGGAGGCATGCTGTTTTGCTAAGTGATATATACCAGCCCCGCGTATTCCTCTAGGTTCTGTCCGAAACACATATTAATAACAAATTATCGTCAATAACAAAATATAACTGAATCACTTGTATTTTTGATAAAGAATAGTTGTTAAAGTATATGTCCACCTAACTTCAACATTTATATCTTTTTTAAATGCTTAGTTTTCAAATGTGAATATTATGTTAAAGAATTTTTAAATAATTCACAAAAATTCCGATTTTATGTTGGAAAGCTTAGTTTGAAGCCCATATATTATTATATCTGATAATATTTAATTCACACTGGAATGAAAATATCTGTCCAAACATTTAATAAACCTACCAAATTATGATGTCACATATAATAGCTATGTACCCAAGCTTAAAGCGGCTAACGTCAGCTTGAGCATTAATATACTTGCTAACATTTCCTGAATATTTCCAAGTCCTATCCTATGGGATAATTGCTTTGCAGCAAACTCGGGTACCCTTGAAAAAATAAATCCTTATAGAATTGTTACTATTGCCCGCGGTTTTCTAGTGTTAAATTGTTTATTGCAAAGCATGCTGGTAAGTCTTAAAAAGACGAAAGCATAATGACAATGCTCTGTTCTATAATGACTTCACACACAGCTCCACTTCGTATTATCTTCGCTTAAAGTTTACAAACAATATTGACTAGATACCGATTCCATAGCATTTGTGTCTTCAATTAGTTTCCCTTTCATTGTAGTGTGAAGACTTTCTCTCTATTTGAACATGTTGATCTCTTTAAATCTCAGAATATTATAGTTTATATACAATCTCAATATTACTTGACTTTCAGAAAAGGGACTCCCAGTTTTAACCATACCAATTTGAGACCACCTGCATATCTTTAAATCCTGATTTTTCCATAATTATACCTAAATCATTGCACCCTTTTTCCGTCATAACCGTGAAAAAACGAATAACTTTTTTTTTCCTTTTTGACATGTAAATCAATGTATCATACACTTTTCTGTTTTACTAATAAAACTAATCAAATGTAATAAATGTTAAGTTACTCCAGAATTGGTACACAAATTTTAGTGTAGGGTAGAACCATACCCATATTTATTAGACCACAATTATAATAAGGATACAAATAGATTTTGTCCATCCTCCTAAGGAATGTGCCATATGATTTAAATGGTGGATAGTGGTTGCAAATGAATGGAAATTTTGGAACAGCCACCTACATGTTAACTTTCAATTTTATTCAATAATATGATATTAGCTTGTTTATATTTTAGGATATCGTTCTTTAAGTACCTTCTTTCGTTTATTTATTACATTCTAACTTATGAATTCGTATTAAGTAACATTTTGAATTTGATATATTTAGTGCTTATGGTCGTCATAAAATAATCAAAGTTAGCTGCGATTTCTAAGATGAAAACAGCGATAAATTTGTAGATCTACCTAGTTGCCTCTTTTAGTAGTGTGTGTCACCAGTCCTATCAAAAGAGAGACAAATATTATTTACTTAAAAACATAATTTGAAAACTGTATCTGCTTGAAAAGATAATTATACGCATGAATTTTGATGCTGAAATAATTATTGACATAATTTAAATTTGTAATAATATAG
Source organism: Potamilus streckersoni (assembly GCA_016746295.1). Lineage (NCBI taxonomy): Eukaryota > Metazoa > Mollusca > Bivalvia > Unionida > Unionidae > Potamilus > Potamilus streckersoni. The sequence continues at coordinate 436,826 of JAEAOA010000879.1, forward strand.
GGCGATAACTGTCTTTTAAAATGAACAATTTTCTGAAAGTGATTTGAGTTTTTAGATATAACACACGGATAATATGCACGTATGATGACCGTCGATATGTAAGGTTGTATTAAAAACCAACTAAATAAATACCTAAAATATGCATAATACTTGCCTACAGACTTTTGTACATCATTGCATACGTATTCCAGGTGAATGTTTGTACTACTTCAAGGCGCGCGAGTATAAAACAAATTTATATACATGTTCACTATATGCGAGACACACATATACATACACACATTATATATAAGTTTACTTTCCAGTTACATTCAAGCCACTCCCGTGACAATCTAACTCTTTATCTCAACAATTTCAGAACCATCTTGACTGTACTTTTCCAGAAGTAGATAATACATACGGATCCATTTTACAGTGCCATATCCGGTTGAAAGACAATTGCATTAACGTTTGATACTCTCTAATTGTTGCTAGTGAAACTAACATAATACTAATTGTAATAAAGACAAGTCAATGTTTTACCTACTGATTTTGGGTTATTTATCCTTTCCCAGTAACGTCTAATCAGTTCTAGTACCTTGATCATTTCATTGCGATCGGCATATTGTTCAAATTTATATTTGCCTATTTTCCTTACGAAAAAGAGACATTCAAAGAGTTGAAGATTTCCACCGTTAAATGAAGATAAAACGCATACATTGTTCGTTGACAATTCGCAACCAAAAATTTCATAAATTGCAAGTATATCCTTGAACGATACGTAGCAAAATCTGTTTTGATTACACTTCAGGATAATTCTTCACATACTTTTTTATCGTTAAAGTGTTCTCTTTCCAACAGACACATTCACATTGAAGCCATAAATATCTGTCGCAAATACATATATCTTCGAAAGCAAATTGTATTGCAATATTGTAATATCCACTTAGAGATTTGTGCAAATCAGCACCAGATAACACGGATAGAAAACAGTTTTTAAATAAAAAATTCAGCAAATCGCCTCATTACAAAATAAAGCAAGAAAACTCTCTGTCTGTCTGTCTGTCTGTCTGTTTATCTGTCTGTCTCTATCTATTTTTCCTAATCGAACGGATTCATCTTTCAATTTATTTATTTTTATGTGACCTACAAACACATGCTCCTTAGAAATACCCATCCAGGTAAGGTTCGATTATGTAAGGCACATGGGATTATCACATATCGCGTCTTTCAAATTAATCTGCAAAATTTCGTACACGACATTATCAAGGGCTTCTCTTCATGAAATAAACTGATATACAATAACTTGATCATTTTTCTTCGTTGTCCTATATTATTTGTACTCCCCGATGAGCGGGAAACTTTAAATTGTTTTATCACCGTTACCATTTTATCGTTTCACCTTCAACAGTTTGGTTTCCTATCGCTGGACGTTAGAAAATCTTTCACCACTTTAAAATCATAAAATTATTTAACTTTTTATATGGCGCTAAATATTAACATTGTGCAGGTGCGCCGTAAAATATTTAATCCAACCAGCCAAAATTAACTTTAAGTTGCACTTGACAAATCATTGGATCTCCTAAACATAGATCTCTAATCTTAAATTGTTAAGCTGCGAAATTTGATTTTGTATCTATCTGAAAATTAAAATTATGTAGATTCAGAAGAAAAAAAACATTTGTTGAAAAAAACAGTATGGTTACTTTGGTTATAATTTTAATATCAGAAGTTAAATGTTTCAATATGTTGCTATTTTGTCTCTGGTAAAAGTAGCGAAAATAATAGTTTTAACCTGATCACAGGTCATGAACTTAGAAACTTATACTTTATATTATGGCAATTAGTCGAGAGTTCAACGTCTTCTCAACAATACAAAACTTAATAAGTATGCAACACTTATACCCTTTTATGAGAAGTACAAGCAATTAAAGTAAGATCAAATATATATATATATATATATATATATATATATATATATATATATATATATATATATATATATATATATATATATATATATATATATATATATATATAATTAAATGACAATGCCTCGTACTCAGTAAGAAAGAAAAGAGTGAAAACCAACAATCTTTGGATATTTTAACAAAACAATTTATTTCCCTAGACAATAATGTTACACATTGTGAATATAATAAACAATTTGGTCCTAAGAATGGAAACACAACTCCTATCATAAATAATCATATTAGAATCTAGGTTCAATTCCCGACGACGTACAAATATGGTAGGCGATGACGTCAGATGTAGTCAAGTGTATGAATATAAACAATTCCTCACTTTATTCACAATCTTATTTTCCGAAAAATGTTAGAATAAATTTCCATGAATATCGTTAAAGTTTTTTTATTACAAAAATCAACTTGTTGTGTTTTCAGGGGGAATATATTTTTAAATCCAAACATCAGCCGAAGAACAAAATATCCTGGCAACAAATAAAAATATACTATACCTTGTTCCTTCAAGGCATTAAAATCACCCTGCCTAAAATTAATAAGAATGCCAATTTAAAACTCCAAAATCTCATTTAAGGTCTCGCAAGATTGTTTCTGTAGTATCTTACAACACTAACCTTTCTCTTCCTACACTAACCTTTGCACGTTGACCAGGTTGTCCCCACTTAGAAACCAATCATAAAAAGGTTACTGACTCATAGTGATCACGTAAGGCAAGTATGCCCTTGATAGTTACCAATCATTTTAACGTCCTTTTGACAGATGCCAGGAAAAGGCGAACTAAAAACTAACTCTCACGTAATACTTCTTTGTCTTAAATAAAGACACTTTGATCAAAGAAAATTTCAGTTACTGAAAAAGAATCCCGGATTCGACAAAATATTAATTGCCATAAAATAGAATGAAACAAAAATAATTTTATAACCTACACACAAGCAATTTAACCACATTACGTAACACTTTCCATACAAAGTAAAAGAGGACTCACATAAAAAAGCTTTCATTTTGCCATATAAAATTGTACAAGTGGCAAAGAAAATTAAATATGAAAAGTCTTAAGAATTATATAAAGTGTTTATCAAAATAATATTTATATTCACGGGAAAGTGCATTGGCAATCAAATTGTCTTTTCGCTTGTTGTGACCTACGTTCAGATTATACTCTTACAAAAACATATTCCACCTTAATAATCTCTGATTTTCATCATCTTGTCGACGTAGATAAGGGGGTTTTGATCACTATATACAATGGAAACTTCAAAATTTTGTAATGCCAAACCAAACTTTTGTAATCCCAAACCAAAAGCTAAATATTCTTTCTCGATTGTTGTGTAATCTCTTTGGTTCTTATTTAATTTCTTAGAGAAATAGCACACTGGGTCATCAATGCCATTACTGTCTTCTTGAAATAATACTGCTCCAAACCCAACATAACTTGCATCCTCAGACACTTTAAAAGACTGACTGATATTTGAAGCTGTAAGAAATGGCTCTGCCCGTTAGTGGATTTGGTTTAAACCCTTTTAGAATGTCAAATTTTCTGACGTATTTGGCATTTCCAAATTTAGCAATGCAATCATTGATCATTGGTAACGTAAATGAATCTGCTTTTGTTACGCTGGTCCCATTCATAATATCAGTACACATACGGACAGATTTATCAGATTTCGAAACAGGTATGCATTGTGAACTCCAATTACTTTACCTAGCTTTATAAAATCCTTCTCCAGCAAATACTGAATTTCCTTTCTCAATTATTCTTGTTTGAAAGAGTCCGTTTTGTATTGGTGTTGTTTAGCAGGTTTTGAATCTACAATTTCATACTCATGAAAATATTTTTGTCCTAGTAGGAACATCCGTAAACAAGTATTCATATCTGAATAACAACTGTTCAAGTTCATTTCTTTCGTTTCAAATGTAAAACTTTCCGGTCTAGATCTTTCATAATTTCCGAATTCCGAAGATTTATTACTCCAAGTAAAGCTTTGTCCAATTGAATTTCTTCACATAAATCCTTAGTTTGTGGGACATATACCACTAAAGTAAAGGTATGATTTACTTGGCTATTTCAATATTCCCCTTAACATGTTAATGTGACAAAGATATGTTTGTGTTCGCCTACCAGTAGTATTTATGATGTAATTTAAATCGTTTGAGCATGTCATTGAGAATAAATACAATCATTCTATGCTAAAGTAGAAATACTGCTGGATAAGCTTTCTGATAAGTTTGTCGGGATAACTTTCTAACAGGGTGCACCAGTTTACAAATGAATTAGTACTTTGTAATTTCGGTATTGTGCAGTTCTGGATTTATAAAGCTCTTTCATGTTTATGAAGCCCTACCACAAATGAATATATGTCATATCTGTTAGTAACAAACTTGCTTCAAATTGAAGCTCTTTGCAAAATACATGGACTTGAAGTTGTTATCCCAACCACGTATAACTCATAAACTCTTTCTAATATGCGAATATTGGAATGCACCTAAAATGGTCAAAATATAAAATGATAAGCAGAAGGAAACCAACTCATCAATACTAAAAATACAAAAGCGTCCATTGTAACGACGTCCACTTAAGATGGAACTGTACCATGGATTGAGTTTGCAAGTAATGTTTAATATACAATCCGAAAAGCAGAGTTACACGTATATTGCTTCAAGTCTGAGATGAATGACACTTCGCTTTGAGCTAAGCCTCTAGTGATAATACAACGAAATGTCGAGAATTAATAAACACACTTTACAAACGAGTTGTACCTTTGTATATCTAGAAATTATATACATCTGACATTTGGGGAAGCCTACGTAGATCGCGACGGTCGGTAGGACGTTTGTTATCACCGCCCTACATTAGAGTACTAAACAGATTAATTGATTCTCTAAATATATTATTATTAGAGCTCTGGCAGATGATGATAGTTTTTTTTAAAATCAGCACTCAGGATAAACTATACCTAATACAACAGACTGAATGTGCAGCTTGTTGAAAGGCAAAATAAATCATGTGTCCAAAACACAGAGAGCATGGAATATATAGACAGGCAGGAGTTATAATGTAATGGAAGTAAATAAATGCAGTGGGGTAATTGGGGTTCGTTGCCAATACAATATAAAGACAATGCGCATTGAAATAATAACTAACGGAAAGGGAAAAATGAGACAATTTTGTGCTATAAATTTACAGCAGGAAAGGCACAGGCGTAGACAAAAGGTAGGGTGCATTATTCTGGATTTTGCAGACCACAAGGTGACAAGTTCCTGTCCATTGGAAAACAAATAAATATTACCAGATAGTTCAGGATATAAACAATACCGAAATGTTGTAACGTAGTGGAAGTCTACAGTCTAGATAGTGTGATCTTCATTTTCCAGTTAACATTACAGGTACCAGTAGAAATATCGCTGATATCGGAGCTGAAGTTAGCAACGTGTCATATGAAAGGAAAGATTATGGTGATTGCTGCGAAACTGTTTGCTACTAAAGAAATTGATGTCTTCGATTGATATAATCACGAGAGCTTTAAAGGGAACAGTTAAATCGGTATTGACATACCGTTTGAAAATACACGTAGAATTGATTTAGAAAACAGTCATCTGCATTTTGGAGACCACAATATAATAATTCAAGTAGAAGAAAGCTGACAATGCTGCAAGAGAGCCATTGACTAAACGGTGAAGGTCACACACCGAAGTAAAATAACTGCATCTGACGACTGAAACAAACTGTTTCGAAAGGGTAGCATTTTTACAGAGAGATCAAAACTATCAAATAAGATAAGTGCAGTAGTGAACAGAGTTTAACGAATGTGAAGAAGGCAAATAGGTTTCAATGAGCCGACTGAACATAAGTGATGAGCAAGCCAACATTTACAAGGCAATGTTAGTAATTTAAATCCTTTTATAATTCTCGCACTGTACTAGAGCCAAGGACGGTGAACAATTTTCTTTAAAATGGTACCGGTTGTGGTGACCAAACCAAGATCATTTTTAGAAACTGAAGAGTTTGATTGTCTCCATATGTTCAAGCTATTTTGTTAATTATGCTAATCTTCAAGAAGAATAATGTTAACATATTTTGAGATTTTATTATGATAGTCAGTATTTCTATCGTTAATTATTTAACCCTTCAATATATAAGGTATGTCCACGTTGAGGAACAGTGTAAATTTGGTAGCTAAGGTAGGTAGAACCCAGTAATCCATGTTGGAAAGGGAAATGAAGGGCCCTGAATGTCAGGACGTTCAATCAAAGACACATTTGTTATGGACGGTTCTGTCTTGAAATATATTACTTTATAAGGGAATGAATAATGACGTGGTCAATTACGAATGGTATCGATGCATATTGTATTCACGGCTCATACATGTTAACTAAACACCATGGAAAATGGCTTTAATATGCAGAAGTCATAGTCATGTAGCGGAGGAATACAAAGAGGAAAAAAACGGGATATGTTCATTGACATATAATGAAAATAATCAATGAATGCAAATATTGCGTTTGAGTATGAAATGTATCATTAGAATGAAACTAAATACAACTCGAACTGAAAATATCCAAGCAATGTATTATGGATTTCAACACGCCTTCTCGAAAGTCAGGATATATAGTAGGTCAGATTTGTACCATTTTCATTGTGGATATATTTAAATTTGCAAGAATCAGGTTATGCGTACTTAAACGATCATACCATTATTTGAACTTTTATAAAATTTAGGACAAAGAACATATAAAAGTGATTTCTAGGTTAAAATTTATTGTATATATGAATTGAATATATGAATTCATCACAAGCAGATAATATAATAAGAATTATGTTAATATGGCAATCGCGACTGATACATTAAGGGTTGACTTCTAACTGGTACAATGTGTATATTAGCTAAAGAGTTTTAGTTAACAAGTAATAGTTATGGAGCATTAGTGAATTTAATATATTAAACATTGCATTTATGGAGGGAAAAAAAATGTGACAAGGATAACTTGTCTAGGTTGCAAATATGCAAATAAATGGAGCTGCTCTGAATGTCCAAGGATAAACGTTTTAATTTTGCTAGCTAGACATCATAAAAGATAGTTTGGATAAAAAAACAAATTAGGTACGATCATTCAATCAGGAAAATAGGGTAGACAAGATTTTTAAGAGAGACAGATAAATTAACTGAATGTTACGTTTCTTTTTATAAACAGCAGCATTTATAATTCTTGTGGTGACCTGAATCCGATCCGAAGACGAAGAACCATGACGATTTTTACGATCGACGACTCGGCAGCCATATTGGATGTCCGATAACTAATTAAAAATAATAAGAAGTTTTTGGATCGAAATCATAAATAAATAAAACTTAAAGAATAATTGTGTCACCATGATTTTCAACGTTGCCGTCAGATAGACAGCAGTTTTATTTAGGACTAATTATACATCGAAATATGTATTTCAGTGCTTCCACCAAGCATGGATAATTATCTATTAAGGATAACAATAATTTCGGGATCTAATTTTGCAAGGTGTCTGCCTTGGAGGCAGTAATGGATCTCAAATCCACTCTAATGCCATTTTATAACAACTAAAACATTATATAGAAATTAGTGGATAGCCCATTCATGAGAAGCAATATCATGATCTTAATACTACCCCATTATGTGTTCTTAGTTTTCCATTATGATTTAGAATCAATGTGACACAATGCGACATCGGCTGTTGTAGTAGGAATCAAACTGACAGTACATTATAATTGGCAGATCTGTTTGGCATGGATAAACGTTAAAGTTTTCATCGTCTTGGAAATTGGATACGATGTTACTTGTTAAAAAATCTATCTGAATAAGTCTTCTTTTTGTATGTCCTGAATTAATTCATATGCGTTATATATTAAATCCCTATTCACTATCACAATTCAGTTCTTAATGGAAATATCACATACCATCGCATATTAGTGACATTCATATATCCTTATGTCGGAGACCTAAACATTGATCAGCTTGTCTTTTAACAAAAATATGCAACTAAGAACAGTTTTAAAGATGAATGGAGATAACAGTAATTTGTAAAGCTAGCAATATAATTTTGTCCTTAGAGCAATATTTCCATGGTCGACCAAAAATATATCGCACAAAATGTTTTATAGAAAACCTACATGACCATCTGCTCAGGTTGAGATGTAATAACAAGATTTTGTAAGGTTAATCTGACGTCCGTATTTTGCGAGGGCTGGGCAACACTGTCAGTTGAAATATACTAGATGTAACAAGATTTGATTTATGAGTCTTGTCGAAATGACCAACTATTAATGATAGCAAATAGTTTATAGATGACAAAGCTTCAAAATTTCTGTAAATAAATTTATATAGATTGTGTGTGTAACATTTAATGTTATATATGTACTTTAATTTGGGTTACATTAAGAAATAAGTGCTACCTTACAGAGCACAGACGGACGACGGAAAATAGGCAATAAGTGTCCTCTTCTGATCTATGACAAAGGGATTTAAAACTCTATAGCAAATTTTAGTAGTCTTCGTGGACCATATGTCTGGCTTTGTAAAGTCATCCCCAGACTGATAAATGTTGTTCGTAATATATTTATAGTTTCTGCCTAAAGATGGTACATGTTGTAAACAAGACAGTATATATCAGAAGGTCAAGGTAATGGCAAAGGGTTTAAAAAATTAACTAGATAATAGATGTTCTCAATGTGAAATGAAATTAGAAAGGTTGACAAAAACAAAAGATATGAATCGTCAACTTGAAACGTTTGTTTGGTTTGTGAAATTAGTAAACATAGGAGATTTTATCAAAAAACACTTTGTTTAGCTAGATACAACATTAAGTGGACATATATATTGAATATTGTGATTTATTAAGGCTATATAGACACGTCTAAAATATAAGTGTGGTAAACACATTATTTCCAATTCTTCACCCTGTTCATAGCATAATGAGCAGTTTTGCTGCGAATTAGGATACTCAGATACAAAGGAGTAAAACAACGCCATAATTGTTCTCATATCGTAAATAAATAATCAAATCTTTTTCAAAAAGATCCTGTTGAAACAATATGCAAGTATGCTAAAATATATCGATGTAACGCCTGAATAATATTGTTTGAAGTGGATCAAAAAAAATGAAGCAATATATCAAGCTGTTAGTCTTTCAAAAAAGGTAACATGAATAGCACGAACTTGAATTGTATTTGTTATTTGTTTCTTTCTAGCTTAGTAAAATGCTTACCATTTTAATATGCAGTCAGTTAATTTAATTATGCAAAAAAGTATATACCATTCTAACACAATACACGAAAGTCGTATTTTTAAGTGTTAAAGTGATACAGATTATGTGGAATATGTGGCCTTTGGTCAAAAAATGAACAGGAAACTTTGATAATGACTGTGTTCAATATATCGTGATAAATGTTGGTGAAAGCATGAGGACTGTTACAGCAGTGTTACCCATAAAACCAAACGTGAAATTAGATAGGTAACAATACCAGAAATGAATCAAAATGAACGGGGAAACCAAACTTACACCTTGAGCACTTTCGATTAAAGTAAACCTCTGAGGCATAGAAGTGGAAGACAAAACTATTTGAAAAATTATATGAAACCACAAATAAACCTTTCACAAAACAATATTTATTAAAATATAAAACCTATTCCATTTTGTCGTCAAATTAGTTTGGTGCATCAATTTAATAAGGGAAATAAATGTGAATAATAATTACAGCAAATATCATAACGGCAAAACGAATTCAGAATAAAACTGGACTCAAATAAACAAATGCTTATGTAAAAAGTTTAAAAATTCAGTAAAATCAGAAAAGGAATGGCTTTACCAAGGAACATAGCTTGATAATAAAACGGCTTACAAAAAAAATGTTGCAATATAATAATGTATGCTAAGTTTAATGAGGAACTTTTCTGGTTATTTAATTATTTGCCTAGCACTCTTATTGGTAACCTGTGCAATAATTTTACGACAAATATTATTTACTAAACATTGTCAGGCTTTGCAATGAAGTATATATAAACATAATAATACTAGAAATAAATTACTAAAATGGCATATATTGATAAAAGCAAATATGAATTTTAAAAGAAAAGGGAAAACTGCAACATACTTAACATGGAAAGATAATGATCGAGGACAACTAAGAGACGCAGAGAGGTTACACTCTATAACAAACATAAGTCATTACTTAAATATTTGATTGCAGATATTCGAAGTCCATTTG